>VWZN01008657.1:211963-248532 GCA_013396955.1 Regulus satrapa
AAGACACATGGGGCATAGTTTCATAGCATCATAGAATTGTTAAGGTTGGAAAAGATTTCTAAGATCATTGAGTCCAACCCTTAGCCCAGCACCACCATCTTCACCACAAGGCCATGTCCCCAAGTGCCACTTCTAGATGGTTTTGAACACTCCCAGGTCCCTGGGCAGCCTGTTCCAGTTCCTGACCACCATTTCGGTGAAGACATTTTTCCAAATATCCAATCGAAACCTTTCCTAATATCCCATCTAAACCTACCCCGGTGGCGCGTTCCTCATCTTTCCGCTCAGCAATTGGCACTTATGGAAAAAAAGAGCAGGATGGGAAGAAGGCAAAATCGAGCCCTTGAGCGGTCACAGGCTCCCTCCCGGCCCCCAACTCCGGCCCGACGCGGGTGAAACAAACGGGAGGGCGGAACCTTTCCACCCAACAGAAGGCCGGGGGATGGGTGGGGGAAGAAGCCTAAATCTCTTTTCAGGACGGGACAAAACCCGTCGATAAATGGCCAGCTGGCGGAGGTTGCGGGAACAAAGAGCGGCTGCCGCGCNCTGTAATATACAACAAAAGCCAAAGGACATTTTTCTACCAGAGGTGAGAGCAGCAGCTGCTCTACAAAGGGTTGACTTTTGCTCAACATGGCAATGATAAGTACGAGTCTTACCCATATATTGTCTCTTGGCCATGATGGTCACATTTTCCAGACTGCTGAGGTGTTTTAAATTGCCATAGCAGGTACAGACTAGCTGCAATTTTTAAATTTTTTTTTTTATGTTGGCAAAACATAGGAGAAAGGCAGAATGAAACTCTTCCCAAGTCTAAATCACATAGTTGAATCCCTGGAGATAAAGAGGTAAATGCATGTGGTAGGTTTATACATTTAAAACTCCTGAGCTACTGCACAGAAGCAAATTTGTCTTGAGTTAGCATAGGCTGAATGGGAGAAATCTTTTCAGAAAATTGAAATGGTAGAATCCAAGTCAATCCAATCCAGCAAACTCAAAAGGCTTATTAGAAAATCTGGACGATGCTAGAATCTGGGAATCATCCTTGTCCTCCAAATAAAGAAAGATTTCTCCGCATTAAAAATACATGATCTTCTGAATCAATGCATTCTAGAGGAATTCAAAATACATTCGGCAAGAGGTAACCACATTTCTGGTCTTTCTGCATTTGTATGATAAAGGAAAGGGAGATCTTATTTCCACTAGTATTTCTATCCTGGAAAATTGTGGGTAATTCCCCGAACAAACTTGGGGACTCTTCTGCTTTCATTCCAGGACAGTGTCTGTACTCTGTAGGTCTGCTGGAAATGTGGATGCCTCTCCAAAACGTCATGTTGCTGTTCTGGGTGGATTTCAGTAAATATTGTTACACAGCTCTGTGGGAGTGGGTTTAGGATGTCTTTTTCCATCCAGAGTCAAAGGCGATGATTGCCTGCACTTCAGTTCCTAGAAGCGTCTTACAGGGAGAGCCCACTGCACCTATGCTGGCCAGGGTGGGCTGTCTGACTTGGAAATGAGCTCGTTCCAAGACCTGGCTAGTCCCACTGACCCTTGCCAGTATCATTGGGATGCACCTCATTCACCTGTACAAGTAGCTGGAGTGTGTCTCAACAAAGATCACTCCTGTCTCTACCACTGACGGGTTGCAGATAGCAAGGGAAGACTATAGGGAAGGTGGAAAGTTTACCCCAATAATTCCCAGTCTTCTTGCAATGTGTGGCTGGTTCAGCAAGTCTTGCCCACTCTTTTTTTCACTGTGTCTCTTAGCAAGGATTTCCCCCATGTAACTGCATGTTCTTTGAAAGAGCACCTGCTGTTGTTGTCCTGACATTGGCCACCTGCCGGTGCCTTGTTCTTCATTTGGAGAAATTGGAGGAGACTTTGCATCTTCCATGCCACTTGTAGTTCTGTAAACTTTCACAGAATCATCGAATGGTTTGGGTTGGAAAGGACCTTAGAGATCACCTAGTCCCAGCTCCCCCATCATGGTCTTCCACTAGACCAGGGTGCTCAGAGCTTCACCCTACCTGACCTTGAAAACCGTTAGGTACAGGGCATCCACAACTTCTCTGGGCAAGCTGTTCCTGTGCCTCACCACCCAGAGACTAAAAAATTTCTTCCTTATATCCAATCAAAATCTCTCTTCTTTCAGTCTAAAGCCGTTTTGCCTTGGCTTTTCACTATACGTGAAAAGTCCCTCTCCAGCTCTCTTTTAGACCCTCTTCTTCAAGTACTGGAAGGTGCTATAAGGCTTCCCCAAAGTGTTTTCCTCTCCAGGTTGAGCAGCCCCAGCTGTCTGAGATTGTCTGCTTTGGTACATCTGCTATTCTTTTGGGACAGTGCACAGAGGAAGAGCTATCTGGGAAAGCTCCTCAGCTGGAAATGCAGGGAGAAAGTGTGTAAAGGTTCTCTGATGGGTGTTTTTCTGTAACCAGATCCCAAAGCACTTCTTTCAGCCCAGACATGGCTGTTTGGAGCAATCTGATTTAGGACTGTTGATAGAAATGAAATAAAAGCTGGAGAGCACTTTTGCTGCCAGAGGTGGCGGTGGTGCTGAATTCAAGCATGCAGAGCTTGAATTCGTACCTACAGACTTCTCCAAGAAGGTTGTAGGCAATGTTCCTGCTCCATTTCTTCCTCCTGTGGGAGCTGTGGACTGTGAGAACAATCCATCCAGCTGAGTTTGGTCTCCCAGTCTAATTCTTTCTGGTAGTAACAAGCAGGCAGAGAAGGCAGGATACGCATTTCTTCTCCCCAAAATCTGGGTATCCACAAGCTGTACTTGCCAGCTGGCCTCAGCCCCTGCAATTCTTGATGGGTTTATTCTGCTGATCCACCCCCGGACTGATCTCCAGGAGACCTCTGTGAAGCCAAGGAAGGAAGTTTCACATGAGCAACTGTATAAATTCTGGTGACAAACAACATCAGTAGAAACTGATGTCAACTCCAAGCCCTAGTAAGGAGCAGCAGTAGAGAACTTCTTCTTTTCCATGACTTCAGGGCCTCCTCTTGGAGGTTGGGTTCATTCTCCATCACTTAGCTCCTCATTGACTCCAACTGCCGAGGAGGACATCTGGCAGCAAAGGGAGCCGGTGCTTTTTCTGAGGTGGAAATACAGTGTCTTTATTAGCAGCTGCACTTAGACTTCTAACTCATTTCATCTAGGCCACTGAACAGTTGGAGAATGACAGCAACTCCACTGAGTTTTGAGGGTACAAGTGTACCTAAAGGCTTCAGCTGTATTAACATGTTTGGCTACTGCGTGACAGATCTGCCGTGGGGTACGAATTCAGGGATGGCATTCTAAGAGGAGCTGGCATTTTTGATCGGTTCGTTGGTCACGACACCTGAGGCAGGAGTTTGCATAAGTCTCAGACCCCATTTCCAACGCCTTTAATGATTGCAGTCACTGAAGTGCGTCGTGTCGAGGGGGCAAAGGCTCCGTTTGGAGGGATAAAGGAAGCACAAGTGTGAACAGCTGCGTTACTCTTCACTGGGGCTGGGATATCCATCCTAACCCCAGGGTGGGCAAGAGAAAGGGCTCCAAGCTTCTCAGCAGAGATTAACTTCCTCACTGCCTCCCAGTTTATTTTTCCAATCCTTGTGTGAGTATGGGGAATACCACCCTAAATTACCAGGTGTCCTAGGGGCTACAGTGGAGCGAGAATTCAAAAGTCAGTTTTAGAAGTCTTAGGAAAATGGAGGCCATGAGCAAAGCTGATTTTTGTAAGCTCTGTGAGATGCACAGGGGGCCAGCAGCAGTGCTGGAAGATGTTGTGAGTTTTTCCAGATACAGCTGAGGACTGCCACTATCCCAGGTCTTTTTGCAAAGATTGGGCTGGCAACCTTCCTGTGAGGAGGGGGACCAAAAGTAGAAAACTCACGGTAAAGGTAGACACATTAGGACAACAGAGATCCAGGAGAATAAATAAAGTCCCTCCAGGGATTCAGATTTTAAATAATTTGTGAGATGTACAGGGAGCCAGATGGGTTTTATACAAAGATTGTAGGGATAAGCTCATTTCTCAATCAAAGAGTATCCTGATCCTGTTGATGTTTCAGATGTGTGCCATGTTTTTTATACCAAGCGGGAAAAGAAACCCGACTTCTTGAAACTCAAAACTTGACTTGCTTTGCTTCCTATGAAATGTGTTTCTAAGGATCAGTTTGTGGAGCTGAAAGAGATGCATGGGATACGAATGGAGCATGGTGCAGGGAAGCTAACACACCGTAACATTTGCAGTACTCTGGACTGAGGATCTCTGCATGGCACAGTGTGGACCTGGCAGTTCATTCAAAGCCAGCTTACAACTCTTAGCCCTGATATGCACTTGTGTGACAGACTCAGCCATTCTGGCCTTGCTAAGCAGGACTTCGATTGTTATTTCTTCACTGAACATTTTTTTCTCAGTCAAAAACTTTATGTCAGTTCAGCCCTGTTCCATTCAAGTTACAGTGTTGGGAGAGGGAAAGCTACCAATGTTTGCTTTCTGTACCAAGAACAATAATGTTGGAAGCACTAATGAAGAGAAGGAAGGGTGTTTTCATAGAAAACATGTTGCCTACGTTCCATCTGAGAATGCGAAAAAAAACTGTGGTTGCCAGCTCTAAACTTGACAGGTTGCTGCCAAAACAGAAGCATTGCCAATAAAAGCAAGGAAAGATTTGCTAAGAATACAGGCAGAGCTGCTTTTGCTCTTCATGAGTGGAGAACAGTTGGGAAGTGATTAGTCCACAGTGCCACTTGAAACAACTTTATCATACGTGCCATATGGACTTCAATACAAACTTCTCTATAGTTTAATACTTGCTAATAAAGAAATCAACAGAAAGAAGTTAAGTGAGAAAAGTTACATCTATGTGTATGTAGACTGAAAGGGGAAAAGCGAAAATGGAAATGGAGAGGGGTTTTTTTGGCTGAGATGCACTGCTAAACCTACAAGCTAATAGTCAAGAGGTGAGAACCACATATTTGCCCATGGGGAGGGCAGGGAAACGAACAAACAGCCAGCATGGCTGAAACATCTCCAAGGAAAGGGAATGCAACACTTGAGGTAAAATACAACACCCCCTTCTTCAAAACTTTCTGTGACTTCAGTCATCTGACCAGAGTCCTGTGTTCTCCTCTGTCATGTATCTGGCCCATCATGACCACTTAAGTTATATTAACAGTTATGTTATATATGATCAGTTAAGTTATATTCCTAATATCAAAAGGAGGAACTAAACTCAGTAATTCAGACAAGGATCTATATTTTCAGCTATTTGAAAATCAATAAAGACTAGTCAATTGAATCAATTGAGAGCTGTGATCATAGGCAGGTCCATCTTACCCAGAAATCAAAACACTCAAGGAAGTCAGTTCCTAGATTTTAGGTCTGGGGATTTAGGTTTTTTCTAAACCAGGAAAATCTGGGGCTAAATGCAGATAATCTAAGATATTTTCATCCCACGTGTCAGAACGTACCTTTGGCCACCCCTTCCATCCATCCATCGCTCTGTCCATCCACCCATCCATCATTAATGCCTCTAAGCAAGACTATTTTAAATACACCCATAAATTGCTGATTTCTTCAGAGTTCCAGTTGGGATCATTTATATTCCATTTCCAGTTACCTGAAAATAAAAAATAACAGCTACAAAGACACCAAAGGAGGGGAAAGGCAGAAATGGAAGGGAGAATAGTCAAGAGAGCTTTTTGGATTCAATTAAAAGAAGTTTTTCCTTAATTCATGCTGCACCAAATCCATATGAGACTTTGGGACTTTTTTTTTAGATTGAAAAGCTTCTTGAAGCAATTTGAATTTGCATTTTGAAGTTTATCCCATTTCACATCAACTGAACATCCTCATGCCGTGCTCAGTACTTCTAAGAGCAATGCATTTACCTAGTGTCAGTCTCAGATTATCCAAACAGCACCAGACGAGTCATTTCACCTCTGTGCCTCTATTCCTCCCCATACCCTCCAAGAGGAACCAGAGTATTCTTCCTGCCTACATGCCAGGATTTTCCAGAACCTGAATATTTCCTTATTTTGTCACTGATCCAAAAGCTGCTTAAGGTCAATGCAAATATTTCAACCGATTTCCCTGAGCTTATACCTTAGTTTATAAATATACTCGCTCCGAAGCCTTTGGACAAATAGCACTATAAAAATGCACTGTTGGTACTACTGCATCTTACACCATCTTCCATCCCTTCTTTAGCTGGCAATAGTCCCACAGAAGACAGACTGAGTGAAAGCCAAGTGTCAAGCTCCAGATTTCACCCATTGTCTTCTGAAACAACTGAGTTGTAATGCAAATTGTTCTGCTTTGTTAGGAATGAAGTGCAGCAACTCAACAGAAGTGTTTATTCTCAGGGATATTTCTTGATAGACAAGCTGCATTGCACCCAGGCGGGGAGATTTAGCTTTTTGTTACATCCTAGGCGGTGCAAGCCGAAAAGGAGCTTCCCTAGTGAGCAGAAGTATCCATATTTCCTGAGCAGGGAAGGCAATGACAGTTTAAAGCCAAACTCCTGTCAGACAACAGGAAACCTCCCGTTAGCCTCAGAAGTGCCCAGATGTATCTAATGAATCGGCAGCACAGGCAGGGAACTGACCCAAAGCTCACATGAGCAAGAATAGCTCTGCAGATTGGCCCCATGACTCTGCTCCTTCTTTTAGCATTGTCTAAACTCCTTGCATTCATTTAGCCACGTTGATGAATGGTTGTCGACTTCGGCCATTCATCAGTGCTGAGGCTGGGAAACGGCGTGGAGCGCTTCTGGCCCTTTCAGTCCCATTTGGTTTAACACTGATCTGCTGAGGTCTCTGTTTAGTGCTTAAGGCCCTGACAGGAATCTTTCTGCGGTGAAGATCCAGCATTAGTTAATACTGGAAAGGAATCCCGCCAGACAGAGAAATCCTGCAGTGCTTCCTCAGTGTCTCCCAGGCTATAAGGGTTTACCTCTTAACAAGATCGCTGAGATGAACAGATGTGCCCTGACCTGAAAATTCTCAGCGTTTTGATCAGTGTATTAACACACAACACTTGAATTGTCAAAATCATTTACACCTCCAAACACATTCCTTTTGCCAGGCAGTTGGAAGAAGTGTGTTGAATGTTTAAACAAAGGCACTGACCTGTATGTGAGACTCAGCAAGCTCTTTGGATCGCTCACCCTGTAATATTGCTTGTCAAAGCAAGACAGAGGTAGGAGTTCCCAAGTCTGAATTGCCACTCTGGAGTCACACAGTACACAACAGACATTTCTTTCTGGCCTGGAAGTGGTGTCACAGGCAGAGAATCCTCTGTAAGCTCATGCAAGTACACTGTGCTAGGTGCATAAGCGGGGAAGGTCAACCGTGCCACTCCTCAAGGGGTTTGCCAGGGCTGGGCAAGAGAGGCAGCATTTTTGGTCAGATAAAGGTCAGAAATCAGTAGGGTTAAGGGCACATTCTGTGATCTGTTAATAAGCAAGGTCATCTTCAGATCCTTATACAATAGTGTGCTGCATCATTCTTCCTTGGGGGTTGAAGGGCAGGGGTTGAAGGTTTCAGTTTCCGTAGCCCGGGATATTTTGTAGAAGCTGCCAATGTCTTATTTCTGTCTACCAAGTGATCTACCAGAGCCATCGGTTCATCTTGGAGAGGATCCAGGGAATAAGAAAGAAATCAGTAACAATAACTCATTATTAAACCTGGGTTGTTGACTCCTTCCACCAGTGAACAGTTTAGATATCAGGGATCAAAGGCATGGCTTCCAGCAGGAGGCATTTGCACACACATCTGTTTGGCACTAATAAAATAGCTGCTAGACAAAGTGGAGACTCCAGCCTTTGAAACCTATCCATCTGTTGTTTGGGGCTGAGGGCTCACAGTTCCTTGGGCAGCATTTGGAGTGATTTTGAGGATCCAGCAAAAGACATCTTTTCTGATGTAGCAGTCTGTGTCGAAGTGGGAAGGAAATATTGGAGGAACTGCTAAGTCAGTTTGCACATGTATTTTAATGCTATTTGTAAAAAGACATCATCCCTGAGGAGGCTTCTTCTCTTTTATAGCTAGAACCTTTTTGGTTCTTACCCAGTGAGCACGGGGCAGTATAAAAGAGGATGACTGCCTGCAATCCTATGAGATCTACAGCAAGAATGAGACTACATGGAAAGAAAGCAACTTGCAGAAAATGGTGCAGGGGTAGTCTGCTTCAAGTCTCAAAATTATGTGCCCTAGCCTGCAAGGAAGTGTTCCTGCTTTGATTTTTCTGTCATCATTGGTTATGGGGCACATTGGACACGGAAGTCAAAGCTATCCCTTGCACATCTCACTGGAGTGAAAGGTTAAGTAGTGAGGGAGATACACTTTTTTTGTGGGTAAACACACCCATACCCCCATGATGAAGAGAAACCTGCAATATATTTGGTGAGTACAGTAACCCCAGTGCAATAAGAACTGAGAGAGCTGCTTTGAGGAAAGTTACAATGTGTTGGTGCTTATACACATATCATGCAGAATAAACATAGGCAGAGGAAGAAACATCAACAACAACAAAACTCTCAGTGAGCCTCACTAAAGGTCCCTGTAAGTGTTCCTACCTGTGAACTGAGAGAACTCCAGCTTGCCCAAAGACACAAACCCAGGGAAAACTCAGGGAATGAGTAGCATGGGCTGCTGAACTGAACAAAAAGCAGCATTAAAACAATGGCTGATGTAGAAGAACACGTGTATTTGCCAGAGCTAACAGTTTTCATGAAGCAGGAAACCAAATAATAAATCATAATCCAGGACACACCCCACAGAAACAATTCAAGAGACAAGGTGGATAACATACAGGTCATGGGCAGGTGTGGAAGATGCTGGAGAAACAGCACCATTTCACTTCCCAGTGTGATCTCTCCTGCAGTAGGAAAGCACGGCTGTGTAATGGATGGTAAGGTACATGACACAGACTTCCAGTGCAAAGGATTTCTGTAGGGGGACGACAGAGCCAGGGAGATTCACATATGCGAGGCACATCTTTGAAGGCTGCCATTCAGCTGCCCTTGTAGTAACTCTGCTCTAAGATCAATGACCAATTTGATTTCTGCTGGACTGCTGACCCAGCTGCCATGCAATACTAAAAGAAATGATAAGAGATGATAAGCAGGAAAATGAGCTGGGAGAAATACATCTGTGTGCTGATTATGCATTGGCCAGTGGAAGGTAAATGCAATTCATAGTAGAAAATGCATTATTCTGTACAAGAAACAGCCTGAAACAGCTACACACATCCTGATCTCGGGAAAGATTCAAAGAAAGCAACAAACATGGTTTAGAAGAGTCAAGAGCAGACCCACAACAGCAGATAGAATTTCAGTGTTGATGTGTGCAGTGTACTAAAGCAAGGTTACCTGGGTGCCAACATCTCCCTGAAGCTTATGAATGTGATGACTTAACTGTCTCTCTAGATCTACCACAACAATGTCGGGCCATTTCTCCTGATAACAGCTGGAAAGCTGGCTGCTTTTTATTGCTATGGATTTGACCAAAGAGGACAGCACCAGCACAGTCCCTGTCCAGGAGCAGCATGGTAAGGGCTGCTATGCTAAGGAGGGCAGGCAGGAAGCTGGGTGTGACCTCAACACGCACATGGTCTCACAGTTCTGGAGCAGAGCAGAGCAATGGCAACCCACTGACTGTCCTAGACAAGATGGAGTGAGGTCAGAGAGCTCCATCAGAAGCTGTGGGAGATGGGGTCAGCACTAGGACAAAGCTGGTTACAACACAGGTCTGGAAAACCAGCCAGGAAGGCAGGATAAAACAGAGGCACAGCTCAGTCTAGATCTGGGTACCTGTGCCCCGGGCTTGCCTTGGGCCTGTGGGAGGCAGCTGACTGTGGGGGATGCTAGTATTCAGTTCATTGTGTGGGATCGTGGTGGAATGCCAGAACATCCTTGTCAGATGTCAGGATGAAGAGGTTATGGTAGATCTTATCCAGCTCTGTACCAAAATACTTCGAGAAGGTGAAAGCCCTTCAAGACTAATAAAGAGTTAGACAGTAACCCCTTTGTGCCATCTGTGAGACTAATGAAGCTGAGAGTTTGGCTGGCCTTGACTACAAAGCCAGAAAACAATGAAGAGTATCTATAGATGTTTTATGAGAACATGAAGAGAAAAAGACAAATGGCAAGAAGGTCCCTGGCTGTATAACAAAAATGAAGTATGCAGTTACAATTAATGATCATACACAGCATTAAAATGATAATTTCTGCAAATGGGTGGACTCTTAGAAACGGAGATACATTAAGGATGTGATGGAAATCAAGGACCTTATGAGAAGATGCAAAAATCAGGCCCCAGCCTGTGTTTCAAGTGCAAATCTGGGTATATAATTAACACCAAACATACTTCATGCCATCAGTACAGACCTAAGTCTGCCTTCACTGTGGGCAATGGGAGACAGACATTTTCCAGCCTGAGGATGCCCCCAAGATTCACGTGTGCCATCACAGTGACCCTGCATGGACTGTGTTGGGCAGATAGGACCTGTTCACAGTCCTTACAGTGCTACACACCACAGGGTGTGTTGAGAGAAATCCCAGGCTGGTGATGAACGTGGAGCAGGGTGAAAGGAATTCACCACTTTGCAAGAACTTTCAGGACTTTTTTGCTCATTTCCCAAAATGGAAAATGCCATCAAAGGCTATGCAAGAGAACCAGCAGACAGCACACCCAAAGAAACAAGAGCCATGTCCAGAAATGGGTGCACTTGTAAGTAGGCTCTGCCATCAGCTTAATTGATGGGGAGTTGGGAAGAAAGGGCTGTGGGAACAGCAAGAAGGCTCAGCTAAATGGATGCAGCAAGAGGAAGGAAAACATCCATCTGAGAACAGGAACAGTGCAAACAATGAGTAGGAGAGGGATCCAAAGTCTGGCAGACTTGAAAGCCAGCAATAAATGTTCTTTCTAGAAGGGGCTGTGTGTTGGTAACTGCAGGGTTTGGCAAGTCAGCAAACATTCAAACAAAACAGACCAACAAAAGCAGCTAAAAAGCAAGAAACAGCAAGTTGTGTGGGCCGTGGAGCTGTAAGTGCAGGCTTGGAGAAGGCTGGTCTTCGGAGAATGCACTAGAAAGTCTGTCCAGCCACATGCAGACTGCTGTTGCTGCAGTGCCTCTAAAACAGCTGTTGGTGGTGAAGCACAGGTTTAGTCTTAGAACCACTGCACTTTTCTTTGCTGTGGGTCCTACTAAGCAGTGCATGAAGCCATATCTAGAGCTACACTCCAAGCTGAGCATACTGTCAGTGGCCCCAGAGATATTTAAGGCTCTTCTCTTGCCTTATATTCCATCAGCTCCAGAACAGCGCATGTTTCTAGAAGAACCCCAGGTCCAAACCAGGATCTCTGATTTTCCAATTGTTTTGGTGTTCAGGCTGCTAAGGGTGAGCAAAGTGGTGTGATAAGACACACTGGAGCATCTGACATGAAGCCTGTCTCCAATTCTTTCAAAACAAATAGCATGCAAAAAAGGAGCAGGTTTTAACCAGCCTTGGTTTGCAGCCAACGTGGGCACATGGTTAGCTTTAGCAGGACTGGACAGCATATGGCACAGCGACCTGGCTTGTTGTGAATAATGGAGTATAATAAAACCTGTCAAACTGCTATTGGCAGCTAGGGTGAGGAAAAGTCTCAGTGCACAGGCAGTTTGAGAAAACCTACTTGTCACTGCCATGCAAAATATTTTATGGCAGTAAATATACATCATCAAGTGCCTCTGAGCCCTGGGTGTTTTATCCTGAGTCCCTGAAGTTCTACAAAAGTCCAGCACAACTGTGGGGATAGCAAAGTGGGGAATGCTAACAGCAGGGAGGAACAAAAAACACGTGCATGAGAAGGTGAAGAAGATAAAGAGCCAAGGTGCAGAAGCAAGAGCAGCAGGAGGAGTTAGAAGGGGCAGTAGGAAGACAGAGGAGTGTCCATGGCCACCAGCAGGTGTGTTGGCTGAGAAACACGAGGGGGCTGCCTGTTGGCCTGGATGGCAGAGGAGGAAATGGTGTGTACTCAAGGCAGGCAAAGGAGGAGGAAGGATCCTGTTGGAGAGGGCAGCACTGCCTGGCTCTGGGATGGGGGAGGACTTTGTGACTGATGGGAGGGCTGCATTTTGTGTGCTAAAGCTTGAAGGCTAGGAAAATCAACGGGGGAATTCCACACAACCAGCAGGGAAATGTGGGATGGGGAAAATGCAGCTCTCTACCTATAAATGTTCAACCAGTGCCTGGCCCCTGCAGCATCTCTGCAGAGCATGTGGGGCCATGAATGAGGCTCGCAAGGGCAGATCCAGCTGACATGCAAGGACTCCAAGTCCCAGTTCCATCCCCGGCCTTGGAAGACTGAACAAAATTCTGCCAGAGCAACACAGGTCAGAATTAACCTCAAATTTTCATGTCTTGAGTCATCAGCCTGAGCTTCATTTTAGGCTGCATCTCTGGAGAAAAGTGAGTATGGCAAGGCTTAAGGGCAGCTCAGCCTGGGCTTCTTTGTGCCCTGCAGTGCTGTTCTCCCTCTGGCCTTGGATTTGTCTGGTTTCTGGAATTGTCCTGCTCTGCAAGAGCATAACAGGGAAGCAGAAGCACTGCCTGTTCAAGCATCAGTCTTGGTTTAGTTTTTTTTTTTTTTTAAAGAAAACTCTGAAAGTACTTCCCTTACAGACTTAAACACCTTAAAACGCTGCTGTTGCTGCTTGGGGTACCTGGTTTGTAGTATCAATGGCCTGCCTTAGCTGCACTAAATGCACTTACATGGGAGCAATAGCAACAATCTGGAATTCAGAAAGTCTACAAACAGGCAGGCCTGTTTTAATTAGTTGAGTACAGAGACTAATTAATATGCAAATGAGGAGCTTACCAATATTAATCATCTGTTTTACTAGGCTGCTTTACTAAAGAGTTTCTAACGAATTTGCAGATGAAGTTTCCATGACATTAAAAAATCAGCTAAACACCTACCTGAGAAATAGTCTCCCACAATAAAAGGGAAAGAGAGAAAGGGGAGAATGATGCTTTGGTTTTTTGGAAGGAAAACATCAATGACTGAAACTAATTTTGTCTTTGGCAAGTGTCACATAGGCTGACTGAGTCAACCGTTTCCAAACCCTAATTGAAAGCATTTCAGCAAGCGAGACACCAAAAGGCACTTGGACAGTAGCAGCACACACATGTCCATGTGTGCGTATTTCCTTCTGAGAATTGACTAAAAATTTGCATGATTGATGAAAAAAATCGCACGAGTGACTAAAAAATTACTGTCCAACTTTGACATCCCTCAATAGCTGTCAACACTGTGGAGCGTAACCTCCTAGTAAGATCACACTGGGTTGTACCTTCTGTGTATTTTCCTATCTCCATTCCTCTTACCAATGCCTTACAACATGGTAACCGAAATCCTGCCCCTGAGCTACGCCGCTGTTTCCTCTGTTAGCTTTACATTTTGCACTTCACTGAGCTTCTGGGTGGGTTTGGTGGAGCTTCTTGTCAAATTCGCTCTCTGATTTGCCTACTTTAGTTCAATGCAATTGCATATGGGTTCCCCTCACTGCCCCGGGGAATGCAGAAATCAAATAAAGAATGTTTTCATCTCTAACAAATCTGTCAAAGCATTTCTGTACCTTCTGGTTTTCTTTTCATATACCTTTACCCCCGTGTTTCCACTGTTGAAAGCAGAACTTAAATTCTTGGTGTGATGTGTCCCTTCAAATGAAGGAAAATGTGAGAATGAGATTTGCAAATCTCTTCTTGAGTCACAGGTGAGACTAAAAATCTGCCAGCAAGATACTTCAGAAAAATTAAAGACAGCCTTAAAAATGATGAATCCAAATCCACTGGCTGTTCTTCAGGGCCAGTGAATGGAGCTTGGCAGGGGGTTTGGATTAAAGAGGTTCCCGAGGTTGCAGAGCTGGAAAATGGAAATAGCTCAGCAGCACCTGCCATCACTCCTGAGATAGGCTTCTCCCTCCCAGCTGAAAATGTGGAAGGTACACATTTCATTTATTCAGAAACAAGACTTGGGCTGAAGCTGCCCTTGCAGTCCATTCACCTGCAGTGGAATCACAGCCAGGGGTATGTTTCCTTCTTGAACTGGGGATCCTGAGTTGAGAAGAATAGTTGAGCTCCATCCTGACTCCCAGCACCTCCTGGAAATTCCTGCTGCTGCTCACCGGTAATCAGTTTTCCTGTAGCTGTCTGTAACATGGAAAATTGCTTTAATTTCAGTTTTTGCAAGTAATATGGGACCATTGCTGATTCTTCATTCTAGCACCAACTATTTTTATCACTCCTTCCATGGTGCTTCATCATGAGACCTCAGGAGCTCTTGATGTGGCACAGTAGTGCCAGGAGAGCCCTGCAGATGGAGGTTCCACTGAGGTGTCGTGGGGAGCAGGACAGGGGCAAAGGAGAAAGAATGGGCTTTGGGTGTATTTCTGAGGGATTTTGTTTTGCCTGGGAGTTAAGAAGGGAAGTAAAGATGGGGAAGTGAGGAGTGGGAGATGTGAAGTTAGTGTGAGAGGGTCTACAGGCATTAAATCCACCTTGGAATTGTGATTTAATACCAGCTACCCCACCATTGTTTGTGTTTGAGCTCCAATAGTCCTCATTGTCCTAACAATCCCAAACCTGGCTTTCATGGAAAGAGCTGTGCACACCAGGGAAAGAAGTATGCTCTCGAAACAAGGACGCTTCTCTGAATGGTTCAAATCCTTTAAAGGGGCTGGGGTATTAGCCAGGTGTATAATCTCTCCTACACTCCATGCAGCACAAAGGGGCTTACTTTCTTCTCTTTCTTTTTTCAAAATGTTTTTGGGTGAGACCTGTCTTGGTTGCTCATGTCCTGACATTGCTTGGACAAGACCCTCTTTCCAAAGGCAGAGAATTCTGGAGGGATTGTGCTCCTCTGCTCTCTCAGCCTACCCTGTCCCACCTTATACAAGCCCTCCTCCTTGGTTAGTGCCTTTCCCCTTCTCCAGTCAGAAACCCCATCCTGGACCCCATCCCCATGCTCCCACACACCTCCAACGTGCATGAAGGTCTGAGCATCATTCCTTCGGGTGTTTGTGTCATATCCCATCTCATCTCCCTGGATGTGCTCCCTTCTCCTCCCTGCCTTCTGCCCTCCAGAGCTGGAACCACCGATCCTGGCAGTCGCGAGTCCTGAGTCTCAGCTGGGGATGGAGCAGACGTAGAGACACAGGCCTGGCGACCTCCCTGTGTTGGTTCAGGGTCCTCTTCTCCACGCCTGGTGCCTCTGCAGGCTCCTCAGCACTGAGGTGATAGAAGGGTCTCCTTCTACGGAACTGCTGGATGGCTTGGACTCATCTTTCCTAGAGAAATCCCCCTCTGAGTGGTCATGAGAAACTGGCAGACTGCAGCCTCCAGAACAAGCACTTTAGAAAGTTATGAGTGACCAAAGGCTAGTGAACAGAACAAAATGTTCAGCTGACTTTAGCTGTAGCTGTCACTAGCGCAACACCCACATCAGCAGGTGGAAAGGAGGTGAGTGCAGGAGTTGGAGAAGTGTGATAAATACAGCTAAGTCGTTGAAAAAGCAAGAGCTATCATTTTGCTGATAGAAGCAATTGAAAGTAGCCTCAAAATTTAGGATCTGTGAAATGAGCTCTTCCCATGTTTGAGGCTAAAAGCACTATGCTCATGGGAGGGAAAGACCCCATAGATTGGAGAGAATTTTAACAGGAAATGGTTTTTTCTCAGTAGTAGCAATGCAAATAAGAACAGAGTGCTAGATTTTGGTAATGGAAGGATGAAATCATGTAGAAACTAACTGAGAAAAAAGCAGAAAGCATGACTTTTTTTTTTTTCCCATGGAAAGGTAAGCAGAACTGAATGAGATTAAAAACCCAGGCAGGATGTTTCAGGTGATTTTATACAAGAAACTTCCATTGTGCCATTGGCCAGACTTCAGAGGTTATTTTGTTTTGGGGAATTTTTGGTAAAGTTGACAGGTTTTAATATGATGTCATTGTTTTTGCAGCATATTAAAAGTTTCTGGGGAAAATGAACAGTCTTCCTGTTCTTTGAAGGGAACATAAGGACGAGAGAAAATACCGAAAGAAAAGAACAAATTTGGATAAATGGAAGCAGTGGAGTGTCTCATCTTTGATACAGAATCCCATAAAAAAGACCACTGAAATGGTGTTTCCAAGCTCTGATGCCCTATCTCATTATAATCCCTTCAAAGTACTGTAAACCTCAGTGATTATTAATATATTTTTGGTTGTTTATATGAACCTTGAGGGGGAAAGGAAGCTTCTGCCATTTTAATTCCTTTGTTAATGTCTTTATGAATGCAATTAGCACTTCATTCACGCTTCTTTGTTTCTGGATCCCATTACGATATGGCTTATGCCAACTTCTCTCTCCCAGGAGAGGTGAGGCATCACGAAGCGCTCCATTCAGCTGCGTGGCTGAGCACTGACAAACTCAATTTGCTGGAGGAGAGCGTGAGATGACACGGTGCAGTCGCTGCTGCTGTGATATGGACAAATGGCCTCTTTTGTTCCAAGAGGGACGTCACCTGTCCTGAGGAAGTGCATCTGTGCATAGGTAAGTGAAAGAAAAACAAGGTTGATTTACTTGACAAGAAACTTACCTACTGCAGCTGGTTACAAAATGGAAATATCTAATTATTTAGTCCTTTTTTTACAATGGGCACCATGCCCATTCAAGTACCCGTTCAGTTGTTTTTTAATTTCTAAACACGTTGCTAAAGTCCTCCCTTTTATAACTCCATCAGTCTCTACAGCCCTAAACCAGGAATGGATTTGAGCCCTCTGGATTTTTCCTGACTGCTCCAAATGGCTTTGATGTGGGCACAATGCCCCAAGCTGCAGGGCAGCCGAGGCTCATAGGGTCATATGAAGCCTCTGTGAGCTGGAAGGATCCCACAAGAATCACTGAGTCTAACTAAAAGAAGCTGGGCTTTTACATTACCAGAAGCTTGGGTTCCTTTGGGGCTGCTCCTGTCCTCGGTGTTCATCAGGGGAGGTTAAGAGGAAGCCGAGTGAGATGAGTGGGCTTGCAGTGGTGAGAAGTTGAAGGCAGGTGGAACTGAAGCCTGTCATTCTGTCAGGGCAGCTCCCCAGCCTACACGGGCATTTAGAGATGCAGGGACTGCGAGCATCAGGGGCTCGGGCAGCACCTCTGGGCAGTGAAGAACCCGTGCTTCTAAATATCCCACCAGGTACCAATTCACACCTAAATACTCTTGGAAATGCTGCTCAGGACTTCTCTGAGGTGAGGAGCCAGCCCTGATTCGGGAGTGTGTTAACTGAGCACAGCCAAGGAAATCCACAGAGATTTGAGCCTGTGGGAGCCCAGCAATGCTCTCAGCTGCAGGCTGATGAAATTTTTGCCACCTCCATCAAGGAGAGAATTGAGCTAGGTGCAAGTTTACCCACAGGATAGAATCTTTAAAAATGACTACAATATTCTGTGAAGGGTGAAGAGTGTCTCTCCCCAGACAGGGACAAAGGCAGTGAAGACATAAGCTGTTCTTCCCACCAAAAATTTCCAGTGAGGCAGACGGGGAAATGCTGCTTGACAGTGTTGTGGAGTGTTTCTCCCTCTTTATACGTCGATCCCATGCCCTCTTTGCCTTACCCGGTGTGATGTGGCATACAAAGCACATCAGCAAACACTGAAGTCCAGAACTCCCTGTGGGCTCCAGGTCCCCTTTTACACCGCCCCCAAATCCCCAGGAAACCTACTGCCAGGTAAAGGGGATTGTTGTTTCCATCACAAGACAGAAGGGAGGGGAAAACTGTGGGCTGAAAGCCCAAGGAAAAGAGACAGGAATTCTTTATCGCTTATTAAATGTGCAATTCAAAACCCGGTGAATAGGGAGATGAAAAGCTCCTGCTGAGAAATGGAGAGAGAAATTGCATTTTGGCCTTGGGGAAACCTATGCCTATAATATTAAAGATGTGCAAATAAATAAATAAAGGCAATAGCTCGATTTACGTGTCTAATATCCTGGCATGGCGTGATCAATGTCGATATTTTACTTTTTTATGAGGTTCTCCAAAAATCTATGGCGCTTTCCTTTATTAATTGTTATCCTCATTGCAAAGGTCTTTCACATGTCTCCAGCAACTAGGTCTTAGCTGTCAACTCCATTAAATTCTATTATAATGTGGCATGATTGAATGCTCCAGTGGGATTGGCCAGCCAGTGTGTATTAATATATTATGGAGCATGCAGAGGCAGGCACCAGCACCTTGCTGCATTCACAAAGATGCTGTTGTGTTTACATTTTTTTTTCCCCTCTCTGTGCACGTCTGCTGTTTCAGTGGAAACTGGCTTTACCATAAATTATCCCTTGCAAAAAGAACAATGTAAACTGTGAGGGAGCTTTCCCTGGGACGTGGAAGGCAGCGGTCTCCCCTCAAGTGAACAGATTCTCATTCTCTGCCTGGGATGTATTTGTACGACTTTAATTAGTTTGTGTTTGTACAGTATGAAAATCTAGGAGGCCCATGTTATTTAACATTAGGGAATATTGAAGAGCAGAGGATTTCCCACCCTGCTGGTTATAAGCAGGGATGTTGTGCTGCTGGGAGGGAGAAGAATTAGAATTCAAATAGACATGATCATGGATTTTTTATTTTTTTTTCTAAACAAAGCTTTTTGGCAGATCACACATAAGCCCAGTTTGAGACCTGTGCCTTTTGGGGGTGGTGCATGCACACTGGATAGGATGTCACCTGCAATGACACCCCTTAGACAACTTTATACCACCCTCAGTGTCTGTCTGCTGCCTGAACTGAGAGACCCAATTTGGGCACCTTGTGCTTCTACCAGGAAGGCAAAAAAGCAAAGCAAGATCACAGCTTCCAACGAATTGGAATTTAGTTTAATTCAGAACTGGGGAAGAGAAAAGTAAAGGCATATCCAACTCTCAAGCCTTTGCTTGTCCAGGAGTGCTCTGATCTGATGCATTTCATAGTTAGCAGCATTAAGTCAGCATTTCTGGATCTCTAGAGAGCTCTGATGGGTCACCAGCCTCTCAGCCCATCACAGCCTTGCTCACTGATGCAATTATCTCCCTTTGCCTGTGTTTACATTTGCCATTTCCAAAGCCCTGTGTGCTACCATGAGCAGGAGCATGGCCAGGCAGCAGCTGCCCCAGCACTGCCATGGGTGAGCTTTGCTGAGCACTAATGCCTTGGCTGCAGCCAGACAACAGAAGATGTAACCTGATTGCCTTTTGGGGGCCATGCTGAGGTCAAATCAAACAGAAATTTGTGTTGGACCAGGCAGAATATGGCTATCAGGGAAGCAGACAGGGTGGTGCACTGCAGGCAAACTTAGTGAAATTCTTGGATTATTGAGGGGTGTTTGGCACAATGAGATTGTTTGAAATGCAGCAGTATCCTCCTCCCCTGAGTCACGCGGATTCATGTTCTGCACTGTGTGGTTTTAGTTCCCATGCTCCTGACACACTAATTGCCATGGTCAGAGATGTTGCCATGCCCAACTCAATCTGCTTTTAAAGGCAAGAAACTCACCTAATTCCATAATTCATCCTTAGGATCACACTCCACTTGCTTCCAAACACAGAATCATATACAGATTGATTGAGCTCTTACAACAAGAGCTGAAGATGGTCTAGTGTTAGGGGCTGAGGCCAGGGAGAAAAAGATACTGCTCATACTAATAAACTGTAATTCTTTTCCCAGAGAATACCTGGGAAATTGCCTTTAGTCAATTCAAGAGACTAACCAATTTAGAAGAATAAAAATAATCATTATCGTTACAAAAGTGACCGGGAGGGATAAAAAAAAAAGTAAGAAAATCAAACCTTTCAGAGAAGCAGAAGGGGAAAGGGAAGCTTCTCCCAAAGATGTGGTTCACTTTTGTGCCTGTGCCATGCAGAAAGAAAAACAAGTCTGCTTTGTTCCTCCTCGAGCCAAGTCAAAGGGTGACAATGTAAAACAGAAGTGCAGGCTACATTTCCCTGGATCTAAGGATGATGTAAATGCGTAAAATGTGATGGAAGAGCTTTGATTTTTATTCTTTCTTTTTTTCCTTACTTTTTTTTTCTTTTCTTTTTTTTTTTTTTAATTTTTTTTAAATTATTTCTCTCGAAAAAAAGAAGACAGCCCCAGGCTGGAGTATGTGTCTCTCCCAACTACTCTGTCACCCAGGTAACCATGGAGACCATGACGATCGATTAGATGCCATCTGATCTCAACCTCATAAAAAAGCCCCACGTGCGCCCGCGCGCGCGCATAGGCGCACGCACTCACACAAAAAACAACCCAGGCAGCAGATGGCAACCAGGCCACTAGACCTGTCTCCAGAGAGAGAGAGCTGGGGAGAGGGACCGAGAGACACAGGCACAGGGAGATCATGAGGGAACAGGGTACGGAAAACAAAGACGGAATATGTGGGGAGGAGGGAGACAAAGAAGTGAAGAGATCGGGAGGAAGAAAGGAAAGAGGGAGAGGTGAGAAGAGGGTCTGCAGCTGCTGTGATTTCTGGGGGACTGCCTTGGGTGGAGCACAATCGTTTACACTGCCTGCAAGTCTGTCTTGTTCGGAGGGTGAAGATTGAGGCTGGGAGAGATCAGGAAAGAGAAGTATAAAAATCCCAGGTCAAATCCAAGGGAGAGCCCACGGAAGCGCGGTAACTGCGGCTTCGCGCGCTTCTGCCCCTGCAGCAGCTGACCCTCTCACACTGGGTCAGGACAAACCAGGTCCCTCTGTAAGGATGTGGGAAGGGCCCTAAACAGAGATCAGAGCTTCTCACCCCAGGACAGAGTGGGTGCAATCTGAGAACTCCAGCAGCAGCTCCATGCCACCAAGAGGATTGCAGCTACCCTCTGGACATCCAGTGGGGATGTGAGAGATGGAGCCAGAGGAGCTGCCTCACCTGCAGCTTATCTCTGAGGACCTTGCATTGTCTGGACACTCTCACTCGCCTGGAGGTGACTGACAGAAGCAAAACTGCTGAAATCCTTCACAGCAGGAACTCCCGTGTCCGTACAACACCTACAAAAACTGTGTCTCTGCATCAGCTGAAGGCTCCTGTGGAAATGACAAATAACCAAAGAAATCGCAAAGGGGTCTTGGGATTGGGGGACAAATGATTGGATTAAGATCCAAACAGCTTCTCAGAAAAGAAAAAAAGAAAAAAAAAAGGTGTTTTCACCATTATTTTGGCAGGGAGATACCAAAATGAGACAGGTTAGAGCCTCTCTGAAATCTTACAAGCAAGGGTGTTCATTTTTTTCTATTGCTGTCAGTTGTAGAAGAAATGGAAATTCCTTTTCAATGTGAAATCAGTTCATTATGAACTGGTTTTAAAATAAATAGGCCCAGCATGGAGAAGCAAGGTGCAAGGTGCAGAATATCAGCTCAGGAGAAGGCCAGAAATAGTGGATAACTTGAAAATTTGGTAACTGCCAGCACCTGAAGTTAACCACATCTAGTTTAAATAGCAAAATCATCCTTTCCCAAATATGATACCTGTCTGATGGTGGGGGAGGCAGGAGAGGGCAGGGATCTGATGGCTGTCTGAAGTGGGGCTTCTTTGAGACAGCTCTCAAGAAGGTGTTAATCTGACTCTACTTTAGGAAATGGGTAGAGAGGACCAGATTTGTGTTCATGCTCCATAAAGATTTGTCACATGCATGTTCTATCTTTCCTGGAGTTTTGTGAAACATTTGAAATGGGACATTGACCCCACTGATATCTAACATTACTTCATAGACTAATCCTTACTCTAGTTGACATGACAATCCAAACTTCAGCAAAGAAAAATAACCATGAGCATTATCAAATTCAGAGAATAGTTCTGCAAATCCTGAAGATGGCCTACGGCCCAAATCCTTATTTTCAGAAACGTCAGATTTCCTGGTTTCTTTTCTGAATAAATCATTTTAAAAGAAAGGTTTATTTACCTATCCTCAAGGAAGCTTAGAAAGGAAGTAAATCAGAAAGCCAAGAAAATGCTGGAGATGGTGAACTACAGCTCTGAAAGTACTTTTTTCTAGATGCCTTCAAGGAAGATGGAGGCACACAGTCATCTTCTATTCTCAGCTTCTCCCGTAAAAAGTCACATGGAATATTTCTGCAACAATAAAGTTGCTCTGATTTGCAATGAAGAAACTGAAAAGGCAACATAACAGGTCATCTCATGGAAGCCTGATCAGATCTAATGTAATCCCCCTTACCACACTGGTTATTCTTCTGAACCTCAGTCATTCACCAGCAGTGTCCTGCATCTCAGAGTGTAAGGCAGTGACCCTGGATTAGTGTCACTAGCTGAGGGACAGAATTGCCCTAAGAAGGGTAAGAGTCTGCTCTCATGTGGGGGATTGGTGAAATGAATGGGAACTGGATCACAAATGCAGAGAGAACTGAGTTCCAGGCCTATGAGAGCAGTGTGATGTCTAAAGGCAAGGATTGTTTCAGCTAAAATGTATTCAGTGTTTGTTCTGTGACCTTATATGACCAGAATGACACCCCCCCAACCCCAAACATCAGCGTCTCTGTCTGCTTTTCAGTCTTCCTGTTCTCCTGCAAGGGTTTGAATAGTGCTTGGTGTTTAAACAAGTTTGGTACTCATGGCCAGCTCCCATGACATTTTTTTCTGGGGTAACAAGTCCAAAACCTATGACAGAATTGATGGTTCTAGTTCTGTTAAGAGTCCACCAGGAGCTCATATCAAACATCCTAGCTCTCCACTCCATTCCCCTCATTGTGTCAAGTGATGTAGCTGAAGAGAAATACCACGGTTTTGCTGACGTTGGTCACACAGAGATGCTTCAAGGGCTCCTCACCAGCAGCAAGGATAGATGTAAAACACAAATGGGAAGTGGAGGTAGCATCAGGTTGGTATAAGGTAGCAGGGTACAGCACGTTCAAACGTTTGCCAGTTACTGATGCATCTATTTCCCAGCAGATCTGCATATTTGTTATCCTCAGGGCTGGAGGGCAACATTATCACTGCGGTGTTTTCTCACTGGGCTATCATACCAAGAGGTGGCAAGGTGTGATATGGCATTTTTAAACAAATTATCCTGAATCTCACTTGATTTGTGAACAAATACGAAAACTGGCTCAATTCCACCTCAAAGATACTGCAAGAAGAACAGAAACTGGGCAGTGGGCTTAATTTGGTCTGTTGGGTCGACAGAGTTTTGCTTGACAGTTTCTCCTACCTGCCTAAAGAGTACTGAGGTGCTCTGGAGCAAATCCCCAGAGCATTACCCAGAGAATTTTCTGAAATGCATGGTAATGGAAATCAATATCCCATAATGAGGTGACACAGGAGTACAAGAAAACTGGCATGTTTGGTGTCTGAGAGAAATTCTGAGTAGTTGATTTCTCTGTTTTGGCTAAATTGCTGTGGATTGCATGATCATATCCACAGGAACAGCGCAGAGAACATCTTGGTTTGGGTGACCATAGTTAAGTTCCCAAAAATGAAGACACATGGAAACAAATAGGGCCTTATCTTCATAGCTCCTGTACATCCCTAAATTCTCTAGCCTTAGCTGTTGTGGGAGAGGATACTTCTATTTAGATATTGAGATCTGAGATTAATTTTATTTACTCAGGTATAAAAATATGAGCCACTGTGCTTGGATAGGTAATTAACAGTGCTTGTGAGGATTTTTCTTGAAACGACCCCCATGATGGTGCTCATCAAACAGAGCTCACAATATTTAGATAAGATTTTCCCATTGGTTAAACTGAGAAAGGTAGCAGATTTCTCTCAAAAGTACTTCCCTACAGCCTGTTATTACCTGCCCTCATTTCTAAGAGTCCTATCAGCCAGCCTGAAAACCATAAGGCTTCTTCTCCCTTCAGTGGAAGTAATATACCTTCCACTTAAATTTGTTTTATTTTCATTTCAGCCAAACTCAATGTTTTCCCATAAATTTGCATCCTGACCTTGCAGCTCATTTTCAGTTTGCACACTTAGCCCACCTACCTCAAGAAACTGTGTCCCACTTCGGCCTCTCCTATGCCAAGAACCACTGGCATATTCAGATTTCTCAGAGCTTTTCTAAGGCTTATTTAACCAACAAGGCAAGAAAAGTATTATTACTTCATTTTCATCCTCTCAAACTCAAAACCATCGGCTCACTAAAAAGTACAAGCACAGATACAATTTAAATATCTCCAAAATGTCCTTTTTGCCTAGTGAACTAATTGTGAATGCCTAATTTCCACAGACACAAGACCAAACTACAATGAGAAACTGAAGAGCAATAGAAATAACCCTAAATTTGGGCAGAACAGTTTTATTTTGAGGAAAGAGCATGGGAAGAGCAGCAACCAGCGGAGAGCAGAGACAGTGATTATTCACAAGAGCAAGGACAGTATTGTGGGACTGCATTAAGGAGCAAAACAAGAAGGATGTAGCAGAAGGAGAACGTGTCCTGTGGCTGTGAGGACAGAGGTTGCCAGCGAGCCTGGGCACTCCCACAGGCCTGAATCACAATGTGGGAAAGAGTGGCGAGCACAGCCCGGTGCCCGTGAGGGACCCTGCTGGCCCCTACAGCTTGGTGGCACAATGTCACTCGTGAGAAGGGTAAGCCATCAGCTTCCCGGGAAAACCACTCCTGCTAGTGCTTCCCAAAAGGAAATGGGCACATGGGATGGGATGGAATGGAACACTAAAATGCTTCCAAGTGTCTGAGGGATGCCTCAGGTTGCTGTAGCTCCAAGTGGCAAATCAGACAAGCTGTAGAACGTGCGTATCTTCTGTGGGTCTGACACGGGGCGAGGTGCTGGAGAAGGTCTCCTGAAGCATCTTTTGAGTGTATGAGAGCTGCTGGTAGATGGAAAAGCATGGGAAATAGGAAAGGTATAGAATTCTTAAAAGACTGTGTGAAAGTGCAGCTTTGTTGATTTGCTTAAGATGTCTGTAACCTTTTGCACTATGTTATTAGCTAGAAAACGTTTAAAAGACCTTGTTAAAAAAAAATAAAATAAAATTGTCTGCTGTGTAAAGAGCATGAACTACCAACATCTCTGTTGTCTCTTCCTGCCGTGAGACTGATGATGCTGGAAATAAAGCTCACGGAGTGCCCACCAGCAGTGCTGTCCCGTGCTTGCTGTACACAGCCTTGTATATATTGAGTTGATTTGGTAGGAGAAAAGCCTTCCATGTGACACAGAAATCCAGTGGCTAGAGCATTTTAAACCAGGCAAAACTGTAATAGAGGTACAGTCCTTTATGAGCATATGACAGGAGAAGAAGGGAGCAGATGGGACCTCATAAATCTTCTCCATCTCTAGTTTCATAAGCCCATTTCCTATTTTGCATTACCCTATGCCTGCACGTCACATACATAAGGAACTGGGCAGAAGGGTGACCCTTCCAATATTTGTAAGATGTCACACCTATGTCTGGTGCAAAATATAATGACACCAGTGCTAGTAATAGTGTGTACTGGGGGCTCTGAGGATACCCAAGCTCTGGGCCAGAAGAAATGTGACTTGGTGAAACCATAATGAGTGAGTCTTCAGCCCAGCCTGTCCTTCTGAAAGGGGCAGGGCAACAAATACTGGAGCCTGAGTTTTGCTTCTGGGCCTGGGTGGTTTTGTGCCTTTGCTAATGAAGCTATTTAGATTTCTTCAGGTCTCTGTACTTGTTCTGCCACCTTGTTTTTACTACAGAAGGCCTTAGGCTAAAGAGCAAGAGAGCCACTTGTTCTCAGCTACTCAGGATGAGATAAATTCACCAATTTCAAGCCCTTCTAGGTTTGTTTGCCTATTGACTGGCTGCAAGTATTGAGATCAGCCATGAAACTTGTCTTTACAACCTAACTTTTCAATACCACAAGTCCTAAGTTGTGTTTCCAAGTCAAAAATAATGCAGAATGCCTGAGTGTGAATAACTTACATTTGGGAATGGCATGGCAACCACTTAGATTAACACACTCAAATTCACCACCCTCAAGGACACTCAAACATGACCTGATCTTACTGCTGGGAACCTTTTTGCTTTCTTCAGTTTCCACCCCTCCCCTTTTTTTTTTTTTTTTTAGTAATTTCTCTTTCCTATTTTCCTGCTCCTTTCTTCTTCCTTTCCTTTTGGTACCTTCTCTTTCCATTTAGCTCCTTGCAGCACAGTCTCCTCTCCTTAGTACAAAGCCCTGTACAGAGCAGGATTCAGACAAGATGACCTGGAGTGGGCAGTCGTGGCTACCAGGCTTATTTCAGACAGGGCTTAGCCCAACAACTCTCTTCTTCATGCAGCTTTTTGTCAAGGCTTGCTCTGGATTTGATTCCCCCCAGCTTTCAGGACTGCATCCTGCCAGTTTGATATAGTGCAATGCCAATTATTTCAGCTGTGACATGTGAGGATAAAGTTGTGGGGGAGGAGGCTGAATAAGTCCCTGAGAAATCACAGTGGCCAGATCTTCAGGAGCTCTGAAGAAACTAATTCCCTTCAAAATCAATACTGCAATGCCATTGAGAAATCAAAGCAATGTACTGGAGTGAGAGCAGAGCTGAATATACCCGTGAACAAGTGTCCTGATCCCCTCTCCCTTGCAATATTGCAAGTCACAAAGAAATTAATTGCAGTCCACAGGGCGGTGCAATCATAAAGCATGAGTAAATGAGTGGAGAATCAGGGCCGATAAAAATACACTCCCGGTGATCGAAACATTCTTTGCCAGCCCATTTTTTTCCTCATCCATTTTTTGTCTTCTCTTCATGCTTAACTTCACTTCTCAGGCTTCCTAGCGCTATGATTATTATTATCCCTATTATTATTAGCATTGTTGCTTTGTGGACTGAGAGTTGCAGATCTCAAAAATAAAGCAGATGTCAGCAGCTCTGAAGGATCCTATTCTATTACACGGCAGAACAAATGAGTATGTCAAGGAAGGGCTTTCCAATCTAACAAGGAAACAGCACAAACAGACACTAAATAAATAAATAAATAAACCCTGCGGGGACAGGCAGACTAGTTCTGATTAGATATTATGCTAACATGATGCCTACTTTCTACGCTAACAGTGTTTTAATACATTTAAATGATACTGGGGAAATAAGTCATGAAATAGGAGAAGAAGTCTTCATGTCAGAAATGATTAAAATTATCCAAGGGGGCCAGACTGCCTCTCTCATGGAAACGTGGCTCATGGTGTGGGATTATGAATGTAGCCCAAACAGTATTTACATAGTGTGCCTGGCTCCATCTCATTACCTTTGCCAATGATTGCTTTTCCTGGCTGCTGGAAGATCGGTCCAGCTGGTGAGGGGGAGCCCAGCACCAATGTCTGCACCATGGCAGAGTGTCCATCTCTGCTGAGGCTCTGGGATACCTCTGGGTTTTCCAGGGATGTGCCACAGGGAAATGCCCGAGCAGCCATAAGAGGGACTGGAAGCAGCTGCCACATTGGTGCCCCTGCCTGATGCTTGCATGGTGCAGGCTCACCTCCTGCTTTCCTGCAAGTGGACCATGAGCCAGGCTGAGCTTTTTGGGAAAGCATCTTCCAGAGCCATACTGCTTTCCTTAAAGTAATCTCCCTCCCAACTTTCTGAGCAGAGACAAAACCAAGCCTGACTCAACCTGTAGCCTTTAATCTTTCTCTCCTCCCCAGCTGCCTGCCCATGTTCCCCATTTCGCAAAACGGAGATCTCTTTTCTCTTGAGGAATTTGCATAAAGAGCCTGAATATACTTGTCAAGCTCCATGCAGCAATGTTTATTTGGCTTGTGAAACTGCAGCTTTGGAAGACCCTCCATCTCCTGAGTCTTTGCAGCCCTAGTAAATGGCCATTTATTAGCTGCACTCCATAATTTGCTTCCGTCTGTGGCCCATCCTGTAATTTTCCTTGAGATTACAAGGTCTGAATGAAAAGCGTATTCATTTTCTAGCTATAGCATATAAAATATGGATATGGTCATGAAATCTTGAATCCATCAAAAAAGCAGAGACTTTGCCTTTTAGGACCTAAGGCTCTAAGGACCCAGGGCTGGACTGGAGCCTCCATACCCTGCAAGCTGCAGTCTGCTCAGGCACAGAGCAGTGATACTGATCTCAATTACCAGTAACTTGATTCACTCTAGTGCTCTGACAGATGAGCTTTGATGAGCCCCACAGTAGCAGTTTAAGAACTTCCTGGTGACCCTCCTCCCATTACTCCCTTTGCAGAAGTGGCAGATGGGAATGTGCATCCTCCTGTGCCTCTGCCACAGTGAAGTTTGGTGCATTAGCTTAAAAGCACTGAGGCATCAGATGATGAACTGGAGCTGCTGAGACTTTCTGTCACGTTGTGGCTGGTGGACGAGGCAGACAGCTGGATAGCAAAGTAGCCTAAACAGCCACAAAAAGACTGGCCAGTTCATCTGTCAACCCTAAGTGAGTGGTGAATCAAACTGCATTAGCTTCTGCTCGATACTGCAGAGCAGCAGTTGTCAGAAGTTCATACCCACTACACAGAGGGGCCCACTCAGAACAAAGTCCTCATTCTAACAGGCTCTGGAGAAAGTGAGCAGTGGAGAGACCTTAGCTGAGAAAAGGACTTCAAGAAAGCCTAATGTTTAATTTTATTTATTTAAACCTGGACCCTTAATGCAGGCAAAATATGGTTAGTAGCAAGCAAGATTGTTTACAGCCTAAAACCAGCACAGAGGTTTTGTTTTTTTCTGGAACCAAGGACTCAGAGATGCCATGCTTTTTAAATGACCCTGTGGAGACCATAGCTACCACCAGGCTGTGGAATAATTCCTTGGAAATGTTCTCCAAACGCTGGGATCAGAGAATGACAGCATCAGCAGGCCTGGGAGTGTGAGCTTATTTGGTTTAGCTAATTAGTAACTAATTGTTAGTTACTGCTCTATCCTAAGCCCCTTCATGGAGGTAGGCAGGGGACTGTTCTGCATAAAAACTCCTGACATCTGAGTCTTGGTAAAAAAAAAAGGTTTGAATTGAATCATAACATCATAGAATGGTTTGGCTTGGAAGGGACCTTAAAGATTTTCTAGCTCCAATGCCCCTACCATGAACAGGAACCCCTTCCACTAGGACCAGGTTGCTCAAAGCCCCATCCGACCTGACCCTGAACATTTCCAGGGATGGGACATCCACAGCTTCTCTGGGCAACCTGTGCCAGTGCCTCACCACCCTCAGAGTAAAGAATTGCTTCCTACTATCTAAATTAACTCTCTGATTTTGAAGCCGTTCTCCCTTGTCCTGTCACTATACATCCTTGTGAAAAGTCCCTTTCCAGTCATTCAGTGAAGGTTTCTTGGAGCAAAAGGCATAACCCTGACAGGAATAAGAAAGACTGCTGAAGTGGATTACACAGAGCTGAACATTTAACTACAATATGCAGAAATGGAAACATCTTCAGTTCCACAGCCTTCAACATCAGGCACTCTTCACCTCCTGGAAATTCGTACACTTGCTAAGCCATATGGGCTTTCAAGTGCTTCACAGCATCCTACTACAACTCCAGTCTCATTAAAAATCTTGTCAGTAACTGTGAATGATGAAACTGTGCCCCATCGAAATGATGCAATATAGTTCATATCTCATAGAATTTTGACCTCAGTACGCTTCATACACATTCATACTTCTCTGTCTAACACTCTTCAGGCACAGTTTCAAATTCATCTCAACACCATGAGGGCTGGAAGCACTTCTCTAAGGGGATGCTGTAATTTTACATAATCGCGACTCCAGAAAAAAATCCAGACTCCCTAACCAGATATCTCATACTAACCCTGCAGACATGAACACAGAGGCCACACAGAAGAAAGAGTAAATTAGAATGAGAATTAGAACATGAAATTTCCAAGACATACAATCACTTTGCTTTTTTATTTCATCTTTAACTGTAGCCCTAAAGTGGACTTTTCTTGAGAAGACAAGCAGAAAATCTGGAACCTAAGAAGAATCTAAAGAAGCTGCCTTACAAATGGGCCTGTCTGAATTTGTATGTATGCATATATATAAGGAGTTACTGCCCTAGGATGTTGCAGTAGAGCTCCTTTAAGAATCAAGCATTGCCACAGATACAAATAGAAATGGTTTGATGAGGAAATCCTGAAAAGATAACAGAGGTTTTTTTATCCTTCAGGGAGGCTGCGTTTTTTACTCAGACTGAGTTGTGACCAGCCAGTCTTCTCGTTAAGACTTCTCCCCTTCAAACAAGAGACCACCCAACTAGGTAGTTTGAGAATAGTTTATGATGAACAATAACAAATAACAACATGGGGTTAAAAAAAAGGGAAAATAGGGAGTCCAGGCAAGAAGGATAACAGTGTCCAAATGGAGAAATTTCATATTGAGGAAGATATGAGGAAACATGTCCAAGAAGAGGATGCAAAACCAACTCTAGGACCCACACCAGAAGACAGAGTTCAAAATTATGGGAATGGAAGGAGAGGAACATCCAGCTGTTAGTGACCTGGCTGGTTTAAGATCAGAGAGAATCTCAAAAATCAGGACACCAGTGCTACATAGCCCCAGTGAAAAGGAGAAGGTGGTCAGTGGAAATGACTGAAGACACAGAAGGCCCAACGCCACCTTCCACATGCTCAGGAGCAGAGAACCAGAGTTCTGGAAGTTGAGGGAGAAGCATCTGCTGGAGGACATTAAGCCTGCACAGGGATGGAGCCTAGGATATGGTGTACACCTCTGTGGGAAAGGAATGGCCTTTCAGATACCTGATTGTATTCCCTGGAAACATTTGAATAGGAAAAACAATTTCTTAAGCCTGAATGACTTCTTGGAATAAATCAATTTGCCTTTTTTACCAGGAATGATCATAGAACTCACAGAAGCCAGCACAAAGCCAGTTACATCTGGCCTAAGCTAAACAAGTAGAAATAAACTGGTCTTGAGCACTCCACATGCTGGTGGAAACCTTCCTGCTCATTCCAGGAGATGCTGACACTGACCCTGGCTGGGGAAAAGACACTGAACTGGGCAGAGCACCTGGTACCTCCTGGGAGCCATTACTACCCTGCATGTAAGGTAAGAAAAGCATGGCAGCTTCTCTTTCCTGGTCAAGTGGCCTAAGCAGTCCAGTAATGATCACTGTGTTTTGTTTCACAAGTTCTATTTCCAAGTGAAGAAAGGAAGCCTGTGGGCTGGGGTGCTTGGCATCAATAAAGGGAGAAACATCTGCTTACGGAATGCAGGTGGCTGCAGAATCTTAATTTTTTTTTCTTTTTCTATCTTTTTTTCTTTTCATAGGAAAGAGCATTCCCCATGGCTACACACACAGACATCAGCTTTAAAAATAGCCAAGTTCCACCTCGACTGTGGGTGAGTGAAAGACAGAAGACAGATGCATTGGCTGCCAGCTAGACTTGACATCTACTTTTTCTTTCCTCACCCTGGCAGCCAGCAGTTGCACACATGTGCACAGGTAAGGTCCTCGGTGGCAAAGCACACGGTGTCTGCCTCCCCCTCAATTCACTGCCTGCTGCCTGCCAGCCGTGTCTGTCTGGGAGCCACATAAACCCACACTCCCCATTTACTGCATCAGGCATGTGTAAAAATCACCAGGCTCCTCCTATTTGTCCTGCTTAATTCACAAATTCCTCACTAGTCATTTATGTGTGGGGATTGCTATCGAGTTCGTACCAAAGGTTAACACATCTCTGGTTTTGGCTTGTTTTGTTAACTCCTTTAGTGCCTTATCCACATGGACGCTTGCCGTGGCTCCAGCCTATATTAATGATTGTGTGTGCTTGTGCTTGACTGGTCTCACTTTCAGACCCTGGCCCAGGTCAATTCAAGGTGATCAGTCTCAAGGAATAGGTTTTGGTTTTGCTTCCTTCCTCTTACCCAGACTGTTGGAGATTTCTCCTCTTTTTCTTAACTGGCTTTAATCCACGCACTGTTTATGCTTCCAACCAAATGCATTCATTGAAAACATAAGGCACTACTGCCCACATACTCAGTGTTACTCTTCATGTGCCCATCAGCAGTAGGAAGCCGCAGTAATTCAGCAAACTCGGCTATTTTATTTGCAAACGTGTTTACAACATCTCTTTATGCATTTACCTAAATCACGTGGCTCTCAGAGAAGTCCTCTCCATGGGAAATCACGGATGCTGAAAAGTCACATGCACTCAAACCACAACTTGACAAATTCAGAAAGGGAAAATTCATCCAGTGCATTAAACTTTAATTAACTGGATGTCAGGGGAACATTTGAGGGCAGTATCACTGTAGATTTATGTTACTCTTACAGGTTTCCCTCTTTCAGTAATTCTGAATACAAGATACCTTTGGTCTAACCCACTGTGGACATTCTTAGGTTTTTACATGTGTTTTCCATAATTTTAGCGTAATATGATTTCCTAATAAACCTGTCCCAGGAGCACTGAGTCTGCATTAGGGTCTTACAAACACACTGTAGAGCACAGTAGGTATTTTTTGTTCTACATTCAGATGTTAAACATCACATTTTCTGGTCTAGGAAGATGGACAGGAAGAATGGAAAATGTCCCGTGATCTGAACAACCTTAGAAATAAAACAGACTTGATTTCTTCTGCATAATGACAAGGCATCGAATCCTGTTCAGTTTAACAAAAAGAAGGCTGCAGAATTGCTATGGCCACTACTAATGAATGCTGACCTAGGAAGGACCAACAGATGTCTGGGTTCACTCAGGCATGTCTTCTCTTTCTGTCTGAAATGTTTGCCCAGGTGGAATTTTCCCATTTGTCCAAAATTTCCAGACATTTGACCTGAGCAGCAGCAATAGCTGTAGCCATGCTCTGCATGACCAGAAAGTCCCAGCTAATGACTGGTGCACGCAGGAATAGCAGCAGTACAGCACACATGCCTGTTTACAAAATCCCACCTAAACCTGATAACATCATAAAAGAGAACTCTTAATCCAGGGGCCAAGATATAAAAAAATCCTGCAGGTAGATGCTAAAGGTCTGCATACTCATTTTTAACATCAGTGTTTTCATCAGTGGGGAGAAACAGCTGGTGGAGTAACTTGCCAGGCATCATTGGGAATCTTCCACCACCATCAATATTTAGACTATTAATAGGTATTATTTCTGAAAAATGCTCGTGAAGGAAATGAAGAGGGCAGTCCTGTGGCCTTCAGCCTATGGGGAAATGCTCACAGTGGTCCCTTCTGCCTTTAAAAACTCCTCCTCATCCTCCATTTCTCAAAATACCCTTCTCTCAGGAGAGCTGAGAATACTCACTGACGCCACAAGGATGATCTTTGGAGAGGTCAGGATCATGTGGCAGTGAAGGGCCACGACCACCCTCATGAGCACACCCAGCTCTTTACAGTGGCAGCTGGATTTTAACGCCATGTCTCCTCTAATCCAACAAGCAAAGGAAAAGACTAGAAATGGAGACCAAGGAACGTAAGCCAAAGGCTGCAATCAGACAAAAAAATAATCAGGATTTTGTCAAAAAGCCATGTGTTTCAACTGGAGGCCACTGGTTTAAACAGGGCAGCCACTCCCAGAAGTCACACTCCTATTTGCAATGGAGCAGCTGAGGGTCCTGCCTGTCCCACGAACACAGGCAGACCTCAGCCGGGGTGAACTCACACCCAGACCTGGTGGCCCGAGTCCCTCTGTTCATGGGACACTATTTTTTTTCCCCTTACCCAGCTGCAGGCTGTTCCTGCCAGCAGCCTCAAAGCTCCTGACCTGTTATTAAAACAGCCTCAGAGAAAGTAAACATGACCAACGGAAAAACAACAACAAAAAAAATATCCCCCAAATGTCTAAGGAAACCATGAGCTACATCCAGCACAGATTTTTCAAAAGGACAAGGATTTTCATGGCTCAGTGTTCTAATTTGTTTGACCGTTTATTTCCAAGGAACACATCCAAGAGTGACAAGCTCCATTTATTTCAATGGGCAGCATATGCCAGCAACGTGAATGGCGTCTGCTATAAAAGAGAATGGATGTTCTCAAGCATCCTAGAAAGCTGTCCTTTCAGCAGACAGAGGACAGGTAGGTAATGGAAGTGCAGCTCTGCTCTGACAAGAAACACCATAAAAGCAGCATAGTGGGTTCTCATGTTTGATGTCTCCCCACGGCAGACCTGAGAGATTTGCTCAAGCTGAGAGTGAAAAATTATTACCTAATACCTGGCCCAGAGCTGGAGAGAGCAGTTGGATTCTTTTATTATTCTCCTTTTCCAGGCCAGAAGGACATCTCCTTGGGACATATAGCCGCTTCAGGGTGTTCATGCTTCACCCTTTTAGACTTTTAGGGGCTACACACCAACCCAGACTATTCTCACGAATGACATCACCTTCAAATCATTGTGTGATGTGAATATGAGATGTTCACACAAGAAAGTGCCCTCTTTCCATGAAATTCCATCACATGGCAGCACTGGTTTCGGTCTTGTCTCTTCGTACCACATCCTGAAGATAATCCTCTTCTGAATCTTGCCTTTCCAAAGTCTGATCCCACCGAAGCCTGAGAAGCACTGAGTTGTGAGTCTCTTGTCACAAATTCAATGCCACCTATGAACTTGATATTGTTTGGTGGCCTGTGACACTTTACTGTAAGTCTCAAAGGAGTGGAGAACTTTTATTGGCTATCATTAATGAATTAACCAATATTAGTGTTAGGACTGACCTAGGGAGCAGTCTGGTTCATAAGGTTCTCTTGGCTTTTCAGTGATATGGCCTCAACAAAGGTGGGTGTGGCTTTATCCATACTGAGTTTTTCTCTAGGCACCTTTCGTTGCCATTAAACTTAGGAGGCCGCTGGGAAGGAGCAGTGTGAGTTGCAAGGCTGTCCAGAGGAAACCACTTCCCCTTCTCCTGTACCTCCAGCCAGGCAACATCTCAAGCCAGGTAAAGAAGAAGAGATGTTCGTGACTCTCTTCCAGCCCTCCAGCATGGCAAAATGAAATCCCAAATTCTCCTTCAGGAGATTCATATCCACCTGTGCTGAAGGCTCCCTATCCTGGATTTAGTCTGTAGAACACCCCTGGATGCCCATTGTACCGACTGGGGACCCTTGCTGTGCCCCTCTTTTTCCTATTCACTTGCTCTTCAGCAGGTGCAGCTTGTAGGTTGCAGTTTCCCCTTCTGTGGAGAAGCCAAATCCACGCCGTTCATGCCATTGAGGCCATCTCTGAAACCATGTGGGAATCTTAGCTTGCTTTGAAGCCGGTGAGGTGCCTGCTTAGTGAAGAGGCCAACCATAGACTTGAGGCTGGCTCTGTGTGTATTTGGGGATATAAATCTCAAGGTGGCTTTGCATCCATGCAGCTTCCTTTGGGACCATACTGATTGCCCACATGCAGGTCTCCACTTGCTGTGAGTTGTTTTCTAAGGAAAAGACAAAAAGAGCTTGAGGGAGAGCTAGAGTCATCCTTCATCAATGGGATTTCTTTTAGTTTCCATCAAATGCACTTTCCTCCCTCAATTTCTGATTGTTTCTGTTGATTTCCATGCCTGGGCCAGTTGCCCCCATGTATGCTGAGCTCTCAAAACCAGCCTCTTGGTCCAGCTATGAGTGGTGAGAGAGAGGAGAGCTCTCTCTTGGGAGAACTTGGCCCTGCTTCTGGACTTTGAGGCTTTATTTGGTCAGACAAGAGTCAGGCTGTGAGCTCCAGAATTTCTGACTGGCTTTTTCAGGCTAAAGATACAGAGACTACACCCTGTATCTTGCAGCTGATGTGAGATTTGCAGTATCCCAGAAGAGAGGTTTGGGTAGACACCCCAGGCCTGGTATGCCCAGGGCAAACTAGGAAACTCTAGATTTAACCCATGTGGTAGTGGAGCAGTGGGGTAATCGAATCCCAGGGGCAGTAACCAGTGCTTTATGAGGTGTCAGAAATGTCCATCATAACAGAACAGCATTGTGAAGCAACTGTTTGGTCTTTTCCTGAAAAATTAAAACTAAAAAGCAAGCCATATGATGACAGCATCTGTAGCAGGGAGCAGGGTGGCTTGCATGAATTAGCAGCTTCCTGGCTGTTATCTGTGGCAGCCTTAGCCAGCTACTTATTCCATCACCTGCAGCTTCTGTGGGCTGAGGCCTCAAACTTACACCTTGGGGAGCACTGCAAGCCAAAGCCCCCAGCACTGATCCACTGTCAAAAAAAAAGAGCTGGAGAAGGTTTCCTCCACAGATTTTTCATGGAAGTCTGGGAAGGTGGTCATTTGATGGAATGGGATCTTTGGTCTTGGAATGTGAAGCGCAGTGACCTTGAACTGCTCAGGTCCTGATCTCCAAAGAGCAGCAGTAAGGTGAGCTGCATGGGGATGTGTCACAGCCTCCGTGACTCGCATCTGAATCTTCCTGGCATGTCCCACTGCAGGCAAGGATAGCTTCGCCAAGCATCTCCAGTAGCCCTGCTGGGATCATGTTAGATATCCATGAAACCAGTGCCAGTATGTGGGGTCAGAGTGAGTGATAGCCTCCTGCTGCCTTGGAGACTTGTTATGAGTAGGAGAAGAGAGAGAAATCCCCAAATTTCCCTGGGAGAAGTACTCATTAGGATCCACTTTCAGGCATTTCTTTCCTTAGTGGGACAGGTGTCATGTCATCAAGGTTATATTCTTTGCTACGGTATCCACCAGTAAAAAAAAAAAAAAAA
>VWZN01008657.1:252824-274607 GCA_013396955.1 Regulus satrapa
AAAAAAAAAAAACATCTACTTTGTGACCTTAAACGTGTGACCCATGGGTGCAGTTAAAAATAACTATTTTTTATTTATGGTAGAAGGAGTTGACAATTTATTTTTTTCAAGATTTATTTATTTTTCAGAGTGGTGGCAATTTTACTTTGGATACTTCGTGCCAATTGGTTTCTATAGTCGGGTGTTTACACTTTCTCCTGTGGAATATTCTGTTTGACTTTATGAGTGTTTGTTGGGATCAATACAGTGTTCTTTTTTTTTTTTTTTTTTTCCCTTTTAACTTATTTTTTCCCTCCAATTATATTGCACTTGTGTACCACAAACCTCCCCTCCCTCCCTGTTTATAAGTATATTTTATATATATCAAGGCATTTGTTCTTGACCTTTTTTCTTTCTTTCCTTGTGTGGGATCAACAACCACTAGCACTTAACTAGGAGAGTTTTGGATTTTTTTTTTTTTTTAAAAACTTGTTGTTATTCTGATCTATAGTTCCGTCTGAAAAGTACTTTGCAAATCGTTTATAAGGGAAGTAGTTTCTTTGTGGGTGTATATGTGCGTGTGCGTATACATGCATGTGTGTGGGAGTGAGCGTGGGTGTGTATGTGTGTGGTATATTTTTAGGAAAGGACATTTTTTTCCTAAAAAAAAAAAGAAAAAAAAAAAGAGAGAAAAGTAAATCCAGGACTGCTTTCCTTTGTGACAACCAAAAAAATTCTATAACCTGAAAATGTTTCATGTTCTTTGCTGTGAATCTCTTAAAACAAGAAGCGCATTTTAGGGAGAAAAAAGAAAAAAAAAAAACCACATCTGCTATCCAAAGATTTTAGTCTTTTTCAGGGTTTTTTTGTGTGTCTATGTTGCTTTATATAATACAATATTTTGTAGTGAAAATAGATAAATCTGGTTTCTATCTGATGCGTTTTTCATATCTCTCATGAATGGTGAGCTGTTTTGCATATAAATAAAAGTATCGAATAAAAACTGTTTTTTCCTAATTATTTTTTTCCCTGTTGGTCCTTCTGTAAGACAGACATGAGGTGTCCTTATGTGTGAGGATTGCAAAAGCTTCTCAAGTCGTGTGTGGGAAGCTTCAACAGGTTACCTGCCCCTTCCTAGGGAGGCTCGGGCTGCAGCCCCTCGGCCACAGCTGCCTGCGCTGCCCAAAGGCGGACACAGGACCCTTGCTGTCACTTTCTCCCAGTCTCGTCATGACTGACATCTGGTCACATGTTCCAAAGTTCAAGCTCTGCAATCCAATCTGATGCTTGCGAGCACCTTGTTTTGGAAATGCCTGGCTTTGCCACCCTAATGTATCTGTTGTGTACTGCCTGAGTGCGCTGGGATTTCTTGTTTAAATTCAGCTTTGATCCCTCTCTGGCCAGGTCTTATCTACTGAAACCGAGGAAAAATCTTGTGCCCTTTCCCTACTTTAGGAAAACTCAACTGTAATCTTTTCTATGAGGCTTCGTTGCCAAATTTTGTCATTTGAAACATGGAACAGATACAGACTCAGTGGCAGGCAGGTTATTACCTGAGTAATGGGAGACTATCTCATGTATTAAACCCTTTTCTCTTTTACCACAAGCGGTTAATTTTACCTACAATTTGAATACTGCCTTTAACTCTGGTGGCTTCATCATCCATTCTTACTTGCTGGAGAAATAAAATCCTGCCCTCCACCCCATTTTTTATGGCTGACACTTCGCACAGTGATTTAATTAAGTGCGGTCTCGACCACCTGAAAAGCTCCACGCAGAAAACCTGTCAGAGAGACTGTTAATTCCATTTCCTACAAATACACACTTGCCCTGTCCCAAGGGAGCACACACTGGTTTGGTAGTTCAATGCACAGTTTCAAATCCTGCACTTCAGGGCTAAAATAACTCCACCAACTTTGGAGCTGGCTTCCTTTGGGACAGGTTTGTTTCTTAGGTTCGATATCAGGGCACTGTGTTGAATTTGGTGTAATTGCCTGAGTGAAATTATAAATCCTGCAATCCAGAAAGCCTTCATGATTCCAGCATTTGGGAGGACTTAGTTAATAAAAAGATAAACATATTATTTCCCTCTTGACCATTGGGAATGCATGTTTTAGGAGAAGAGAGTGCTCTGCAACCCCTGACTGTAAAGTATGATGGCTGCACTCACTGGCAATTGTAGGTGGGAACCCCAAATTTCCCCTGGCCTCACTTCCCCCTCTGGGGGTCTTGCACACGTGCCAGAGGCACAAGCTGAGATAATGCTCGAGTCTCAGGTCCCCAGTCAAGAACACCGTGTGGAGATGTGTGGGGACGGGCTCGGGAAGTCAGAAAATCTTGTGGTTGTTCCATTCTTACCATCCCTGATAACACAGAGAGCCTCTCTGCACTCAGACACAGAGAAGCAAGGGCTTTGCTTTTGGTGGTATCCAAAGGGTGAGATCTCAAGTTTAACCTGCAAAAGGATCAGGGCACTTGACCTGAAGAGATGTACTTTTCTTCCCAAGTTTTATCTGATGGAAGGAATTGCTTCTTCCTACAAGTTCTGTCTCGCTTCATACACTCACCACCTTGTTTAAATCCTGTCCCCACCAAACATCGCCCCAACTGCTTCTATTTTTCACCCAAAAGGAAACTCATTCCCATCTAGCAGTTGATGAGTGCTGAAAACAGAATGTAGGTTTTGCTCCCACATTCCACACCTTTTTTTTTTCTTTCATTCTTAAGGACCTGAGTAGCATGAAAAAGCTACAAGGCCTATTAAAAAAAAATTTTAAAAAAATCTGCATGGCTAAATGCTCAGAAGCCTGGATTTATGAAGAATAAGTAAACAAATTTAACTCCTTGCAAGTCTGGGTTAGATAGCAATAAAGTCTAATTATGTAATCAAAGTTTGCCTGCGTCTATGTTCCCTCAGCAATAAAGGAATGAACGACCTGGAATGACAATACTATAGGAGGAATGGGGTTGGAACTGCTGAGTGGAAGTTTATATCCCACCCAGCCATTACAACAATTGGCAGGGAAGAGACACAGTTAATATCTCCTGCTATTTTAGCTACATTCTAAGTACCTTTCTTTTACAACTGAAGAGGAACTCCTTCTACAAACCGTAAAGAAAGTGCACTCAAAGACAGAGAAAGCAGAGCTCTACCCTTTGGGCCTTTAGCTGACTCTAAAAGATTTTAGGCCTGAACTCAATCCAATATATAAAACATTTCACAATTATATAAAATATATCAAACATTGAATGGACACCTCCAGCATTCACAGAGAGCAAGTAGTTCTAATGGATAAACCTAGAATATCCCAGGGCAGGGGATATCCAGAGCATGCTAACATTGGGTTATAACACCTATTAGGATACATTTTCAGGCCTGTGTGGACTCACAGGGACACGGTGCAATACACACTCAGGCGGGATCATTAGGAAGCAGGGCAGCTAATGCATTCATCTGAACCCTGGAAACAGATCCCGACCCTGATACAGCAAACGAGGACAGACAGCAAGCCAAAAGTAACTCCTCCAAATAAACATCATGGTTTTGACAGGACTGTACAGCTAAGGGAGACCTGTATCTGAGTATCATACAGGTTCCTAAGAGATTAAAAGACCTCGAGCACAAAATATTCCAAAATAGAGACTTGAATTTATGCTGCTATTACATATGCACATACAAAAGGAAAAATTTCTAGGCATAGACCATGACTGTCCAGCAAAGAGCATGATGCTGTGCATTCAGGATCACATTACCCCCCAGCCACAAAGTCCTGTCTTATTGTTTGTGTTAAAAAGTGTGTGAGCCAGGTAGGATATGACCACTGATAATTGGAGGGGATGAATTCTGAGGGTCTCGGATGCGATTTGATGTCTTTGCTGTATTTCTAGCAAGGGGAGTATGTATGTGTTTGAGAGAGAGATGGGGGGTGGGGAGCCGAAGAGGATGTTTTATATGAAACTCAACAAAGAAATGGATCTTTTCCATTATACGGATGTGAAGAAATTGCAGAGATATTCTATCTATCTCTTCAGATATCTATCCATCTAGCCATCCTGTAACCCAATTAACCCAGTTTTTTTAGGGTGAATAAATATGTTCTAATATCAGACATTATTTTTCAGCACTCTCAGTTTATTCTCCAGGGTGGGACAGATCAATAACCGCAATAGCAACCGACCCAAAAGGAAAAGGCAATCTCCTGACGCTTCTTATTTATTTCTTCAGAGCCGATTTCGTTTTTCCTGCCTCTTCCCCTGGTGACGGATTTTGCCTTTCCTGCCCAGAATGGCCGTGTTGTTTTATCCTGAGCTCTATTTGCATGTGAGCTTCAGATTCATCTTTGGCTCCTTGCACGGTTTGGGATGAGACCCTCCTGTCCCCAGAGAGGGGGGCAGGTGTTGCTCCAGTCGAGCGAATGGAACCAAATTACAGGACCGTCTGTCGCCTCCTCTGGGAGCCGGCAGAGGGAGGGGAGGAAGGGGAGGGGAGCGGGATGCCGTACGACAGAAAAGAAAAGCAGAACATCATACTGATGCCGATAAGAGCTTGAAAACACGAGTCGCCCCAGCCCACAACCCCACCCAAAACCATGCAGCAGCCACCTGAAAGAGAAATGTCAGGAGCAGAGACAGAAATAAATTGAGTCGCTGGGCTGGAATAACTCACGCTCAAAATGAAAGAGAGCTCAGACCCTGTCCACTTTGAGACAAAAATGCAGGCACAAAGTTGCTGTTTTCCTCAGCTTACGGCTGTGCTCTTTGATGTCACCTCATCTGTCCTTTCTGAGCAGGCTCCTCTGCATGGGAGAGAAGTGATCACAGCCGCTCCTGCGCCCCTCCCTCCAGCTGCCCCTTCTGGCCTTCCCCCAGCCGCCCTTCAAGGTCCCTGAGAGTGGCACGACTGAGCAGAGGGGGTTCTGCTCCTCTGCCACCCCACCAGCCCGCGCCCTGGAGTGCTGCAGACCTTGCTCTCACAGGGAGCTGCTTGCTGCTCCAGCTCAGGGCTGGTGTCTCACTTCTCATCCGTGCAGACTGATGGGAGAGAAGTGATGTTACAGAACTTACACTTCTCAAACCCACCTATTTGCTTAAGGCATTCTTAGCAAATCAATAAAAGACCCCCATCTACCCCGCTCTACCCTCCACCTTGGTTTTGCTGGGATTTTTTTCTCACAAACTTTCCTAGATATGAGTGCACACACACATTGATGTATGCAATGATTGCTCTCAGAGTGGCTGGGTACAGAGTCACTTGGGAAGCAACAGGTGAGAGTTGTTCTGCTGTTCCTTACTAAAACAAGAAGATGATCAGAGAAGAAATCTGTGGAGAATTCAGAGGAGATTCAGAAGAAGGCATAAAAAAAAGGTTAGGAGTGCTTAAATCAAAGCAAAAGCAGAATGCAGTGAATGAATGGCAAAAGCAGCCAGGTCACATAGGTGGAGGGGCCTCATCAATCAGAGACTGGGCATAACATGAAGGGTTTTTCATGAGGGTGGTGGGTGTACATATGAACCTGGGGTCTACACCAGAGCATAATGAGGAACAAAAGGCATCTGAAAAGGCAGGCAGCAAACACAGGAAAAGATGACAGCAGGAAATGTGAGGAAGGAGAAGGATATGAGCAGCTGGGTCAAGCTGCTGGTATGGGTGGATGGGGAGAAGATGCTCCGGCAAAGTCAGGAGGGGAAGCTTGCTTGGGGGTTAAAAGCGAGTTCAGGAACAGACAGGAACCAGGCAGGAAGGGAACTGGAAGGAGTTGTTCACTAGACATTCAAAACTACTCAGGAAAGATCACCACAACTTTAGTCATGGCCAGAGGGATGGACTGGCACAGTAACATTTTTTTCATGGACCAAAAGACGAGGGGGTTGTCATATAACATCTATCCTACAGAAAAATTCTCTGTCTCCCTGCTCAAAAAATGCTTCTGTGCAAAGAAGTGGCAGAATAATTCGCAAACCCTAGGGCTAGAGNAAGGAAGGAAGGAAGGAAGGAAGGAAGGAAGGAAGGAAGGAAGGAAGGAAGTGCAGAACAGAGTGGGAAAAAGCAGAATTCCACTGTGTACAGTCACAGAATTCAAAGACAACTCTTTCCCATGTATCAGAACCAACACCCCCAATACCAAGAGTCTATTGACCATTTAGGCAATTTCAAGATTTAAGACAGGCTTCAAGACTATCCTAAAAATGATCCCTATATGATAGAGCCACAAAGCTGTATTGCACTTTTGTTATTCCAGATAATAAAGGCAAGGATTGACCATGAAAAATTGCAGAAGGACTGATAAAATAGCACAAGAAATTCAATCTAAATAAAGGGATAAGGTGATGCAGGCAGGGAAGAACATTTCTAACTTCACATATAACTGATCAGTCCTGAGCCAAGCACAGAAGCAAGATCTTGTAGCTATGATATATTGCTCCATGATAACATCACCTTAGGTCTTTGTGTCATGGAAAAAGAAAATGAAATGTAAGATATTATCACCATTGAGAGAATAGAACGGAACAGGTAGAGAGCAAGGCAGAGACCATCATTATGCCATTGCATAAAACCAAAGTCTGTACCCTGAATTCCATGTGCAGCTCTGGTTCATTCTCAGTAAGAACAAAGTCCAAAAGCATCTGAGAATGGCAGCAAGGGTAATACAAAGCATGGAAAAGCTTCCATGCAGCGAATGACTACGTGAAAAGGACTGAGGCAGCAGTGATTTTGCAGAAAGCCATCATATCCCAGTTAACAAGGGGATGGTGGAGCGGTATCAGTTGTTCCCTGTCTCATCCAATATAATTTGCTACCATGAGGCGTCAAATGAAACTGTTGGATGCCAGGCTCAAAACAAACAAGAGGTGTCTTGTCACACCATGTGCAGTAAAACTCTGGAACTCCTTCCTCGGGATGTTGTGAAAGCAAAAATATTATACCAGCTCAAGGACAGAAGCTGACAAAACAGAAATCTGCTGAGGATTTTTAAATGTGTAGAAGTTCCTCCCAGCTCAGGCTCTCCTCAAACCACAAATGGCTGAAGGGCAGCCGACCTTCAGCAGGAAGTACCACATATACCTCTGCTATTGTGATATTCCCCAGGCATCTGCTTTGGCTCCCATTTGCACTGGGATGCTGGGATAGATAGATTTTCAGTCTGGCTCAGTCTACATCTTCATGATCCGAAGGAAATAGATCTCTGACAGATGCCAACATATTTTAAGCCTTGGTCTCTTTGGACCTGAACACAAAAGCTGTCCACAAAAGCTGTCTGTAAGGTGAGTCCTCAGTGGGCCAATGGGACAAGATAAATATGATCTTTTAGATAGGGAGAGAGAGGAAGACTTGTTCCCTGAGGCAATAAGCATCACAAACGTGGTTTTCCTGAAAGTCAAAGGGTTGGAGTTTGATGTCAAACACATAAAGGTAAGCTTACAGCAGTTCCATGATCTCAAAGGAGTTACTTATGATTGTCACTAGAGTAGCAATCCTAAGAAGGATCCTGAAGATAATCATGGTATGGTAGGATGGTCAAATTTAGGATGGGGCTTGCCCTGAATTTGGCCCAGTCTCCTTGTCCTGACATATTTTTACTTTGACAGGACTGCCTTCTGAACACGAAGGTCCTGTCAGTCAGGGTCACAACTTCTTATCTTGCTTGAATTGCCTCAAGAAGATCTAAGCTCCGAAGACCCTAAATAATATTGATCTGGCAAAGTGTTTGAAAGAAGAAAGGACTGCTGAGAGACTTTAGGAGTTTAGATTCAGCCATTGTGGCCATCAAAACCTAGTAAATTTGGACATACTTTAGACTCAAGCCTCAAAAATGAGGAAGAAACAAGGAAAATGAAGGGAAAGTTAGAGTGATAACAAAGAGAGGAGAAGTGAAAATAGCGGTTTACATGAGCCATGGGGAGAATGGACAATCATCTTTTAAGCTCATCCCACTGGGGCTTCTTTGGGTGACCAAAGGTGTCTCAGACAAGCAACCAGTCTCAGACCCCATTTGGAGTCATTCAGAAAATCCCAGCACAGATCAACTTAAATCGTGTGACCAGAGGCCACCTCCACTGTAAGCCAGGTCTTGCTGACCAGATGGGAATGGGGTCTTCAGAAGTGGCTTTGAGGCATTCACACAATTTTCTTGATGGGGACACAGACCACAAAAAGGATCCAGAGATTCAGAAAATACCTTTAATTAAAGTCACTTTTCTGTATATAATTATATGACTGTCTCAAAGGCTACACTCTAGTTCAGGCTCTATCAGAGAAAGCATTGCTTTTAAAGAAAGTGTCTCTAAAAACTGTAGAGCAGCTCCCTTGTCACTCCCAGTTCAGTGTTCCTCACACAAGGCTCATCCGTGCCAAAGGATTTCTAAGGGAGACCTCCCAGCTTTCTTGACCCATGAAGTGTCTTCCAACAATTTGTAAAGTCAATTGGCACAAAACTTTCCAACTCCATTTGCCTTGTAACAGTATCTGAGATTTTAACCAATTTGAACCTTACTCTGTAAAAGTGAATTTACCTCACTTGACCTTTTCTTGATTCATTCTTAAAGCACCTCTCAGTGGTGCATTTACAGTGCATGCTTGAACTACAGACACTCACAATATGTCCTCTGTATCATTTCAAGACATCCAGGACTGTTGCTACCACACTATTTGCTTCTCAGCAGCATCCAAAAGGTGAAAGTGCAACATGAGAGGGGATTCAGAGTACATATTTAACAAGCTCTCAGAATACAGAGTGTTACATGGGGCCAAGGCCAGGGTCAAATCCTGTCAGTTGCACAGGGATTCTAGGACAAGGCTGCATTGTAGAGCCAAAGGGTAGAACCTTTGTATCCTTTTCGAAACATGCAGATATTTTCAGAAGACTTTTAAATTCCCCCCACCAGAAAGAGAGGTTCAGGTGAGAGCTGATACAGGATGAATTATTGAGGCAAACCCTAGTGGGGCAAATATTTGGAAACCTCAGAATGTGAAATCCAAGGAGCATTAATCACCAACGTCACTCCATCAACCAAGGACCAAATTCATGGTGAAGCTTGCACATGGCCTAGCACACAGACTCTCTAGGGTAGGGTTAAACCATGCTGGTGGGATGGCACAGAGAAACCTGCCTTGCTTGCTAGCATAAACAGGCTGTAATAGCATTCACTGCCTGTCTAGTCAGACAAACCGCATTTAATTACCGTGCGTCCGAGTTACAGTAATCTGGATGCAGATAGATTTGAAGTAAATTGAAAGGAAATGGATTTTACGTTACAGCGTAGAAAGGAAAAGCACATTAAGATAAAGATGATTAGGTGGATTGGAAGAACCTTGTAAAAGATAATTGCGTTCAAAACGACAGCATCTTCAGCGGGGGAATTTCTGTCATGTGGAAGTTATACTACTGCCACACTCAGAGAAGTGTCCACACCAGATTGTCTCCTTCTTCCTTTGCATGGTGGCTCCATGAGTTTCTCTAAGAGTTGCAGCTTCTGGCTTGACTGACACCAGCAAAGCCATTTCTCTAAATCTCTGAATCTCACAGCCAGTCTGGCATTTCTCTGTGTCTCACATCCTCCTGGGAGACAACATATGCTTCCCTTTTCCACCCTTTACGTGTTTAGACTGCAAATGCTCTGTCAGCAGTATAAGGACCTGACCCACACAGCAGGATAATTTGCAACCTGCCCAGTCCCACCCTGCCTGTGAAGCTGACCAGTCCCATCTTGCTTCATCCCACCATGAGAAGTATCTAAATCCTTGGCTAACACAGTGCCATGAGGCGACTGAGCCACTCTGGTACGTGCCTCTGGAGAAACAAGATCTGCTCTTACTGATTGAGAGTAGTCACATGGGGATTTAATCACTGTTCCTAGCAGTGACATCTGAAAGAGATAAAAAAGGGAGCTGAGCAGCCTGTGTGTGCCCATCTGCAGTCAGCCAGTTTGTTAAGGCATTAGATTCATCCACCAAACTAGGAGCCAGCTTTCAAACAGATCAACATCCCAGGCTGTTTTGATCCAGAGCTGTGGGTTAGCCTTGCTTTATTGTTGGCCACTGCTTTATGAGAGCAGAAACTGTCTCTAATTATGGAGTGTGAGTAAAAGGTTGCACCCTACAGCAAGCACTCAGAAGCAAGGAGGTTACCATCATTCTCTCTGGAGGGACTGGTTCAGGATGACCTTAGTCTCCATATGTGCTGCACCACAGCTTTGATTGTCACAAAAGACAGTTACTGATGTGCTTCACCATATAATGGGATCCCTGCTTGACATCCCTGCAGCACAGAACTTTAAAAAAATACCTACAAAAAGCAAAAATATCCAGTGAGTCTCTGGATTAGCTGATTCAACAATGCTGAGTCTATCGTGTTTTAATGTCCTCTTTGAGAGAGCAATGGCAGGCTGGCCAGCAGCAGTAAGCCTGCTTGTTGTGTTCATGTAACATCAACTGCCTCCTCATGATGCTGCTGCCTTTGTCTGAGGTCCTTCCAGAACAGAGTGCACCATTCCAGCTTCATTTTCACCTGTGTTGCGAGGAGCTGCTCCTTATTTCTTCACTGGATATATTTACCTGTCTTCCATAACAGCAGGGCTAAACACACCATTTGCAACTTTACCTCTGATCATAAGGATGCATCATAGCAACTCCTGGGCCTATGAATCACATGTTGCTTTTTTTATCTTGGCTTTTTCTATGTTAGTATCACCAGGGACTCTGATTCCCAGCGTTCTTGTCACAGTGTTCCAGATTTTTCTTGTTCTTCAGTTTCCTGTGGACCATGGGACAACCCACACTGTTGAGGCACTACCCTGAACTGTAGCAGTGCTAATCATCTGTCTGAATTTGGGGCTGAGTCCATCCTCAGGAAGTACTTTAGTAAACGGTCTGATGGATTGTGGAGTGCAGATATTTTGGTATCAGGTATATTGTATCCAGGAAGAATTGCTTCCATGTGTTTGGAACCCTCTTGCTGGCTGACAGTTACCTGGTTTTGGAATGGGTGCTTCGTACTTTTTCAGAGTCTGTGGGACCAGATTTTGCTTCACAGTCCTGTTCACTTCAGCCTCCATAAACCCTAGGCACAGCTGGCACACAAAACCTCTGAATTCTAATTTTGAGCATCTCATGGTTACTTGCTTGCCTTCCTTTTGGGATAATGGGAATGCCTGTGCTGGGGCCCCGTCCAGGCCTGACATATGTACAGCATCTTCCTCAGTGTCTGCAGTTTGATTGCTGAAATCATACCCTTGATACAGACCAGCCTAACAAGCCTTGCTCTCCTTTTTGCTTCACATGGTTTCACACAAACTAGTATTTCTGTTGATGTTTCATTTATAGTAGTCATACTATTTTACTCATGGAAACCCTACCATTTCTGTTACTTATCTCTACATATTTGACAAGCTTCATCAGCTTCCTTGATGCCACTGACCTTCTGATGCCAGCATGAAACTTCTTTGGCTCTTCTCTTTGATTTTTTTCAGCTCCTGAACACCTTTGATGTAACTCTTTGAACAGAATTTTTCTTGCCTACCTGGCTGTATTAACTTCTCTTTCAGGCACACCACTTTCATCACAAAAAAACCTGACAGTTTTGCTAGTTCATCTGGAACCTCCAGCTTTTTACAAAGTTACTCCAGGTCATCAGTCATGCTATTCATATGATCTCTCTCATATCCAAATACCACCTCTGCAGACCTAAGTATCATAAGTATCTTAATATCACCAACCTTGCTGTTGTTTTCCTAAGGAAGCAGGGTAAGATATGAAACATGACCTGAATGTCAGAAGAAGGAAAGGATGTTTCCTAGAAAGGGTGTTGAACACATTGCCAAGAAACACTCGGTTTTTCTAAAGCCTTGTGCAGGAAACCTGCTGATACATCACATCCAGGGAGTATATTTGAGGATAAGGAAAAAAGTCTCTGATGGCCTGCAGTGAAAAATATTCTCCTTAGTTTATTTGTTTCACATCAGGAACTAATGGAAGAATTTTATCTATTTAATCTGTGACAGCAAATAGCTACTTCATTGACTTCTCTCCTTACTCAGTGATTCCTGACGCTCTAAGTCCACCTGGCTGTGCTTTTAGTCATTGGTGAAATGCAAAAGAAACCTTTCTGTGTGAACCTCTCAGCTGTATTCCCATAGTCTGCCTGGGAATCACCTGGGTACCACCACCACTGCAGTCCCACACGATTAAGCACCTTTCAAGGAGAATGCAGCTCAGGGCTGTGCTCTGAGGGGGTGGGTCAGGCACCTGTGGTCATACATGCCAAGGATGGACAGGCAGTTGAGCTGTTAAACTCTGACAAAACTCTTCTTGCCAAGTGCCAATGTGATTTAATCTGTTTTTCTTTGGAGGCTCACAATCTGGCCAAACTGGGACAGTTTTTCAGGGTATGACAGAAGTCATATCCCCTGCAGTGGAGCTCCTTTCAAGCCAAATTTCTAATCTCTGCTCCTCAGAAAGTTTAGATCTTCTCAAAGAAAGGCACTGCTAGTCAATTTTAAACTACTGGTACATCTGTTTCTTTTTCTCTAACCTCCTTCCAAGATTAAACTCAGCTCCCTCTACCCAAACCACCAGAGACATCCACCATGGCGAATCTCAGCCTCCAGAGTTAAAATTTGGCTGGGTTGTAAGACACTGGGAACAGATCCTTTAAAAAAAACCAGATCCTTGTAGAAAGCATTGTCAAAAACTCCTTTTTCTTGTTTTCTAGCAATAACTGTAGCAGAAAGGAAATACAAGAGCTGAAAGCAACAACCTATTGATCTGTACCTATCTGCAATGCTAAGGACCCTATTTCTGCCACGTTCATTTTTCTGTCTTTTCAGTAAACCACCTACTACCACAAACCTTTCCTCTTTCAACCCCTGCATGCACCCACCAGCACATTAATCCCTAGAAATGGCTTCTTGCGGTTGCTTGATGGATGAATACAGCAGAGGCCTGTCCTGCAATACATCACTGGTGCACAGTCAGGCCAGGCTCAAGGCTCTGCTTTCTAATGATAGACATGAGGGCAGCCCCAGTGTGCAACCTACGTGTGAGATGGATGCCCTGTGAGAAGAGGTGTAGGGATGAGGGGGGATGTGCTGCTCATGCAAATTTTCTACATTAGATTAGCTGCCAGCATCAGAAGCAGGTTGTTCTCAACTGCTCGGACTCCAAAGGAAAAGGACACAAAGGAGCAGTGCTAGATGGTCCTATGATCCCTTCACCTTGTTTAATCCCTCCCTGAAGAAGAATGACTGATGTCTGCTGAAAACAAACAGCTCCTGTCTGAAAGGAACATGTACCTGCCTCACTTGGAGTGGGAGATGTCAACCAAGGGAGGATTTCATCCCTAAGGAAGCAGCTCCACCTGTGTGATTGAAATAAGATACGAGACACTTAGAAAGATTTCTAAAGTTTTGCACAACCACTGCGTGTACCCATTGCTTTTCCAGTTTATGTATTTGCATTTCTATTAGTGTGAACAGATCAGATTCAGTTTGTTCACTGGTTTTGATCCATTTCATTTTTTCTGGCTCCCTCTCATTGAGACAGTGCACCCTGGAGTTAGGCACCCACACACGCATCAAGGAACTCGCTGGGTGGGTAGGGGACGATGGATGCACTCGGTGGGATTTGTTGCACACCACTTCTGGAAATAAGGCAAAGACAGTAACACGGCACTAGAAAACCCACTTAAAATGACTCCTTCTGAAAATCTTGGCCAGGATCAGGTCTTGTGTTTTGCGAAACTCTCCGCTGCCTCCAGACTGATTAAGTTACTTTGGTGTATTTATTACAAGCTGGGTGCAATCAGTTCTCATGATGAATACCCCTTTAGCTGTCCTATACCAATTACTCATGTGCTACCTGCTCAGTGGAAAAGAACCAGTGAATTTCATTTCTTCACTCGCCAAAGATTTCCCTGCCTCCTTTTCCTTCGTTACATTTCTGCAAGCGCTTTTCCTTTTTCTTTTATTTTAGCGCCGGGTGTCCCTTGAGCTCGGTGATTGCATTTAAAACAGACACAACGACATTATGAAGCATTAAACTAATGGCATTTGAGACCATTTTTCTCCCGTAAACCATTATGACGTCCCTGGAATGGCTGGCAGAGGGTTGAACACCAGCGCCTCCATCCAGGGCTGCATCCCTCTCTGCTACTCGGTATCCCTCGCTCCGGGATCCGAGGTGCCATCTCTTGTGCTTCTCTCGCTGTTACAGCCCCCAAGAAAGCTGTTTTGATCTTCAGATGAGTTGTTTGGCACGACCATAATGACAAATATGTGAATGGGGGGTTAACCATGAATTGCAAAGTACCTATCAAATCCCCAAGGTGGAGGGGAATATATCTTCCTTCACACCCTTTTGATGTATAGTTAATTACACGAATCTGGAACTGTTACCATGTGCAAACAGAGTGAAAATTGACTTTCTAAGCCATCCCTGGCCCCTCTGCATATGTCACTCGCTCTAGCCCAATATCATGCTCTGTCTGTACACACACAAATATATAATCAGTATGGGTTTAGACCCTTTTTTTTTTTAAATAATCCAGCATTATAAAATGTTTGAGGGAAAGAACGGAATGTAGCATCCTTTAGGCCTGATGCAGCTTTTCTAAAAAGAAGAAAAAAACCCCTTATTTTATATTGGTTGTTCTTTCTCTTGCCTGAATAAAAGCTTTAGCACAGCTTGAAAGGGTTGCATGTGCTGAAATGTAGCCCAAGGATATGTGTTATTATCCATCCCCTCTTGACCAGCAGGGTCTCAGCTCTCTCTCCCTTTCAGCCTTTTGTTTGAACAGATGGGATTGGGGAACGAAGGGAAAGAAAGGCAGTCTGTTCTCATTAACGCTCCCAGTACACAAACACAAACCTGAGCACAGGGGACCTACAGAACAGGACTGCTTCCACTCCACACATATCCACTGAGACCATATGTACCCACACACAAAGGCAGACAGAAGACCCACGTCGAGCCAGCTACTAGGCATTTACCAAAGATGACTCCTCACCAACTATTTATTTTTTTTAAATAGAAGTCCTTATAGGTCATTCCTTTTTTTATTCAGCCACCCAATTTAAGAAATAACTTTCACTGATGTGGTGTTGAGGTTATTTTAAAACGAAGATTGTCATTAAATCAGCCTAATACCTGAGCTGGGAGCATTTGTTTTGTCTTGGTCTGATGTGAGCTATGTAAAGATGTTTCAGGCTGAACTTGCGAGACTGAGGACAAGGATCATGTAGCTCAGTCTCCTGGCATGGGCCAAGGCTGCCTCATATGGAAAAGGTGCTCAAAAACCTGCTGTTCTCCATGATGGGCTACATGTCCATTGAAAATATCTCATGAGCCCTGTGGCCAAGGTAGGCTGTAACACTTCAAAGCTGGGTTCTTCCTTTTCCCTCATAGCTCTTGCATATTTTTGCATATTTACTGATAGATCACTCGAAAAACCCACTTAAATAAATATTTGATGCTCTTTTTTTTTTCTTTTTTTTTTTTTGAATTGAACATAGTCATTGGCCTCAGTGATCTCCTGTCACAGTGAATGCCTTCATGGGCAGTATGAGAGGAAACGTCTCCTTCCAGCAAAGCTTGACTCCTCACTTTGGAAAAGGGCAAGCAGCTCCAAGCTCTGCAGCCTGGTGGCTCACCACCCCACGGCAGCTGAGCAGAGATCAATGCCTGCAGCCTGTGACAAACTCAAAGCCACTTGAAATAGCAGAGATGGGGAGGTGAGGTGGCTTCCTCAGCGCCCCACTGCACGCCACACATCCATCACACACAGATGGTTACTGCAGTGTGGCTGACATGTGGCAACTCATTAAGCTGCTGTACTGCAGCCACACACTGAGCTCAAACCATGCTTGGAGCTGCAGCAGGATGGGTTTCTGTCTGAGCATGGCAGGCTCCTCCAGATACAGAGTTTCCTCTGCTCCCCTTTCTGGGTGGCGACCATCGCTGCAGTGCAGAAAGCATTTCTGGGCAATTCGGGTCTCCCTGCTTCTTCCTTACTCTCCGGGTCAGCTCTGGCTCAGCCTGTGCTCACCTGTGCTTCCCAGTATTAAATGGGTCAGGCCTGAAAGGAAGATGTGCCAGACATCTGCAGCAGCCTAACAAGGACTTCCCAGATCAGAAGAATGACAGACACTGAGGTGGTTCTGAAACACCTCTCTGGTGAAATGAGCAGCCAGGAGCCCATTCCCCAAAGAGAGTCTTTGGTTAAAGCCCCCGACTGATCTTTGTAGTTGATCATATTTCCCAAGGAGCCTCGCTACACCCTAAAGAGCACCATATTATTACTTCAGGTGTCTGGTAGCAAAGTGAGTGAAGCTAGAGAATGGCTCTCCTCCAGCTGCAGTAGGCTTGCAGTGAGCTGGAAACATGGCAGGCTCTTTCCTCAAGTGCAGAATGAAACACCCGTGTATTATGTCCAGCATCAGGTAGATCTATATTTCATTACAGCCCCGGGCATTTGACATGTAGTCTCAAGAAAAGAGAGCTGTCATTTTTTCCCCAGGTATTGTGAGCATAGGGAATGCAGAGCAGAAAATGAAGTGGTTCTCCCCGCAGGGCTGTTTGCAGAAGATCACAGGGGAGCCAAGGCAGAGGAGCATTAGTACCTCTGTTCACAGGCTCTCACACACTCTCCGGGCATGCAGAGGCAGGTTTCCATAGCTGCACACCTCCTTTGAACACCACTGCACACACACGTGCTCTGCAGGTTACTGCCAGCACAAGGCACCCTCTGCCAGCTTTTTTCCACGAACAGTTGCCCGGTTTCCATAAATAACAGCAGCCAGGGGCAGAACCCAAATGCAGCCCCCTGCTAGCCGAGCAGGGACTGGCACAGAGCAAGCTGAAGGCTTGCAGGCAGCGGGTCCAGGCTGCACATGAGCTGCAGCAGGAAGGGGGAGGCCCTGCACCGAGCCCCGTGGCACAGCACCTCAGGCAGCGCTGCTCTCAGCAGCTGAGGCACAGCCCGTGTCCTGCAGCAGGGCACAGCTAGTGAGTGTGGAGCAAGCTGGTGGAGCACAGCTCTCCTCAGTGATGGCAGCACGGATAGCATGGCAAAAGGGAACCAAAGCCAGGACGCATCGCTTGGAACAAAGCAATGTTCAGAAGAAACCCCAAGATCTCTGTAGCACACCTCCCAGTGCTCTCAGCCCAGGACCAGACTTCACATTACCTTTAATTGCACTTTAAGCAAGCAACAGTTAGCAGGAGAGACCAAACCACCAACCACCATTTTCAGCAGGTTGTAAGAACGATATTATTATCTGGAGGCTGACACTTCGCTCATTAGCATGTCTACATGGCATAATTTATCGAAAATAGATTCTCTGCCTGAAATCCCAGTTAGCTAAACAAGGAACACAGGGCCCCCAAGCTCTTAAAATCAAAACACTTGGAACTTTGGGCTTGGAAAAACATGACACAGCTCAGCAGCTTGCACTCTTCTTAGCATGACATGTCAATGCTTTTACAACAACAAACCCACCCCCTAAAACGTAACAGAAGAGTCAACTGAAGTCTAGGATTATCAGGGTTCCATAATTTTCCTCTGTCTCTTCAGCAGAGGCAGTTTAAAAAATTCAACTCTTGTGTTCAACCCATAGCAGAAAAGCAGCTTGCAGCTGCAGAAAAGCAGAAATTACACACCTAGAAAAAAACAATTTGCAAAGAAGAAAGTTTCAGATCAACGAAAACGTTTTGCTTAAAAAAACCTTAAATAAAGCCTAAGCAAGAAGCTGCTTGAAAATGAACTATTAATACAGAACATTTCAATAACTTGGAGATGTTCCACCTTTAAATTACCTATGAGGGCACAAGTCCCTGTGTAGAATGAAAAGGGGCTCAGAGTGCCGCTGCAAAATCAGCAAGTGTCTTGGGCTATGATTTATCCAGCTTCATTCAGGTTGTGTCATGGAAAGATTGATCAAACTCCTCTCTGTGGATATTTCCAAAATGTCCCAAAGCTACATAGGTAGGCCTGAGAGTGCTATACCTTTTCCCTACACAGCTGCTGCTGTTTCCATGCCTGGAAACAGGATGCTGACAGAGAGCTCTTTGGTCCAATAGAGTTGTCACAACACTGCGTGTGACATTTTGCTCCACCATGGACAAGAGAGTCTCTTTCAGCCCATCTGTGCCTCAGAGCACAGGACAGCGCTGTGCTACCTGAGCCCGCAGTGCCACGGGATAGCTCTGCACCCCTGGTGCCACCAGACAAACCACTGCACGAGCTCCAGCCTCTGGCACTGCCTTGCATCAGTTCTCAGCAGCTGGATGCGCCCTGCTGTTCCCCACGCTCTCGTACTGTCACAGATTCACAGAACGGGACACAGAAAAACAGACAGGGTGCCACCACCCACGGGACTCAGGGGGTCAAATCCCAAATGCCACTTAGACCCATGACTAATGCTACCAGGAGCACTCCTTGGGCCTGTTTGATCTCTTAGTGGAGATACATACCTGTTTATACCCAGCTGAGAAGGACCAGGGAATGACAAGTGGAGGCCAAGGAGAGCGTTGTCATTGCAAAAAATGCCGTCCACATTCTAAACTACATCAGGAGGAAGGTGACCAGCAGATTGAGAGAAATTGTCCTAATCTGCTCCTAAGTGTGAGTCTGTGCCTAGGTATTCTGTTCTGCTTGGACTTCCCAGGTTCCAGAGGGATGTTGAAAAACTTGGAAGAATCAATTGACATGGTGAGGGACCTGGAGCACATAACCTACGAGAGAAGGTTTTGGGAGCTGAGCTTGTACTCTGGTGAAGAGAAGCTACCAGGCAATATAAGAATAGCCTTCACTTATTTCACATGGAGCCAAAATCTCATACAGTCCTCGTCACCCACAAGGTGTAGAGAGTGCAGAGAGGCTGAAGGGAGAGCTCAGCGTAACAGTTCCTAAAAACAGGAGGAGCCATTCAGGAGCCAGAGCTGCTGCAGGCAGAATGCAACAGACCTCTCTTTAAAGTTTTCCTGGGATCAATAACCAGAGGTCTCAGTTCAAGTCAAGGGTCAAGTGTTTTCATTGAGCTTGAGAAGTTGTGGTAACTCCTCTGTGCAACACACACCGCTCCAGCTGTGCGGAGGTGTTTTTAAACCTGGTCCTGGCTCTAGGACTTTTAGCCTTATGTCCCTCCATCTCACCACGTAATTCCTCTCCAAGCGAATGTGGGAACATGACCATCCTAATTCATCTATGCTGTTTAGACTTGGATCACGGCTAATACAAAGGGGCTGGAGACAGCAAGTAAAACACCATCTGTTCATTAGCTTTGAAAATTGCCTAAGTCCAAAGCCAAAACTTCACTTCCTCTGAACTCCGTAGAACTGTAGATATGGATGGAGATCTGAATCTTGCGTCTGGCTGATGCAAGTGCTCCTAAGTGGCAAGTGGTAGGGGAGGATGGGCTGGCTGCTGGACTGCAACTGCTGGCTGCTGTCAGTTCCCAGCAATGCTGCCTGGCCGGACACTCGCTCTGTTCTCAGTGAAATAGCTGGAGCTGGGATGCTCAGCTGGGACAGATCTCCAGCTTTGCTGCTTGCACTGGTTTCTACCTGTCAGCTCACTCTTGCTCCCAGTTACACGTGCAAGGCACCCACTGACACGTACTGAAGCACTAAACTGTGAAAGAAGAGGGAAACTGGGGTGGGTAAGGAGGCCCGCTTGAAGATGAGCCCCACTTTTCTCCTTGCTGCAAGACCCAGCTCAACGCTATCAGTAGTCACAAGAGCTCAGCTCCCCACCAGCTGGCTCTACGTGTTCGTATTCAAGCCCCGTGTGTGAATGTGATTTATGGTCCTCAAGAAAAACCAGGTCCTTTGGTCCCTGACAGTGGGTGCACAGGGAGGACAGCAGAGAGAACAAGCCGCCCCTCCTGCAATCCGAAATAAAATCAGAGGGATTGGCAGTGGCAAAACTGGCAGGAGGAGCAGTGGCCCCTCTGTGCTGTCTGGACTATTTCCCAGAAGGGACAGCAAGGCCTGTGTAATCAGGCTCAGCTGGTAATCAGACAAAGTCCAAACTAGCATAAAGACTAAATTATCCCTTAGTCCTTCCAGCTCAGGGGGAAAGGATATTGATAGGGGAGGCGAGGATGGCTGCTGGACTGCAGCTGCCAGCAGCAGCAGCCCGTGCAGACAGAGAAATATCTCTCTGTCTATATATATATATATACCTAACCTGCCCCTCGCCCCATTGTCATTTAAATAGCGGCGCCTGGCGTGCAAAGGGCACATGCAAATCGCAGCGCCCCCCGCTCAGCCGCGCACCAGCATCGCTGCGGGCACCCCGCGGCCCTCGGGGGGAAATAACACCATCTGTGCCCGCCAGGCTCGCCGAGCGCTGCCTGGAGACCCCGCCGCTCCTCGCTGCGCCCCGACCTGCCCCTCGCTCCGGTCTACAAAGAAGGGACGGATGCCAGGCTGTCTGAATTGCTGTGAAAAGGGGCCCCAGCAGACAAGGCTGAACCTGAGCCCAACTGGCCGCGTAGCTTTGTTTCCATCGGTGCCGGGAGAAAGCGTCCCACCGTGGGGGAAGGTGGGGGTGCGCCTCGGGGCTGGATTCAGCCTTGGGAGAAGGGTTGATCGCACCCCGAAAATGCAGCAGAACCATCTTCACCGGTTCAAGGATCGCAGCTGCCAAAGTTACGTAACCGTTTTAAAATAATAAGATTTAATTTACATAAATAGGCTTTTATATGTGTATTTGGTTGGGAAGGGGTGACCTTTTTAACATTTTGGTTTCTGACCGTTTAAAATCAGAGGTCACGGCTCCAAGCTGCCATCTGCAACTTTGGGGGCCAGGGGGAGCCTCCGAATTTAAAAGTGGAAAGCCAAGACCTGAATTTCACTCTAGCAGTTACCTCCGAAGTCCTGTGACTCCCGGCCACTCCTTCTCCCATTGCAGACGCTCTGTCAGCTGTGCACTGTCCACGGGGCCACTCTGGAGCCCAGACCTCTGTATCGGTCCTGGTTAAAACCACAGAATTTCACCATATGTAAGGCTGGAAGGGATCTCTGTAGATCATCTGGTGCAACCTCCCCACTCAAGCAGGGTGGGGAGCACACTGGACAGGATCATGTCCAGATGGTTCTTGAATATTTCCATGGAAGAGATTCTACATTCTCTCTGGGAAACCTGTCCCAGTGCTCAGTAACCTGTACAGTAAAGAAGTTCTTCCTCACACTCAGGTGGACCTTCCTGTGTTCCAGTTTCTGCCTGTTGCCCTTTGTCCTGTTGCTGGGCATTACTGACAGGGGTTTGGTTCCATCCTCTTGGCATCCTCCCTTCTGATATTCAAATATTGATAAAGTTCTCTCTTGTCTTCTCTTCTTGAGGCTGAACAGGTGTAGCTCCCTCAGCCATTCTTTACAAGGCAGATGCTCTCAGTCTCTTAATCATCTAATCAACTTTTCAGTGGACCTGCTCCAGGAGGTCCGTGCCTCTCTTGTCCTGAGGTGCTCAGAACTGCACACAGCACTGCAGATGCAGCCTCACCAGAGGGGATAGGACCACCTCCCTCGACCTGCTGGCACTGCACTTCCTAACGCACCCCCGGATACTCCTGGACTTCTTGACCATAAGCGCAGACCGCTGGCACCATCAGCGAAACACGGCCAAGGTGCTTCTGGAGCCGGACCCGCTCTCTGAACGGGGCTGCGGAGGGGTCAGGGAGCACTGAGCGGGAGAGGCAGGCCCCGGCACGGCGGGCACGACGGACTGCACCCGGTCACTCGGGCTGTCCCCGCTCACTCGGGCAGTCCCGTGGCGGACTGTCCCCGGTCACTCGGGCTGTCCCCGCTCA
>VWZN01008657.1:279907-307404 GCA_013396955.1 Regulus satrapa
ATGCCCAGAGCATGCATAATGGACTGATAGACTGCCTAGAAGACATCTGGACTGCTTGGAAACTTATTCACCCCAGAAATGCAAGTACCTGATGAATAAACCTTTTAGAGTGACTCAGGGCCATCCCATACAATATAAAACCCAGCTAGAAGAGAAGAAGAAGGTAAAAACAGAACAGAAATTCAAGAGCAGCAAATCCTCTCTGTCTCCTTACAAAATTAAGGAGCGTGCTAAGCTTGTCTGGCTCATCATTCAAAAGGAATTAGGTTCCTGGTGGCACAGTGAGCTCACCCCAGCGCTTCCCAGCCTGTCAGCTGTGCCCCAACAGGCGTCACTGTCCAGGCAGGGAAGGAGGAAGGTTCTGAGGGGCAGCACAAGAGGCTGGGAGCAGAGGAGAGCCGAGCAGCCACTCTGCTGAAACAGGTGTAAATCTGCTGGGAACAGCTCTGTCAGCAGCAGCTGGCGCCACGCCGCTAAATTAAACTCCCCTCCAATCATCAAGATGTTATTGAATATGCTGATGCTCTCATGACTAGGAGAAACCCGAGGTGCAGGTGTCACCCCAGACCTGTCCACCCCGAATGGGTGTGCTCCGTGTGGGATCTGTCTTTTAGAGTCTGGCCCCGCAGAGCTGGATGGAAGCAGTGCCAGTGGTTAAGGAATGCATGCATGGGTGCGTGCAGACAGACACATGGACACATGCTCGGACATACCAATCATGGCCAAGGCTGGGCAAGAGCCCAGTGATCCCATCTCCTGCAAGGAAAAGACAGGGGCCTGATGGAAATGGCCAGGCTGTATGTGCCCTAAGGTTTTTCAGAAGGGAACATACTGCAGCAGATCATGTGTTTTATTTCTTTTACTTTATTAATAATGATTAAATTATTATGGTATTATTTGTAGTTGCTGAGGTCCCTGGGTCAGAGCTCAGTCTGCACCATTCGTACCCTGGTTCTTGAGGCACTGTCTTTGGGCCAAATGTTCACGCTGGCTTGCAGCTTGGCTGTGGATCACTTTCACAGAGGCTTTCAGAGAGATCTCAGCACCTCTCACAGGAACATGCCTGGCCTGGTTTCCGAGCCAGCTCTCCTGAGAACATGGTCATTCTCCAGCTCTCCATGATGCCAAAACCTTCAGGAGCCCAAACCTGGCCCAAACTTCCTGCCTGTCTAAAGCACTATTCCCTATGAGTACGTTGTCTAAACACCTTGCAGCATCATATCATCCCTGGACCCTGCTGGCACAGTTCACATGGAGAACTGAGGCATGGAAAGGTTTTTCCAAAGCCCTGGGGGAAGCCTGTGACCGTGGAAAACTTGAACATCCATCTCCTACCCATAGCCACTTCCCGTCCCTCGTGAAGCGACAACCCACACCTTTCCCCTTGAGGAGAGATCGTGCCACTGTCTCAGGGGCAACTGCTTTAACCCATCAGTTGTGATATCTCAGCAGAAGAAAGTAGCATTAAACAGGGCAGGGTGTCAGGGAAATGGTGTGTTGGTTTTTCTGAAGTAGGGTGTGTTAGAGGTATCAGGGGGAAGAAAAAGACCTCTTATCTTAAAATTGCTGTGCAGGGATCTGCACTGACACCAGCATATTTTAGGAGTTTATACATCAAACACAGGTTGGAGGTCCCAGAACCAGATGGGTGCCAGACCCCTTCTTGCTCTCAGGTCCTGCAGAAGAGAAGATGGGCAGGAGCCCACTGCAGGCAGCACTGTGGCCAAGGCTCTGTGTGAGCTGGTTTGTGCAGCATGACTGGAATGGTTCTGAGTCACAGCTGGAGGGCCCCAACTCATTGTGATTACCCGCAAAAAAAAAAGATTTTACTATCCAGCCTATGGCTGTCACATGCACAGAATTCTCCCATCCTGGTGCTAAACACAGCAAGCCCTCCAGGGAGCCCCTCCAGCCTTTCCAGAGTGAATTGCATGAGGACAAATACAACCCTGCTCCCACAGGCTGGCAGAACTCCCAGCCCAGCTGGGAGAAGCAGGCAGGTCACTGCCTCTGTGTCCTGTTGAAAACTATCTGCTGCCTTTTCCAGTTCACCTGATGGGCTCCCCACCCAACCATCACAACAGGTGGCCATCAGATGTCCCTTATCAGACCTCTGCATGAAATAGCAGCCTTGTCTCCTTCCAGAATTTCTCTTAACACTTTTCATTTTCAATTAATTTCTTTCTCTTTCCCTCCCATTACCATACATGCTAATGGTCGTATTTCCACAGTGATGGACAAGGTGCCAGAGGCAGAGGAAAAATTATGCCCCTAAAGCAGCACAGAGCAACTTTGCTCTGGGGGACACAATGCCTAAAAAACACAAGTGTTTTTTTAAATGCCTATGTGTCTGAGGATGAGTTAGGACACCTGCATCAAATTCTTGACCTTCCCTTAACAACTTCTACATAATTTCGTATAAGTGCTTTTGTCTGTCCTGTATTTGTTTTTTTCATCAAAACCAGTGTCTGTGAGTCAGAAAAGGGTTAATAGCATCTTCTTATCACACAGCAGGTCTCAAGACACCTCAGTCAAAGTACTGTCAGGTAATACAAAAATCTCTGGCAGTTAGTAACAAGTAAAAAAGGGAGGGAGTGCTAATGATACAGCTCCTCTTGTACTTGCCTGCCATCGTTGGCATGACTACATTGGAGTACAGGCAATGTAAAGCACCATGAAGGACTTATCACCTTTCAGGGCTGAAGGGAAGGGAGAGAAAACTAGGGTTTTTTTTACACTGCAGAGCTTTGCTCAGGATGACAATGCTCCCCTTGGTCTCTTTAGGAAGGTTCACTGTGTCTCTGAGGCTCCCACCCTCCTCGTAGCAGTACACTGCAAGCTATTACCTGCTGTGACCTTGCTTGGCTAGCTGGTGGCAAAAGGCATATTTTCTAAATACTCCTATCTTGCAAAACATACAAGGTCTTAGAAGCTTGAAAAGAGATTAGCTAAAGCAGAACCCTAAATCCTGAAGCTCTGGAAAAAAGGCTCACTGAAGCATTTGCATCAGCAGTGGCTGGGGACGTCTTTTACTGTGCGAGATAGAAAGGACAGTGAAGGTGAGAACAGCAGCATGGAGTGCGGCTGCAGTGGCCAGGAGAGAGGAACAGCAAGTGCATATCCCTAATTTATAATACAAATGAGGGGAAAAAAATCAAAAAGAAGGATATTTTTATTTATCCTACCTCCCCACCTTGCATTTCTGCAAGCCTGAATTGAAGGGAGGAGGCTGTATTGTTTGAGCTCTGGTACTGACTACCTATCCTCACAAAATTGGGAGAAATAAAGTCAAATCCTACTTCAGTGAATGTCAGGGGTGGGTTTGCAACCTAAATCCCTGGAGCTAGGATTTTGCTTGATGGACGAACCCAAAAAGCTGACAGCAGTGAATAAACCAACAGCAAGTGTTTCCTCTTAATTATCTTTTTTTTTTTTGCTTCAAGTTTTGGGCCAGTTCTGAAGGTTGTTTGAACATCACAGGCACCTGTCAGGGTGGACAGGCAGTGAGCCCGACCAGCTCATTCCTCAGAAAGCTTTCAGGGAAACATCTCTGGGATAGTTAGCTGGGGAAAAGTTTTGTACTGGTTTATTGAGGCAGGGCTAAGAGATGCAGCAACAGAATGGATGAAGGAGTCAGAGCTGGGAGGTTGAACCTTGCAGTCAGCTTATATCAGAGACTAACAGATGCCAGCTTTGCCAGGAAATGAGATGTCTGAGCTGAAAGGCAAGTGTCCCAGGATTTAGTTCAGATCATATCATTCCTTCATGTGACACTGCCCACAGAAACACATGTGTTGGAACTATAGGCAGTTAAATGGGATCAGGGAGACACTAGACTACGGAGGAAGATAGCTCAAAGTATTTGCAGTGAACAGAGGAGTGCAAAATCTGAAGTTTCACAGAGAAACCTGTGAAATTTCTTTGCTCCTCTCTTCCTTCCCTCCCATGGGAAGCTGCTATTGTTCCTACCCTATGAAAGAGAATCTGGCACACAGAGAAAACTTGTGCCAGTGTCCTGTAGAAATTGGCCTTCAACCAAATTCAGGTTCCCCAAAGGCATGGGGTACACACACTGTACTTTTCTTGACAGTGAGCCTGGCTCAAAATTCCAAATTTAAAACATTATCCGAGAGTAGATGGACATGCTTTAAAATTCCAAGGAGTTTTGCTTCTGGGGCTGAGATGAGCACATTTCAGTGTGCTGCTGCTAGCCCCAAGAGAGATGATGAAGAGAAAGACACAATACTTATGGCCTTTGTCAGGTTGTGGGAGCATCTGCTTCAGTCCCAGCTCTGCTATTCCCCAGGGGAAAAAACAAAGCAGCTCTGCTCAGATTCAAGTATTTAACTGCTGTTCTGAACATCCCAAAACACATGAATCCAGGATTCCAGATCTGTATTGGCAAGACTGCAAGGAGAACATCTGCTTTGACTAAAATTTATTGGAATTAAGAATTTCAGGTAATTGAGGCAATTGTTCCAACTTCTGACGGATTCACCGTTACTTCTGCCTTGGTGAATAAGGTGTCTTGAATTTCAAATAGATGATGCTATAGCTAGAGGACCACAGAAAATGTCCACGAGATTTAGCCCCAGCAGCCCCACTGAGGTTCTCAGTGGAGACACAAAGAGAGGGACTCTCTGGTGACCATGACACCCAGGGTTGTTCTGCTGGAAGAATTCCCTTTGATGAAGAGGAGAAGCCTAACAGTCACAAACATTTGCTACTCATGCCACAAGCAGATAAACGAGATTCATGTGGGGCTAATGAAGCAACAATTTTCGTGAATAAGAAGCAATTTTGTTCCTTTATTGACTGAAAAAAAAAAAGAAGAGGAGAAAATTAAAATTGGATTATATCTATTTTTAGGCAGATTAAAAAGTTATTCAGACTAGAAAAAAAAGCACATCAAAAATAGCTAGAGCAATATCGAAGTGGAGCAATTGCTGAAGATCTACAAGAATAAAGGAGGTCAGAAGCTCTTAAGCCAATTTTTGAAGTAGCTGCAAACATTTCATTTTCACACCCTGTCTGATGTGCTCCTGCTTTAAAACACATTGTGATGCCAGTGAAGCCTGCTCCTGCTCCCCAGATCCAAAGGGGGGTCTTCCAAAGGCAAGCAACCAGCCTAACGTATGCCTAATCATCCCTCAAACACAAACTTGGTTTTGTGTTTTACATCCTAAACACTCAGCGTAAACCTGACCAGCCATTGCCACCCACCGTGACACAAGTCTTGCGTCTCCCGCTAAAAGCAATCAGACTTATTCAGACTTACCTCTCCCTCTAAAAATGACTGCCCCCGAAGGCTGCCTCTAGAAAGTGTATTTTGGAGGCTGGCTTGCCAATTTGCCTTTTACCCAAGCTTTGTCATTAGGACTTTAATTTGCCAGCAAATGTTGAACTTCTGAAAAGGCTTTGGAAATAAGACAGATTTGGAAAGCATTACCCAGAGGGTTTCAGTCAGTATGTTGTGGGCTGCTCAGGTGGGAAGTGAAAGCTGACGTAGAAGTGAAAGGATGTGTTTAATCTGTCCAGGACAGTGTTCTAGCCACCATCCCTGGGGGTATTTAAAAGACACGTCGGTGTGATGCTTAGGGACATGGTTTAGTGGTGGACTTGGCAGTGTTTGATTAATGTCTGGACTCAATGATCTTAAGAGTCTTTTACAACCTAAATGATTCTATGATTCTGTAATCAAAATCTTAGCAACAGAATTGCTAAGTAATGCTCACCTTTTGTCCCAAATGTTGAAATAATCCCAGACATAGAATTAAGTGGAAACAACTGCATTAAGAAGGGACGTTGTCTCTTCCCTGGTGTGGATGGAGCAAAGCTGTGATGGAGCAGCATGCAAGGAAAAGACCTGATAAGGCCACTTGTCTGCACATCACTTTGGCAGGGAGAAGGGAGCCGTGCCCCTTGTCAAGCTCTTCTCTGCCAGCCCCTCAGCAGGCCTTTTCCAGTGGATCCATGCCAGCCCCAGGGCTGGCTTGTGGCCAGCTGGGCCGCCTCCACCTGCCTGTTGCTGCCAGTCACGGGTCAGAGGTGACACCGTGGTCAGAGGAGGGGAAGAGCTGAGGGACTGTGCCTCTGAAGCGCTCTCCCCCAGCAGCACTGTGCAGGTGAGACGGCAAAGCAGCAGCTGGTGCTGAGCTCTCACAGAAGGAGGAGCTGGCCACCATCCCTGGGACACGAAGGAGGAGGAATATACAGGACAGCTCGCTGGGAAATGCAAGAGGGTTGTGTGAAAAACCTGCTCCAGTCCAACAGGCAGGTCCCAGAAAGGGCAGATGGCTGTGATGGTGCCATCTGACCATCCTCTTGAGGAAAGCCCTGCCTCCTGCCCCAAGGCACTGGCTTGGGCACACGCCTCCCACTCAGCCCCCTGAGCACACGCCTCCCACTCAGCCCCCTTAGCACACGCCTCCCACTCGTCAGCCCCCCTTAGCACGATAAGGTTTAACCACTCGCCAGCTTGGGGGCTCCTGTGAAAATGGGAGGCTGCAACATAAGCTTCCCTCTGCTTTGGGATTACAGGTCCAAGGGCCAGCAATTCTCCTGCTGCCCCACAAGCAGAGCATGTGCTTCTGAAAGCACCTTGAATGTCAGCTAGCGGCTCCAAACGGTGCTCTGAGCAGGGGAAAGGAGTCCCAGGAGTGTTCACCTCCTTTGCTGCTAAGGAAACAGGACTTTTCCTCTAGTGGTGCAGATGAGGCTCTGAAACTGTTTAACCTGACATCTGTTATCAAAAGCCTAATCACTGTGATGCCCAAAGGGATGTTAAGAGAGATACCCTTATTATAAATTGCAGTAAATACCTTCTATTTTTGTCAATTCCTAGTAGGACTGCCTGTGCCTTGGTTCCCTGTACAAGTGAAGTCTGTCCCTTCTCAGACACTGCCTGCATATTCCCAGGACTGACATCTTCCACTCCCTCCCTCTTGCCCACTCCCTCTCACTCAGATGATGCAGAGTGCCAGCAAGTCCCTCAATGGTGTCATATCTGTCCTTTTTATTCATTGCAGGGTTTATTTTTAGCCTGAAACAACTGCTTCCTAAAAATGGAGTTCCTAATGACACGGGAGCTGGACACAGCTATGTAAGGTATCCAGGGCTTGGCCTGACAGCTTCTCCCGTCTGTCTCTCTCTTTGTTGTGAGTACAGGACAGCAAAGTTTGCTGCTCCCCACCAGCCTTGCAGTGTTTGGGCTCAACACTAGGAAAGCAGCAGAGAGAAACTTAGAGAAACTAAGAGAAACAGTTCAAACTTCACCTGGAGTCTTTGGTCTCCCTCTCTTCTCCAATTAAGAAAGAGGGAGACATTTACCCACCCTTTGCAGCACTCCAAGGGTGCCCCTATGAAGGCAATTTGCTGGATCCTGGCAGGTTTTTACCTGCTTTTCTGCTGCAAGGCAGAGGAGGGACTGAACTTCCCTACTTACGATGGGAAAGACCGAGTGATCGACCTGAACGAGAAGAACTACAAGCAGGCACTGAAGAAGTACGATATGCTCTGCCTGCTCTTCCATGAGCCTGTGAGCTCTGACAAGGTGTCCCAGAAGCAGTTCCAGATGACAGAGCTGGTCCTGGAGGTAAGTGCTGCTGCATGTCCCAGTCGGGCTCAGTACCACGGCGCTGCTCAGAGTTGAGGAGAGGAGCCACAAGACAGGAGAGTCAAATGGCCTCTTGCAGGGGAGGTTGGGCATCCAAAAGTTTGTTTCGTTGGATTTCAGTTAGCCCCTGCCTGAATTCTGCAAAGCCCAGGGAAAAAAAAAAAAAAGAAAAGAAAAGGAAAAAAAAGCCTCTTTTGTGCTCTTCTCAGTTTTCTGGGAAATAGTTTTTCTGGATTGTTTGTCAGAAACTCAGGCAATAGCAAGCAACCTTGTGAACCTCAGAAACATGAGCCCAGTTCAGCTGAGTTTTCCCAAATCTCAGCACCTGAGTCCATAGCTTGAAATTTTTTGATCCTTTCTCATTCTGTGCAAGCCAGTATCACACTTGTATTCTGGACTGAGTCCCATTTTTTATCCCACTTGGAGCAGTCAGCCAAGAAACCTTATCAAGCTGTGCAGCAAACGGGTGTCCTAACTCCCCATCTCAAAAGCTCCCTGTTGGGTGCAGCATTAAATCCCTTTTTGTTTTTCTGACACTTGGTTGCCTACTTGGAATCAGTCTATAGCTGCTTGTTAATGCAACCATTCACTTCTGTGCTGGAAAAAGAGTGTTGTTAATTCTTTCGTGAAAGAATGATTCATTAATCCTCAGTAAAATAAATCATAGCAAAAGTGACAATGTAGATTTGTAGCATTCTTTCGTAGTGTAGCTGTGATCTGGGGAATCATACAGCTGCAAGCCTCAATTGTTAGGTGCATGTTTCTTACCAGGGGCTTGCAAATATTCCCTGTTAACTAAAAGACATATTTGAACAGAAAGCGAATTCAGAATTGCAGAAGAAATACTTCAGCTTTATTTAAAAGATTCAGATCCAGAAAGAAAACGCATCGCACCCCTGAGAGTGTAGGAAATGGGAATAAGAAAATATGCTTACTGAAGGCCAGGAACCAAAAAAGTCCAGAGTCAATTTCAAGGTCTGCTGACCTCCTCAGCAAACCTGATGACTGCCAGAAAGAAAGATCCAAAAACTAACCAGATTTTGCTCACCTGTCAGGCAATGGCTATTTTCTGCAGGTCAGTGATCAAATAACATTTGGCAAAGAAAAGAAAAAAGTAATGCTTGAACTCCACCTGAAATGAGTATTGTTGGTAGTACAATCACATTGTTGATTAATAGGATAACTATTTTGTTCTTGATAGGTGTCAAACAGTTACTAAACACATGCTTATAGAAACCTAACAGAAGCATGTCCCGTCCCTGAAAATGTTCAAGGCCACATTGAATGGAGAACTGGGCAACCTGGCATAGTGGCAGGTGTCCCTGTGCATGGCAGGGGCTTAGAACTAGCTTATTTTTAAGATCCCTTCCAACCAGGCCATTCTGTTTCCATGACTCCATGTTCTGATGTCTACCATCAGTTTGAGTCCTCACGACACCATTACCCATGCTAACAATGACCCATATCAAGGCTTAGGATTCTGGTGATTTATTTCATTTCCAATTGCTCTCTGCTATGGACTTCTTATGTGACCTTGTACAAGAGACTGAGGGTTAAGCCTGCAGCCGACTTTACATAATTGCAGTGCTCCAGTCCCCTGGTGCTCAGCTTCCAGCTAACGGTGCCACACATTCAACTGGCACTTGTGGCTCTGACCTCAAAATTTCCAAAGCACTTGCACTGCTGATTCAGTGCATGTATCACAGTTTCAGAACAGTCCCTCCCCTGGACTGGGAACTGCAGCAGCAGCGATCTGACAGCCCGAGCAGAAGAGAAATCTGCAGACTGAGCACTTCTTTGCTTCTGTCACGCAGAGGGAACCAGAAGGGGAGAGGGTCTCAGAAGGCAACAGAGAAAGATAGGTTCTGTTCTGCATGGGACACAGGCCAGCATGGTGCTACTGGTCCCAATTTCAGTTCTAACTCAGCCATGGGAGCGCTCATGTAAGGAGTGGGCAAGCCCGGTTGTAATCTCCTCCTTCTTGTGAGAGCATTCAACTCCCTCAGTTCAAGCCATAAGGTGTTGTGCCATAGGGGGGTCACTCTTAATTTTCCCTGTCAGAGCTCATTCAGCTGCCGAACTTCACTACATGTTCACCAGCACAGGGGGAAGGAAAGAAATGTCTGCAGCGGCTCCTTGAGTGAGATGTGGAGCTGTTTGTCTGTGACATGAACTGCCTGGGATCAGTATTCCTGGAAGCAGTCAGGAGCTGAACCCAGCTCTCTTGTAATTTGAGCAGTCTTAGAGTAGTGAGCTGCTCTGTAGGCACAGAGCAGTGACAGGGCTCTCCTTCCAGCCAAACTTGAGAAAAGTTCACTCAGGAAGATTTTACATATCTAATTTCAGTAGAGGGATCAGGACTTTGAGTGCTGAAGGTCCTTTACACCTGAAATGAGTTATCTAAGAGGTAAATACTCCAGCCCTCACCATTCCCTGCCAGCTGACTTGGGAGGTTCCCAGCACAGGGTGCTGCCTGTGATAAGATTCTCCTTTGTAGAGCACCTCTTGTTTTTCCACCTTAATTTACTGACAACTTTCCTGCTGTTTCACCTCGAGACATGCTGCTTTCACAGCCTGGCAATACACTGTGTCTTTAGCCCCCTCCCATACAATGTCACCAGTCTCCATCCTTAGGAATAAAAGTGAGTCCCTATCCAATCCACAGGCAGGTGAGGACCAAAGCAAAAGTCTGAGCTGGTGGTGAAGGGTTGTTACATCAGATTGTCTCTTGGATATGCATGGGTGGGCACATGGCTTTAATGATATTCGGGTCCAGAAAAACCCCAAACAGTCCACCCTTACTGCTTCTCTGAATACACCTTATAAGAAATGTACAATTCCAAAGACCTAAGACATAAAGAATTACCTTAGACACCAAAGAAAAGAGCAAGAGAGATCCACCATGGCTTCCTTGAAATATGTAGCTCATCACTAACAAGCTCTGACTGGGGCCTCTCCCAGGAGTGAAGAGCACATGAGGTTCTCTCTTAACTAGGTCCTTTGAAATTCCATGAGGGTTGAGCTCACGTGGCAACATTTCCTTCTTTCAGGGCACTTCAACCTTTTCCCTTCCAAATCTTTGCTCTTCACAAAATTTGCAATAGCTTTATTACGTTTGAAATCACTGACTCTGGAAAATTTGGTTGAAAAGAGCCAATAGCTAGAAAACTTATTAGGGAAGAGAATCACAAAACTCTCATACTTAGGAAACCAAACTGACAACCTGACAGTGCATAGGCAAAGTCAAGCACTTATTTAAGAACTTTACTACAATATAACTATGTACAGCAGACCAAGAAGTAAAATCACAAGCAAAAAATCCTTCCCAAAAAAGAAGAGCAGCACGTAGGACTCAGTGACACTGTCGAAAGCTGAGGATGCACACCCACTATCACCAGAAGAGGGATGATGTCATGGAGCTGATATTGCATTTGGCACAGCACATGGGGTGTTCAGCTCCCTGTATCCAGGTGTACCGGGTCAACAGATTCCCACGCAGCCCAGGGTCACTTTCCAGTTTAGAAAGGGAATGAAGGGGATGATCATGATGAAGCGCTCCTAACAGCTCTTACCACCTACACTGCTGGGCACCCCCTGGTGACAGCAGGGTCCAGGGACAACTGAACTCCTCTGGGAGCAAAAGCAGCTTCTTCGGACCACTGCTCGTTCGTGACAACAGCTCCAGGGGTGGCAGTGCCAGTCCCTCACATCCAGATTGGAAAGATGGGGGCTGTTGGGTTGGTCTGTCAGGAAAAATAACCAAAGAAATTGTTGGAGATGCCTACTGCATTCTGGCTAGGATGGGAAAGAGCTGAGGAAGACAAGCCAGGACAGAGATATCATGAGCACAGGCTGTTTCACAGCTCAGGTTAAAAGGCTCCTTTCCTTTGTTTTTTTCCTTTATCCTTTTCCTATGATTTCACTCTGCACCACTGGCTACTGGAAAGCACCTGCACCTTGAGTAGGGAAAAGCCTCCATAGAGGGCAATGCAGAGTTTGATCCAGGCAGTCCCAGAGATAACAGTAGCCATTCCTACCCTGTGGTGATGTTTATAAGAACTCTGCATGCTTCATGAGGTGAGCACAGCGAAGAAGAGGAAACAGCCAATCAATCACAATAATTATTTAACAGACAAGTAAAAGAAAAAGCTACTTGTCCAAAAGGGTCTCACCTTTAATGAAGAAGGGCTAAGAGAGGAAAAGATGGAAGCAGTGAAGCTGAGAAATACCTGCACTGCTTTTCTTCTCCTCTGTGTCTCCTCTACCATATTTCACCCTGTCTCATACCATCATTTCTCAGACCTTCTCCCGTCTCATCTCTGAATGTCCTAAATAGGGAGTTTGGCTTCGAGTAGGCCAGCCCCTGTCTCTAGGAATCATGTAGCAAGAATAAGTGAGCACTGGTGTTAGGGGCTTTCCTTTTGCACTTGAGAAGCTCTTTCCAGCAGCTGAGGTGTTCTCACTATCATAGCAGGCTGCCTGTGGTGCATCCTGGTATCTTCTTTCTGCTGAGACTCCCTCAGTCCCTGCTCCCCTGCCATTCTTCCCTTGCCATCTGTGTGCATGTGTAATATCCTTTAAAAAGAGAGGCTCATCAAGCCCAGATATTTTAGTCCCTTCAATGCAACAGTGCCCCTGGGGTGAAGGCTGATGGAGAACTGCCCTAGCACAAACCAGTCTGATAAGAGGAAAGAGAAGAGGGTTGTGGTGCTCCCCTCTCTGGGTGAGGCCTAGGATCAGTCCAGCCTCTAGCAACAAATGGCAGAACGAGGTAAAACTCCTGAACATATTTGGCCAGTTCTGTGACACAGAGGAACACAGCCAGTATCTCCCCGTGGCGTGAAAGGGAAGGAAGGATTTTGAGTCCAGTAAAAGGCAAGGATTAAACTGTGTGTAAACTCTACTTTCTAATTAATTTATTTATTTCCAACTGCTGAAAAAACTGCAGCATCCAGCTCGGAATGGAAAGAGTAGTACAAAAACAGCTGGTTTGGAGGTAGCTTCACTCATGGTCTTGGACTCATTTGAGAGAACAAATTCCCTAAGAGTTCAAAGCTGTGTAATACATAATAGCAACAAGTCTCTCTCTGCTTCTGATGTAACACAGAATAAAGTTTTACCAGTTTTGGTCTGTATACTTTATCCCAAAATTCCATAGGAACCAGGAGAAGAGATTCTACTTTACCCCCATCTCTAAGTATATAAATATAAAATCTTAAAAAAATATAGAATAAATCAGTCAGTAAAAATAGAAATATAAACCCAAGCCCTTTCTTTAAGCCATCTGTTCTGTTTGTTTCACAAACTCAGATTTGAGACATTTTCTTTGAAAATGACCATGCTTACGGGACAGTGCTTCAACATATTTTAATGTCGAGGTATGAGTAAAAATATGGATATACAAGACATGTTCAATGAGTATCACAGAAATTCTCAATTCTCTGGGTCCCTACAGAGCAAGTCCTCAAGGTGAGAGATGAGGGACATCTGGCTGCATAGGTATATGCAGCACAAGTCCCTGTAATAAAAGAGGTGTGTTGGTTTCTATGTCTACAAAAGAAGTAGCTTCCACTACATAAAAGTTAATGTAAAAAAAATAAGGAAGGAGGGAAGGAAAAGAAAAGGAAGAAGTGTTCATTGATTACTTCCCCTTTGAGGCCATGTAAGTAGGCCTCCACTCACCAACAGCCAGCAGAGTACTGATTTTTAGCAGTAGCACCCAGGGGGATTTCGCTCACTGATCTGCCAGTCACAAAAACAGGTTCCAGAAAGCTCCCTGTTTCACAGATGGGCACACTGACATCTAGGGACAGCTATACGCCTTGATCTTTCTGTGTAAGCATGGCAAAAATCATTTCCAAGGCTGAATTACCTATTATTGCCATGTTTCTTTCTTTGAAGTGCCTCTGTCAGTTCCCAGCAGGGACTTTGGACTGGCTGCATAAGCAGCATCTCTCCTAAGACCCCAGTTTCACAGCCATAACTCTGCTTTGAAAGGCACCTTTCCCATCTGCTAAATTATGACTGGGGAGAGGGCCCTACTTCCATGAGTTCTTCTGACATGAGCAGAAACCAGCTGCAAAACCAGGATCTAAATAATGCAAATGTCTCCTGGAGACGTGGCAGACTCCTGTGAGCTTGGACTTGCTTTGCTGGCAAAGTACAAGGCCAAGTCTGCTCAGGTTTTGTGGCCTTTCTTGGCCCTGAAGCGTGGAGCTCTTATGACAGTCCAGCTGTTGCAGAAACCTCTTCAGGTGTGAAAGAATCAGGGAATAATTTAGATTGGAGAACATCTCTAAGATCATGAAGTCCAACCATTAACCCAGCACAGCCCACCACTAAACCATATCTTTGAGCACCACATCTACACGTCCTTTAAATACTTCCAGGGATGGTGACTCCACCACTTCCCAGAGCATCCATCCCAGGGCTTGATCACCCTTTCAATGAAGGAATTTTCCCTAATATACATTCTAAATTTCCCCTGGTGCAATTTGAGGCCATTTCTATGCAAGACCTTGAGATGCATGGAGACTCAGAAGTTTCTGAGTCACTCCTCCCTTCAGAAATGTAACTGAGGAGAAATGTGGAAAAGCCCATTCTCTTTGGTCTTGCCATCCTGCCATGCCAGTCAGGTTCCCCCAAAAGTGTCAGCAAGGCCTCCAGGTGTCTTTGTGCTGGGCTGGTTCTCAGGAGGCAGAGTCTCACTTCTGTACAATGAGATGCCTTTCGTACAAATGCAGAATGGTTTGGATTTGAAGGGGCTACAGAGATTACCTAGTTCCAACCCTCCTGTCATAGGACACCTTCCTCTAGATGAGGGGTGACTTCCTCTTCAGGATGGGCCATCACACCCGCTTGCTCAAAGGCCCCTCCAGCCTGGCCTTGAACATTTCCAGGGACGGGGCATCCACTTTTTCTCTGGGCAACCTGTTCCAGTGTCTCACCAGGCTCACAATGGAGAATGTTTTTCTCGGCCTTATCCTGAGTGAGGGGCCCAGGAAGGGCTAGCTTGAGCTCTCACCTACTCAGTGGACATGTGTGGTGCTTGTAGTTCCCATTTCAAGTTCTCTGCCCTGGACCCTGACATTTCTCAGGAGCTGGCCACAGGCTGGGGCAGCTGTTCCTCTGTGAGGCAGACTGGGTAGGGGTGGCCATGCCATGCTCGCCCACCCTGACCTTACTCCAGAGCCTGGTCCACCAGTGCCCTTCATCTAAAACCAAACTAATCAAAGCCCTTCCTTCGTGCCTGAGCTTCATTTGTGGGAAGAATGGAAAGGGGATAGGATAATTCTTTTTAAACACCTGGGAGGGAGAAGAGCTATTTAAGCATAAAGCCTAAGGACAAATGGGCTATGAATAAAACAAGTCTGGAACTACAAAGTCCCTAATTACCAGAGGAGAAAGGGGAGAACTGTCCAACAAGTTTTAAATGGACACTGACTGCTTTGTGACAGAGATTGAATGACATGATTCTGTATCTGAAGACCAAAGATGTCCTTTTGCAGCTTCTGTCCCTAAATAACAGGCAACCAGGCACAAAATCCATGGCCTAGGAAAGAAGTGACTTAGCAAAGTCCAAATTCTTTCTTCTTTTTTTTTTTTCCCCCTTCTCTTTGCACATTGGGATTTACCTACATACATGGGAAAAAAGACTTGCCCAAGGAAATAGAGCGAGCAGCAACCAAGAGCCCCATTCCCAGGCAGTTGCTCCTCCCCTCCCCAGCACCTTGGAGGGTCAGCACTCCCTCCTGAGCAGTGCTGATGGTGCTCATTCCTGCGTGCTCTCTGACACAGCTCCGGTGAAGGCCAGCTGCTGTACATGATATGTTCTTTTTCTGGGAACCCTGTCCGGCCCTGGCAGGAGACACTGCCATCAGCTAGCAGACCTCTGACACCTCGAACTCAGTGCAAGAAGGGCTGTGTATATTTAAAGCTTTCCTCAGTTCTTATTTCTCTCTGCTCACTCCTTGGGGTAAAGGTCTTTCTTGTCTCAAGGACCACTCTGTTCCCCCAAGGCCTGCCCCACTGATCCTTCCTGTGGATGCAGGATGGGAGCCCCCAGCTCCCACCTGCAGCATCCTGGACTCTCCAGGATTTCAGAGGTGCTGGCTTGCACTCACTTGGGCAAGAAACTGGAGAAATCTGGCTTGTTCCTGAGAGCCAGAAGCATAGGAACGACATGGGCATGTGGAGGTGAACAGGCTTAATACCAAGAATGCCTCCTCCTCCAGCACCCCCTAAAAGCACCCAGCTTGCTGCCCCACATGGGCTTCACAACAACATCCAGCTTTCCCTTTCTAAGCAGCTTTTTTGAGGCCAGAAAGAGAACCAGGAAGTGACAGCCTCACTTTGGCCAAGGACAACCCCTGAACGACACTGTCAATCCCCCTTTTGGAAAGGGCAGCTCAGTGGTATGGCCCCTGCCCAGTCCCAGACCCCCGGGGCAGCACACACACACAGAGACACACACACACACGTCCCTGTCTGCCCTTGACATGCCGGCTGCACAGCTGAGTTGTCAAAACATCTGTGATGTAGTGCCAGCAGGGACTGGCTGGCAGCAGTGGCAGGTGGCCCCTGCGCCCATGGGCGCTCGGTGGCACGGGCACCAGCCTCGGTTAGCTCATGGCTGGGGAGGCTGTGCTTTGGCTTGCAGCTGGCTAAAATTAGGGATGCCAGGAGCAGATAAAAATACAGCCCTAGCTATGTGAAACCTTTAGGGAGGCAGCCAAAGAGCACGCTGCCGAATGTCTGACCCCACAGAGCGGCTGCGCAACAATTAAAGCTCCAGGGCAGCATTTTTGAAGCATTACCTGTGAAAGCCAGCTCTGAGGGAGTGACCTTTGCGTGTTCCATATTTGGGGACTTGCCTTTCAGTCCAAGGAGCAGTGGTCCCTAGGAGGGCAGGTTCAATCTCTCCAAGCAGCTCAGGTGGTTGAAAAGCGTAGTAAGGCGGGACCAACATACTCTCCTTCAGTGCCCACTGCCAGCAAAGTGACTTTTCTAGTGACAGCTGCTCAGCAAGCTTCTGGCACTGCTCTTTGATCACCACAGCGCTTCAGGACAGCCTGAATTGTGGAAGAGCCTAAGACATTACTAGTGTGGTATGCAAGGGGATGCTAGTGGGGTCAGCACAGCATTAGGAAAGAGAAATAGTGGCCTCTGTTCTCCAAGAAACTGCCTGATGTCTCAAGCAGAGTAGCCAACTATAGCGTGCTGGCAGGAGTCCTGTGTAAGGATTCAAAACTCTGGGGGGAATACACTAAAAACTTGCCATCTCCTCCTGCTGGTTCTGAAAATAAAAACAAAACATTTTGGCATATACAATCATCATCATATCATCAACCAGGTTCTGACCATCAGCATCAACTGCAGCATTAAAGAGAGTAGGAGAGAAGCAGCAGAGGACTTGAAGGATGTTTCCTCATCATCTCCTGTTGCCCTTCTCCCTGCATTGCTGGAGTTTTGTTCTTCCTCCACTGCTAAACAGCAAAACAGAAAGCTCTCCATGGTTAAGAGAAGTGTACTCATGATGGTTTTCAGACACCCAAATGCCCCCAACCCCCTTCCTCCCAGCCTGAGCAGCTGGGGAAGATGAGCTTTACTGTCTGTGGGAGCTCTGGGCAGGTGCTGGAGAAGTGGGAAGAAAATCTGGGCCAGAATGCCATCGTGTCACTTCACAATGAAAACTGACCATGCTGAGACAGCCATCCCTCCCACTGCATTTTTAACCCTCTCTGAGGGATTTTGTCTGCCATTTAGCAGCAAAACTGACACCAAGGGCAAGGTTTGGCACAATCAGTGCTGCCTGCACCTGGAATAGAATGGTCAGGCAGACAGTGATATTTCTTCTGCTGTGTAACCTAGGATTTCACAATGACCCTATGGGACTTCTTAAATCTCCCAAAACTTCCCAACATCACACCTAGACTCAGACAGGTATGGTGGGCGTGAAGCTGAGATGTTGGGCAGGGAGCTGTGCCTTTCCATATCCCATTATTCTGAGGGCCTGTAACTGCTGACACCATCCAGGATGGGAGGGTTCTTGCATTCTTGGTAGTACTCACACTTCACTTTGAGCTAGACCTCTCACACATCCCAAAGGGCCATTTACCCCCCTCACACTCTCCCAAATTCAAGTATGGTTATTTCCTGAGAGATATGGGAGAAAGGACCAACGCTACCAAACTCCCACCTCCTTTTCCCAGTACTGCTCCGGGCACAGCTGGTGATCCTATGGGTAGAAAGTATGCATTGCAAAGACTGCATGCACATGAGAATAAGGCTGCAAAATGTCCATGGGACATGAACTTACAACCAACTGAGCTCTTTGTTCACGCTCTCAGCCAGCTCTGATAGCACAAAGCTCCTGCTCTACCTCAGGGACTGCACAATCTCTTATGTCCAGTTCTCCCAGGGCAGTTTCTACCCTCCATGTCTCTGTGCAGCTGTTGAAGCTAAATTACATGCTATAGAGACAGAGGCTGACACAAAGGCAAGGGCTCTGGCTGGCCAAGACTTCGAGCAATATGAATTTAAAGGCAGGAGGAGGAGGAGGGGCTGTGCTCTTAGATTACAGATACCTCTGTCCCCAGGTCCTGAGCCAAGAGGATTGTCAAGATTAGAAACATTATCTGCATTCAAATCCCACTAGCATTATGGAATCAGAAAATGCTGTAAGGGGATATATAAATGCTTGATACTGTAACGAGTAGGGGGCAATTAGCCAAACTGCTATGCCCCTGGCATACTCCATATTTTGCTGCCTTTGGTGTGGGAATGTATCACCACCTATGCACGGGTTAGACTCACCTACTGCAGTGGAAATCAGGGAAAGCAAGGCCAGGAGCAACGCCCAGCCCCTGCATAACCTGTACTTGCAAAAGCCACCATAAACACCCTGCAAAGTCTCCAGACTCTGCCACAGTGGGAAGGGCTCCCGAAAGTCTCATGTTGCACTAAGACCTGGCTGTTGTGAGACCCTGCTCTGGGGAGGACTCAGGCTGGTCTGTTCTCCTTGTCTCACTGGCAGGAAGGTCCCCGCAGAGGGGGCAGGCTGCTCACTGGGCTCCCAGCCCTGTCCCTGCAGGCACTCACACATCAGACACGAGCACTCTCCTACATGCCCAAACTGCTGCACATCTCCAGGGATGAGTCTCTTCAGAGGAACACCTCCAAACACTCACACCCACCACACATACTCCTCCAGGAGACAGTCTTGCTAGACACAGTCACACAAGCGCTGCCACACAAACAGGCACACACCTCCAGCATTACTGAGACCGTTTTTGACTACTGAGCACTCCCACAGTCTCACACAAAGAGGCTTTCATCACATCACCCATGTTTTCTTGACACTTTTACTCTTCTTCAGCAAGCTTCCATGCTCATAGCTTCAGAGCTGCACCCACACCCCTCTGAAGAGCTACACTGCATGTGCTGCTTGCTGACACACACGACTCCTGATCAATGCCTCCTCCCTTGCACACATCCCTGCTCACATCCAACCTGTAGCATGAAGCAGGTGTTGCAGCTTTTCTGCATATTTCTGACCTTCAAACACCCACAGGAAACCCTAACCATCTCCTGTGCGCAGGAGTCAAGAACTACTGGGCTTAAACTGCCCTGACTTAGTCTGGCACATGGTTGACATAACTGCAAATAATTAAATCAAGTATGGACTGGACTGGATATGACTGAACAAGTCTTCTTCCCTTGGCCATGCTGTGTTTTCCTCTGGTCACAGAGTAGCCAGAGTCTCAAGTGGTGATTCTCAGGAACCTTTTGCTGGTGTACACAACCACCAACAAGCAGGGGTGTGCTGACAATGTCCCAGAAAGCAGATGATCCTACAGGCTCCATCCTTTCATCCAGTCAGGGCAGATCCCCATAATGGGAAACAGAAAATCTCTTCTGTTACCACGGCTCACTTGCAGGTGTCTAGAGAGCTCACCAGAGGTGCCCATCCCTCAGTGCAAATATGGGGCTCCAGCTGCTCTCAGGTCCTCTAAGGTGGCCTGAGCCACCAGATGGGACGCCAAACCAGGCCAGTGCCTTATCAGCCTAATCAATGGATGTGAAAACACAAATCAGTGCTCTGCCCCTTTCAGAGCTCTGTCCCTTTCCATCATCAGCATGAGCCCTGAATGTCTGTGCTTACCTTCATGTCAAAGCACTGGCAAAGAGCAAGGAAAGAGCCCCTGGTTCCCGTGCAACACAGGCACCCCTATTGCCTCCCGTGGTGGCATTTGTCCCTAAAGACAGGGCAGGTGGCTGCAGGGGGATCAAGGTTGCAGCAATGCTGTGGCAGTTGGTGGAGTCTTTTTCCTCCCGGAGAGCTTTGGGACAGGCCTGAGGATGTGTAGCTGGCGGAAGGGAGTAAACAACTACATTTTCCATCTCTCCCTTTTGCTCAAGCAAGGCCCCTGAGCCCTGACCAGCAGGGTGCCTGCCCCCATCCCCCCGAATTTCAGGGACAGGCTGAGAGCGCAGGGGGCTGGCTGGCCCCACGACACCCCGTGGCACAGGCGAGGCGGCCGCCCCGCCGGTTCTGCTCCCCGATGGCTCCAATCAGCGCTCACCCTCGCAGAGGCCTGGCACAGGCAGAAGCTATTTATAGCAGGGGAGCCAAGGGGCCACGCGGCCATGGTGGCAGCGCCGCTGGGTGACATTCAAACTGGCTTTGAGTCTGGGGGAGGGAGCCAAAACCAGCCGGGGCAGTGGGGGGAGCTTCCTCATAAATCAACCCACCACCTCTCCGGCCACGGCTTTCTTCTGCCCCCCTCCAGCCTCCTGCTGCCGAGCACTGACAGCTGTGCCCTAATAGGGACATTCCTGCCCCAGAGGCTCCTGACCCCTCATTTCCATCATCCCCCGCCATCCGGCAGGGCTGGGAGGAAGAACGGCAAGACCATCAGCAGCAGAGGCATTTGTGCAGCAGGAAGGGAAAGGGAGGAGGAGGCTCTTACAGCTGCCTGGTGCTTCTCAGAGCATCATTACTACCTTGTAGGGTCTCCAGTATGCTCATGGTGGGGCTGTCAGTCACCCAGTGTATGAGTGGATCCATTTACCAGGGTCACTGCATCTCCAGGAGCTAATTTGGAATTCACAGGGTCTCGCCTAGGGTCGCTCTCGCCCCGGGGCTCTTGCAGGGCGTCTCTCCTTTCCTCACATATCTGTTTTCACAAAACAGGCAGGAACTCGATATCTTCAAGAGGCCCCTTCATCAAAGATGGTGGGAACAGGGTGCGCTAGTTTTGCAAAGCTCTGAGAAGGTGAACAAAAGTGTGGCTGGGCTTAGATGCATTTCTTTAGTAAAAACAGGGGACCAGGATCTGGGGGCTTACTGAAGCTTGGACAGGAGGCATGACTTCAAGCACTTCATTGGAAAAGGACTCTGCTTAGGCCAGCCCATCACATGAATTAATAAAACATGATGCTGCAGAGTCCTGCACTCACCGCTGCCTGGCACCATGCACTTCCAGCATTAAAATGTCCATGGAGCCCACATCACACTCCCCTGCAGGATGCCACCAAGGCATCACCGAGGAAAGAAGTTTTGCTTTGTGTTGATGGCACAGCACTTTCTTCCAGCCATTCTCCCTGCTTTGTGTCCCCAGTTCACCCAGGAGCCCTCTCCTGAGGTCTGTGTTGAGCAGTGGGGAACAGCACGAGGTAGTGCCAGCACACTCCCTGCTGCAACACAATGGGAAGAAACCCAACCCTTGTGACCTCCGGGCTATCTCAGCAGAGAGGCAGCATGTGACACATCCCACCCATTGCTGCTGTTCAACAGCAGAATGTGGGTCACTTGTGTGATGCCCTTTAGCTAACACCACTAATGTTGGGCTCTCTGCTTCCTCCCACAGCTGGCAGCTCAGGTCCTGGAGCCCAGGAGCATTGGCTTTGGGATGGTGGACTCCAAGAAGGATGCCAAGCTTGCCAAAAAGTTAGGTGAGACCTGGGTCTGACATCTCTGGAATAGCTTGGAGAGACGGTGGGAGTGATGTCCAACAGGCATATGCCCATAGAGGACAGCCAAATCCCTGTTACCAGGATGGGGAGGGTGATGGTGGCACTTGCACATTGACCATCTGCCCATCCCAACAGAGACAGGATCAGGGGTGGGGGTGAGGATGAGAGACACAAGCTAAGACCCTTCCAGAGGAAGGGTCTGTCTGCCAAAACATACCAAACCAAGTGAAAAAGAAAGGCAATGCATGCCCCTTTTTTTTTGTAATGATGAAAGTTCAGAACTTTCTGTGCAGAAATAGTAAAGAGGTGCCATGGAGTAACTTCCTACTCTTCCTACACGGTGACAGGACTGACACAGCAGTTCAGAACCAGAACATACAGGGAAAACACTAAAAAAACCCCAAATGTCATCAGCCCCATAACACAGTGACCCCTGTCAACAACTGGGGCAAGCCACAGCCCCCACAGGCTTGGCAGTCAGGTACCAATCATTCTGGCTTCTTCACCAGATTGAAGGAGGAAAGCTGCTCTGAAGGTGGAAGGCTGCTGCATTGCCCTGGACACAGCTGCCTTCCAGGGGCTGGCAGTCCCTTCATATTTTAGTCCATAAAGCAAATACGGTGTTACATTAATACAGCAGTACACAAAGATACCACTAAAGCTGAGGTTTAAACATACTGGACTGTAATTTTCTTTCCTAAATTAGAGGCTGTGAGTGTTAATATAATAAGCTAAACTAAAGACAAGAGCTTCTGCTTCTCCAAGAAGGAACAAACTACCAACCTCTTTGGCCAGTGGTACCCTGCCGTCCTGCATTGCAGGAGGCCAGTGCTGTTGACTTTGGAGCCTCCAACAAAGTTCAGTGGTTCTGTTAAGTCCTCAGTCCAGTGATACAGCACTGAAATCTGTCACCCTGCCGTCTGTGGTATCTCTATCATTGGTTTCTAACCCTTTTTCCATGGCCAGCTAAGCCTCAGACAGTCTGAAGCTCACTTTCAGGTCAGTGGTGACGCTCACATAGGTCAGCGTTCTATGGACAGTGAGAACAACCAGAATCAAAATCCATTTTCCATATAGTGACAGGTTGTTAAAAGTCGAGCTGCCAGATAGGGCTCAGTATTTACTGCAAGATAGACAGTCAAGCTAAAACAAGTTCCTGGTGCAGAATTTTTCCAGCTGAGACCTGAAGTGTGACCTGAATGAAAAGTTCAACATTTGGGAAGAAGTTAGCACCAGTTCTGGTTGAAGTCTGTCACCTGTGTCATGAAACATCAGTCAGGGCATTACTCAGGTTGTTTCTAACTAGACTGACAGAGCAAACTGGCAACTGGATTTTCCCAGGAGGAATTGCTGGGCTAACAAGCAAGACACTCTGCACTAAACACGCTTTTAACAACACATTAACCACTTATTGCTTTCTCTCTTCTTTCAGGCTTGCTTGAAGAGGGAAGTCTCTACGTCTTTAAGGACGAGCGGTTGGTTGAATTTGATGGGGAACTGTCTGCAGACGTCTTGGTGGAATTCCTCTTGGATGTAAGCACAGATAAGCTCAGAGCTAGATAAAACCTCCCAGAGAAGACCTTGCAAATATTTAGTTTTCTAAAAAGCAAGTATACCTTTATTTGAAATTTCATCCCTGTTTGCTATTCACTGGTAGAGATGGCACTTGACATCTTCCCCAACACCTGCCTGACCATGAGTTCCCAGGAAAGGTGGCAGCCTTATATGTCACTAAACACTTCATATCTTAGAGACAACCTCCCCTTTTTCCTCTTTACAGAGTATTTGAATGGAAGTCAGCTACAATCCACATTGCTGAATGCTGTTCACCCACCTCAGCTAGCAAGCTTGTGTGCAAACACTTTGCCATTTACAAAATCTTTCATGCTTTTTCTTTCTTTTTTAAAAAATAGCTATTTTTAAAAAATAACCCAAGAATTAGGATCCTCATAGAGCAACTAAAAAGAGCTCAGTGCATTGAAAAAGGCTTATGTTGCAAATTATTTGCCCATTTCTAGACACAAGGAACATAGCATCTCTTCAGCAAACTTGCCAAATTGCACTGCCACAACTGAGAGGAGGTCAGAGTCCTAGAACTAAAGAGTCTTGGGTCATTTTTTGCATAGGCACAATGATGTACTCATCTTTGTGCCTAAAGTCAAAAGCAATGCTGGATCCCACATCTACATTTTGCACTTCTCTTTATTTATATTTTATTCCTAGGAGAGGCAACAGACCAAACCCATGGTCTTTGCTTTTTGAAAGAAAACATTTTGCAGTAGCTTGGCTTTCTTTTGAAGTGAGGCTTTCTTTGTAAGTGGCCAAGCAGTAATGCAGAAAAGGGAGGTAAGGTGAGAGTGGAGCTGACAGGATTTGTTTCCCAGGATGGCAGCTGCCTGCATGGTCAGCTGTGGTTCAGGACTGCTGGTGAGAAGAGACATTACCAGGGAATTTAAACAGATCCCCAGGACCTCAGCTCTCCCCTGACAATGTCTGTGTGCATTGGGTATTGTGACCAAAACACATGCAAGTGGCTTCAGAGACAGAAATGGGCCTCTGGCCCACCCTTGGGCAGAGAGGGCAGAGCTTTGCCATCAGAGGGATCCCAGGTTCCCATGGCTCAGGCCGCTATGGCAGCAGGAAACTGCACATGCTGCTGCAGGCACAGCAGAGCCCAGCAGAGGCACAGCCTCATGCCACAGCATCGCTCTCAAGGATGCTGAAATGCATCCTTCATGAGGTTTTGCTTGCTATGCCACGTGGTGTGTCACTGAAAAATCACGTGCTGTGAAGAAAAAAGAAAGAGAGCGAGGATTTCTGGTTTTGCGTTTTCCGCTCAGGAAGGAAAATACCAAAACAAAGCAAGGAAACAAAACCAGGCACGTCTGTGGCGCCTCGGCAGACTGATCTGAAAAGTAAAAGAAAACCAGAGGTTCTCTGCTCCTCTGGAGGCAGTGGCTTGCTTGCTTTTTTTGTTTTTTCTTCTAGTGAAAACACACTTGGTTTATACCACTACTGCTGGGAAAAATAATGAGAATGAACATTTTCACCAGCAGTGACTAGATAAGAAAAGAGAAACAAGATTTTGATTGATGACAGTCTAAAGTGCCAGACAGGTATTCCAAGTTCCTCATTAACATTTTGATGTGTGTAGGACCAAAGAATAGGATTAAACTATTTTGCACAGGAGGAGGATCAGCCACAAAAATTCACATCCAGACTTTCTACTGCTCCAAACCACTGCTTAGCCACTCTCTAGTATGCTAGTTTTAATATTTTCTGAAAGCAAGATCTTTGCAATGACCTCTTCCAGCAAATGACACTTGGAAAAAAGTATATACATATTTAGATACACAGGTATCCTTCACAGATGTTCACAGCGATCATATCAGCTCCTTTCAACTGCTTTTCTTTCTTCTTGGCCTCCTTAAAGCCAGCTAGAACTGCTACTCCTTATGCCTCACCACAGTAGGTCCCTCAGCATTCATCTGGGTTACCCAGTCCTCTATCAGCCTCCCTCTCGAGGCTTCCACCTCTGCAGTGAACCCACTAACACCTCCCTTTGAAGGTGACCTGCTTCTCTCGGCTCCTCACATCGAGGCAGACAGCACTAAGTAGGGTTTCCAACAGCAGAGAAATTGGGTGACCTCTTTCTCCCCGCTTAGGCTGCTTGTGACACACCCTGCCAGGCATAGGTTGGTGCTGCAAATCACTGCGTTACCACATGCATTTGTCGTGGCAGTTGCTGGAAGACCCCGTGGAGGTGATAAACAGCAAGCTGGAGCTTCAGGCCTTTGACCAGATCGACGACGAAATCAAACTCATCGGCTACTTCAAGGGAGAAGACTCAGAACGTAAGATAAACGTGTTCCTCGAGGTGCTTGGAGCCTGCCTGGGGGCTCTAGGGGCACTGGTTGTTCTGCATGAATACCAAGGGTGTTGTGGTACATGGCAGCCTGTAACAATGAAAATTGCTGGAGGATGAGTGCGTTGGCAGGCAAGTTTCTGCTGGTGTAATGCAGGAGCCCAGTCCTACACCAGCATCGGTGTCTGCTGGCAGGAGAAGAGGAGGCTCCTGCAGTAGAGTGAGCTTGCCTCACCCAAAAATCAGCTGAGGTTACACTGAGAGAGCAACTAAAAGGAGCAGAGTGCCCCTTGTCGTGTGCAGTGAGCCCAAAGGATCGAAGAAGGAAGGAGGGAAGCGGGTGGGGAAAGGAAAGGGGGGACACACAGGAAATATTATTGTGGCAAACATACAGCAGCAGTAAGCAGGGCCCTTTGGGGCAGCCTGCTCCTCCTTGCTGATCCCCAAGACTGGGAACAGGCTGGTTCCACACCCTGAGGGATGTGCGACTCAGAGACCATTCTGGGCAAATCCAACTTTCACAAGCTTAGAAAAATCCTCATGTGAGAATTTCCCTATCAAACCCTGCAGTCTCCTCTGCCAGCCCCAGGTGCTTTCCCTGCTATCTGGGCAGTGCTGGCAGAGTGCACTCCACCCTGGCCTGTCCTGCCTTTAGCAGAAACACAGGTATTCCTGTGGAAACAATCCACACATCACCACCTCTCCCTTCATCTTTCTCAAACTGGGCTGCAGGGCACCCTGGGCAGGGCTGTGACCCTAACACTGTTCAGTAATAACTGCTTGGAAGAAGGGTGGGAAATGCCTGTTGCAAAATCCCCTGCCAGGCTGAGAGCATCTTTCCTGAGCCCTGAGGTTCAGGAGGACCTGGTAGCAGTTACAGGAAAACCCCACCTGGTTCCCACCCCATCCTTCTGCAGCAGGAGAGACGTGCCCAGTCACACTTGGTGACTGTTCAGGAAATGGCAGCAATCCTTAAAACTGGAGCAACTCCATGTATTCCCCAGGCTGAACTGCCCCTGGACCTGCTTCACAGAGCTGCTGATTTCAGCCCTAGTTAAGTGCGGCATGCTGGCCTCTGCAGCTTTCCTGAGCATTGTAGGACTGCACAGCATGTAGCTGCACATGAAATCATCCTCTCTGTAAACCCCAGAAGGGTGGAAGAAACACTGGGCAATCATCTGATGGAGTTTGCAGTAATTTGTATTTGTCCTTCCCTAATATCTCCTGGGCTGATCAGAGCGTGGCCAGCTGTCTGTGAAATATCTTCTTCATTCCCCTTTTCTTCTTCCAGATTTCAAGGCATTTGAAGAAGCTGCTGAACAATTCCAGCCCTATGTCAAGTTCTTTGCCACCTTTGACAAAGGGGTAAGCATCCACACATCTTCATGGTAGCTCACATATGCCACCACCTGTTTGCTGAGAGATCGGGATGTTCCCAGATTTATTGTCTGGTTTCAGCTTCTCATTTTCAGCGTTCCTGGGTTTAGTGGTGTTGGTGTCTGCACAGATATTTTGGCCCTGTCTCAGGATAAAAGGCCACTTCTGCAGTATGGAGGCAGGTCCTGACTGGGCCAGCCCCTCTAGCCCTGGGCTATGGCTTTGCTCTGCCCCACTGCTTGACACCAGTAGCACAGAGGGCATCAGTGGCTTTTATAAACGAGATCCATTCTGTTTTGTGAGCCACCCCCAGGGGTGCATGCTCTGAGAGAGAGAGCAAGCACCTTGATCTCAGCTCTGCCACCAGCAAAGACTTTGGGTAGGCAAAGAGGCACCTCAGGCTCTCTCACAGTGACCTCTGCACTGCCACAGGTTGCCAAGAAGCTAGGCCTAAAGATGAACGAGGTGGACTTCTATGAACCCTTTATGGATGAGCCTGTCCACATCCCTGATAAGCCTTACTCAGAAGAGGAGCTGGTGGATTTTGTGAGAGAGCACAGAAGGTACGTAGCATACAGGATGTTCCCAGACAAGGGAAATGGGTTAAGGTGTCTGTCATTGTGACCTTGCTTCTCTAGGCACTGCTCTCAAAAAAAAAAAAAA
>VWZN01008657.1:307412-374962 GCA_013396955.1 Regulus satrapa
AAAAAAAAAAAAAAAAAAAAAAAAAAAAAAAAAAAAATTAGGACGATGACCACTTTTGATGATTTTCTGACCCAGGTTTGAAATAGTGGAATTACTGGGTTTTTTTCCTACTCCCAGAGGTGCAAGTGTCTGTGCAGCAGTCACAGTTCACCACAGTGGAGCTGTGATTCGACAGCTTCCCTCCTTCTGCTCTTTCTCCTCCCTGGTTAGTCCCCACTCAAAAAGCAGCGAGGCTGGAAGGGCAGTGGAGAGTGAAATCCTTGCCCTAATTGCCCATGCTTTTAATTTAGGTCTGTACAGAAGATGACCCCCTCCAAGGCCTCTCAAGCCAAATCCAAATCCTGTCCAATCCCCTCCTTCCTGAAAGCAGCTTTACTAATGGGTGCATCCCTCTCCTGATGTCAGGCTTGTCTAGAGGCAGCCTCTGAGCTCAGACCAAGCTCAGAGGAACCACAATGGACTGAGAGGCTCCTGCTGACTGTAGGCACAGAGAAGAAGCCACAGCTGTTTATGGCTGCCTTGAGCCTCATGTGGGAGTGGTGCTGAGCACCTACAGCGTTTGATCAACTCCGCAGGAGCTGTGGATGCTGGTGTTTTTTGCAGTCAGGTTTATTGCACAATTATTTAGGGACTTGGCTACAAAAACAGTCATGGAAGTTGCCGGAGAGGCTGATCCTGGGTAAAAGCACAGGGGAACAACTGCCCGGAGGTGCTGTATTTTTATACCCTTAGAAATACCCCTCAGGACAGTGACACAGGCTTCCTGCTGTTCCTACAGCTGCATTTCTCAGCAGACAATCAAGGGACCAGATGAGTTTGGGAAAAGCAGGGCCATGTATATGGGGCAGGGGGGCGTAATCTCAAATCAGGCTCAGCTGGAGATCTGAGCTCACACAGGCAGGAGATCATCTCCAGAATCTGAGACTCACCAGAAATATGCTTTTTCTGAAATATGAAGGGCTCCTCTATCTTCCATGTGCCCACAATTCACTTTGCTGACCTTCTAGGTTCCTTGGCCTTAGTCCTTCCTATGTTCTTTTCTCCAAGCTCTTTCTGTCAAGCAGCACCATCAGAAGACTGATTAAATGCAGCCATCTAAACGTTATCCTAATAAGGCAAATTCTTCACCAAAATTGCAGTGGAATTCCCCCAAGTCTCAGATATTTCAAGATGTTTTGTGGTGCTTGGTAGAAGAAAGAGGGTGGGCCATGTATTTTGCAAGTGTCAGTGCTCAGACAATAAGTGAAAGGAGTCCATAAAACCATATGTCTGAAATCCCAAACCTGCCAAGGTGCTGCCACAGCAGGGAAAGAAGCCTGGAGTGACAGCAATGTGTTCCCAGTCTGACCTTCTCAGAGCAGAAGTGCTTCAACCTGCCTTGCCACCAGTAAAGGACCTAAAGCCACAGTTGGAATTAGTCAGACACGGGGATCTGTAGATTAAAACAAAGCAACCTCAACAGCTGCCATGTGCTGGCTCCCTACACAGCACAGCAGGAGCTGAGCAGAAAGGAATAGAGGAGCAGTGGTTCCCTCCCCCTCACACAGCAGACTTTCTCTCTTCCTAGACATGGACTATCCCTCCTGGGACATGCAAGGCCCCACTGCCATCTCTCCATCCCACTGTAGGAACCCCATCACATCCCTGGGTAAAGCTACCACTGGTCAGCTATACCCAGACTTTTTGGCATGCCTTAAACAGCCCTTCCAAAACCAACCTTCCCACTGCTGTGCCCAGGTAGGATTCGCCACCACTTCCTCCAGCCCTGCACAGAAACTGGGATTTGTTGAGCTTCCATTGCAACCTCGGGACAGGAGCAGGAGAGGATGCCCGGGAGGAGCTCATGCACAGCCTCCCAGCAGAGGCTCCCCCACAGCTGCAGGCTGTGGTGGGGAAGTTCATCCTCTCCACAGAAGGTCGGGAAGCTGGTGCTCAGCACCGTGGGGTGATTCATCCATGGCTGCACAGATGGGTGTCCACCTGGGCATGGCAGTCCCTGCCACTCCTCAGCCCAGATTTCACTCTCAGTTGCACAAATACAAAAGCGTGTGGTGCAGTCCTCTGGGTTGATGCCTCTTTCACATGCAAAGTGCTGGGGTTGGACCCTCACTTCTCTGCAGTTGTGGTGTAGCGACACGGGGGCTGAATTCTGCTCCCCCGACTCACCCAAACCCCACTCACCTCACTCCTCCAACACAGGGAAGTACCCAGAGTCAACACAGCAGTCAGCACACCTGGGTTTCCTTTCTCCAAGAGCTTCCCCCAGAGAACAGCTAGAGAAAGTTCTTAAAAGCCAAGCACAAGTATGCCTAAATACATAATATGCATTCACCTGCTTTGATCTCTAGTTTTGGACCATCAACAATGAAAGGACTTGCTGGTTCAAAAATTATATCCCTGATTTTGTTTAGTGGCTATTTCTTCAATTTCTGTAGCTGTTTTTACCTTATTTCTGTTTTGATGCTGAATGTACTAAATTGTAATGAGTTCAGCAGATAAAGTATGCACTGTATCAAAAGACCACTCATTTGTTTCATTTATACCTGCTACCTAATAATTTCTCTGGACACCTACTAACTCTCATCTTAAGAAGAACAATGATTAATACTTAAGGTAATCTATAAGGAGAGAATCACAAAATATTCTGAGTTGGAAGGGACCCACAAGGATCATCAAGTCCAACTTTTAATTGAATGTCCTATTCAGATATCAAATCTGCAGCCTTGACATTATTAGAACCCTGGCCGTGTTCTAAGCGATTTGCATTTTTGTTACCATTCCCAATTTTTTAGTGCAGTGTTTTTTAGTTGCTCAAACCTGCCGAAACCCTCTTCAGTCATCTCTTTCACGAGAGGAAGAATTCTTATCTACTTAATCTTCATCAAATAGAGATCATCCCATACCTGTTTCAAAGTACTTCTTTTAGTTTTCCATATCATTTCTGGGATGAGATGACCAGAACCACACATAACTTCACTGTGGAGGCTCACAGTGTAGCTGTCCACTGCCATCATGGTGTGTTTAACTCCTTGGCCATTTCCCAACTGTTTGTGATCATCTTTTGGCCTTTTTCCTTTGGAGCTGATTCTTTCTCAATTTGCGACACCTGGGCCCCTTTCCTGAGAGGCAATAATTAATTACAACTAATTCAGAACCAATTGCTGCACCTGTACAATCAGGGCTGGTTTTCTGCAAGTGTGTTACTTGCTGCATGCCTGTCTATCATGCAGATAGACTCAAGTCTCAGGAGATCTTCTGTATCAACTCATAATCAGGCCTTTGTTGATTGCCAAAGAATTGGATCTGATAAGCAAATGCTGCCATATTCCTATTTCCCATCTTTTTCAGATTATGTGAGGATATGCTATGCATATGATCATGCCAAAGAATATGCTATGAATCTTAATTGGTTAATTCCTTCTGTCATGAAAACTGACTATTCATTTCCACCCTTCAATGTTGTTAATCCATAGGGGATTCCTCTCCTCTGACCTGACTGGAACTCAGTTCTGTGGCTCCTCAGGTCCTTTAGGAACCTCTAAAAAATGTTCCCTTGCTTCAGTTGCTCTGTTTGTGAGGCAAGCAGAAGTGACAGGTAACACATCTCACTTATTCCACCTGGTTCTGGCAACATGCTGCCACTCCTCCCAATCTGTTCCAAAACCTCATGGACTGATGCTTGTCTTTGCAGCAGATCCTGAGGCAGGTCAGCCAGGGAGACCTGCTCTGCTGGGGGATCCTCCCCAAACAGCTGATACCACAGCGAGAAGATGTGCAAAGGATGATTTGTGTTTGTCTTCTGTGGCTTTTTGTTCCTGAGGTGCCCCTCTAACACCCCAGTTGACTCTCAGCCTAACAGGCTCCCTGACAGGCTTCCTGCTCAGATGTCTGAAAATATTTGCTATGAATCTTTTTTTTTCCTTTATGAACCACTTCTCAAAAAAAAAAAAAAATGTTTTGTCCAGTCTTAAGGTTTAAATTTTCTTGTCAGTGGGTGTTAGGATCCACATTTTCTTCCAAGAGTTTATTCTGTCTTCTGTGTTTCATCAGAGACGGGAAGGATTTGTTCTGAAATTATGCTGGGGTGAAACTGCAGCAGAAAGGGAGGACAGAGCCCCTTAGGGATGTCCAAGGGACCCCAAACCAAAAGTGAATGTTGTCTCATGCTCTCAGCAGAGACGGGTCAGCCACGTGTGGGACTAATTCATCAGCACATCCCAGCACAGAGTTGCATCTCATCTTCCCAAGCAGAAACAGTGGCTGCAGTGACACCAGTGGGACCATGGGCAGGGTTTTATCACCATAAATAGAGGCATAAATTGACCTACAGTGCCCCCATCCTCGCATTCAAAATGTGGTGGCTGACTCCAGAGGTGCCACGGTGACCTTTCCCATGCTGGTGCTGACCGTGTCATGTGTGGCAGTGCTGGATATGCCCTCCAAGAGCCTTTCTGTCTTCCTTTCAGGGCCACCTTGAGGAAGCTGCGCCCAGAGGACATGTTTGAGACGTGGGTAAGCACATGTGGTGGGAACCATTGAGTCCCCTGCCAGCTTCCAACAAGAAACTGCTGCTCAAGAGCTCTAGCCTCTGGCTGGGCAGAACGTTGCCTTTGCTTCCTTGCAAAGCTCCTGTCTCTCTTCTGGGAGAAAGGGAAAGCCCTGGCTGCCGTGCCGAGTGCCTCAGTTCCAAGAGGGCGCTCAAATGCTTCGTGCAGCAGCGATGGAGAGCTGGGCTGGCTCCTGCTGGATTCACTGAAGGGAGAGGGAACGCTGAGCAGTGTGCCAGGCAGGAAGGGATCCTGCCCAAGGATGCTCCATCTCAGCTGAAGGACACCAGTGCTGCTGCTGGGGTGATTCCTGTGGAATTCCTGTGGGTTCCTCTGTGCAATCACTGAGGAGATGGTGCACATGCCTCATGGAAACTCACAGAATCACGGACTGGTTTGGGTTCAAAGGGACCTGAGAGATCATCTGGTTCTAACCCCCCTGCTGTGGCAGGGACACCTTCCACTAGACCAGGTTGCCCAAATCCCCATCCAACCTGACCCTGGACACTTCCTGGGACTTGGGGCATCCACAGCTTCTCTGGGCAACCTGTGCCAGTGCCTCACCACCCTCAGAGTAAAGAATTGCTTCCTAACATCCAGTCTAAACCTACCCTCTTTCAGTTTAAAGCCATTCTCCCCCATCCTGTCACTACATGTCCTTGTAAAAGTACCAGAGCAGTTGTACAATTCAAAATGGAAGTGAAGGCAGGCAGTACAGTTAATTATACAGATTTCAAAGCAGACTGTGCATTGACTGCACTTCTCACAGTGCAAGCAAGATGCAGATCAGGAACTATGAAGAACTAACCCATGTTTTGGCCCCTATCATGCACAGAGGACTCTCATGGTCTGCAGGGATGGGGAGGAAAGGAAGGGTGAAAATGGAAAAAAAAATAGTATATAACAAATTATCCCTTCATTGTGAGTGAATATGATGTTAAAAGCTAGTCAGGGGCTCCCAAGTGCCAGGTGAATGCTGAAAAACAAAGCTGAACAGGTGCTTTACAGACACTAAGGAAGATGCAGTTATTCTTCCAAAAGGCTCAACACATTTATAACAGCATTCAGATGTCCCCTTCTTGGCTGTGTAACATGAAACACTGCAGGATTCCAAAGTGGCAAAAACCTTGGGAGTCTTTAATACAGCAAGGCAAGAGGTAATAAAACTGAACCAGGAGTTACGAGTCACTTAGGCACAATAGCTTTTCATTTTGTTTTGAAATACAGATTCTGTATGGAACACAGCTTCCAAGACCTACCAAAGCCCCTGCAAGGTTTTTAATGGAGCTTCAGTGAGACCCAAATTTCCCATGCTGTGGTTTCACTTTCCTACTGACCATATTCTAAAATAGCCACACGAATAGCCACATCCCCGGGGTGGGATGCTTGCTCAACCAGCAGCCTGGGAATACAGAGCTTGCCTCTGCTACAAGCAGTGGGCTCATAACTACAGAGACAGGGAGCTGGATTCTGATCTCACTGCAAGTTCACAGCATCCTCACTGCCTTTACTGGAGTTAGTCCAGTTCTGTTTGCTGTCTTGTAGGCCAGGATAGAGATGCATTATATCAGTATATGCATGTAATTATATATGGCATAGATATGTACTTTTTATTTTGCTGCCTGACAGTGATGCTGGCAACTACGAAGAAAAAGCAACAGTGTAAATTTTGCCAGCTGTAAGTGGTCTGAATCCCAAGTAAATCTGCCAAGAATGTCCTGGTGAAAATGCATTCCCTGAAGACGTCTACAAAGGCCGAGCATCCACTATTGTTTTTAAAGATAATGTTTTCCACTTAATCTTTCAGGGGTTTTTTTTTTCCTTTCGGTATTTGATGGTGGCTTTGTCACCTCTGGGCTCAGAAGAGAAAAGAAATTAGCATTTAGATGGGAATTTTTTCTTGCATTAAAACCAATTGAAATGGAAACCGGGACCGGCAGCGGGTGAGGGAGGCGAAACCGATCCATGGAATAATTCAGAGATGACATTCATAGCAGGCCGATGATGAACTGGCCAGCAGATCCATCAGCCTTTGCCAATATCATTACCCATGTGTTTCATGGAGAAAAGTAATCCACCAGGCTGTCATTTCTGTCCTCCACTTATTGGAGCCCTGAAATGAGCCCCCCACTCAGTTTCCCTCGCTGCTCATGGAGATCCTCACCTAAAGCAGAGACCCTTCACCTCCAAAAACTGGCCCAAATGACCACGTTGCCTCTCGTACCGTGAGGCAATTGTGATGCCCAAAGGAGCATGTTTTGGGGCTGAGCATGGTGGCAGACATCTGTTTCCCTGCAAACCATTCCCCGGGAGCTGAACATTTATGAGGGTAGGTGGCCTCAGGCATGAAGGGGGAGCCCCTGTCCTCATGCTGGAGAGCCCTCGACCTTTTCTGCAGAGGAGTTTTTGCCTGACATCATCAGAAGCTCCCTTGCCCTTGCCATCATTGGTGCCCACCTCATTTCAGCAGCACTACCCAAATTAACCCCTTCAGCGCCTAATGAGTCAGCCTCACCTCAGCTCCCATTTCTGGTTCCTCAGTGGGGTTCTAGTCCAGCCTCCCTTTTTAATTGTTCTTTATGAAGGCATCCCACTGCTCCTCATCTCCAGCAGCACCCAGCCTCTGTCCTCCCTCCCTGGCCCATCAGTAATAGTTGTGTTGTTTCCAGGAGGATGACATGGAGGGTATCCACATCGTAGCCTTTGCTGAAGAAGATGACCCAGGTAGGAGGCCATTTTCTTCCTTGTGTCACTCTCCATCCTTCAAGAAAGTGTATCTGCATGTGCTTTGTTTGTATTGTAAACACTTGTTGGCTGTTTATGTTAGCAGGTGTGCCAGCCAGAACTCAAATTTTGGATAGAAATGAGAAATGGATGATTGCCGGGGGGTGGGGGAAATAGTCCTTCCCTCCACCCCAGTGCCAGCATTCACTCCCTAACTCTGCATCCATCTTGCAGTGCAGCTCTGGAAAAGTGCTGAGGGCTGGGTGTGGGAGAGGCACGCGGGAAACCCAAAGCCACCAACTCCTGAAAAGCAGTGCTGTCTCAGAGCCATCGGCAAATCGGAAAGCTTTGGCCTCCTGGGGGCTCAGTTCCTCCCTCACCACAAGAAAATAGTGACATTGTTCCACTCCACGGAAGGATTATGGGGCTTAATTCATGTGTAACTAATTTCAATACCCGAGGAGGATGCTTGAAATTAAAAGCCTTATTATCAAAAGAAAGCGCTGGGAGACAGCATTTTAATGAGAACTATAAACAACTCCTGTGTGCATAGGGGAGCCAGGCTAGCTGGAAACCCCACAAGCAAAAAGTGCTTGTGCATTTGCAGGAGAGTTGCAGTGGCTCATATATCATTTCAGATGGTTTTGAGTTCCTGGAAATCCTGAAGCAGGTTGCCAGGGACAACACCGATAATCCCGACCTGAGCATTGTCTGGATTGACCCTGATGACTTTCCTCTGGTGAGTGGCAGAGGCTCTTTGCCTTTCTTGCTTTAATTCATGGATGGGGGGGCCATGAGGGGGTGTGTGGGGGGTGCGGATGTGCACACACGAGCGCAGGAACAGCCCCAGAGAATCTGGGACAGGGAAAAATGGGAAACTGGACCACGGGCCATCCCCTTGAAAGATGCTTGTTTGGGTCTGCCCCCCAAGAAGGCGTTGTCTTGGGAACACCCCGGGGTCAGCACTTTCCTTTGCCTCGTGTGGCAGCCCAAGCTTGTGTTCAGCCTCTCCTCTCTCCCCTGCACACATGGATGCACATTCCTGCCTCACAGCCCAGCTGGGTGAACTAATGAAACAAACAGGGGCCTTGCAAACAGCCCTGTCTGAGCCTTGTGTCTCACTCCTGCAGCTCATCACTTACTGGGAGAAGACCTTCAAGATCGACCTGTTCAGACCACAGATCGGGGTGGTGAACGTCACAGACGTGAGTAGCACGTGCCCAGAACATTCAGTGATCCCGAAATTAGGGCACTGGAAAGATGGGTCCTGAGGTGGAATCAGTGGGGTTTCTACTGTTAAGTGCAGGTAGGGCTTTTTCCCATTTGAAAATATGAACTCACCAGGGGTTTGTAACACCTGCCACAAGGTTTCTAAACACCTTGAGGGCTTCAGTCTGAGTGTGTTTCTGCTGCCAAATGACACACAAACATCTGCTGAGGATAGCACCAGCCTCTGGTGGCCTGGGATTCAGGACTTCGCCCAGTTTTGGTTTTAAGGTTTTGCATTTCAACCCCTACCTACAGCACGCACCTTTGTCCATTCCCTGCTCTGGCAGCTTGGGTGGCTTTGTGGAGAAAAAGTATGTGTAGGGGGAAAAGAAAGCCATGCTTAGGGGAGGAGAAGAGGAGAAAAAGGAGGTTGTTTTCTTCTACAGAAGCAAAAGTACACAGCTTGAGTGTAGGAGGAAAAGATTGTCCTCAACATATGACAGGGAGAAAGGGAGAAACAGTACAGCTTGAAAAAAGCTAAATAAACACACAGCTTTAACAGAAGTACAGCATAAACTGGTAATCAAGGGATCCTGCTGTGGTAAGGAGGGTGTACTGAGGTTCATCCAGGCCCTCCTCCCCTTCATCCACTGCTGTGCAGGTAGTGCTGGAGGGATCTGGGTGGGTAGAGGAGACCTGGCTGCCCCACACCTGGTGGCAGCGAATGTTTCCACACCATCCCACGGGCAGCAGCTGCAGAGGGAGAGCTGCAGAGGCAGGTGCTACTTTGGCACAGCTGAGGGAGCGCCAGCACCCACAGCACCCACAGCACCCACAGCACCCACAGCACCCACAGCTGTGCTATTGGGACAGCTTTCCAGCACCCACTGTTTTCACTGCCATGGGTCTGGTCTCGCGCTGCCCACACACTGAGAGCTTTTAAGGCAGGTGGGAGAGGGACCCATCTGACCCTCACCAGTAGAGATTTCAGGAGAGCTGCTGAGTGCAGTGTAACATGCTTCACAGCCCTGACACAAAGATAAACCATTCTTTCCTCCTTCTGACAGTAACAGTCCAGATGATCAGAGAGCCCGTAATGCAGCATGCTCCTGCCTGGCTCACCTATTACCTTAGTTTATTTTTAATGTTTAAGTGCTGGGTGTTTGTTTTAATCTCTTTAAAATGAACCTGTGTGGGTATGTAAGTGTCTGTGGAAGCAGAAATCTCTCCACCACAGAAGTGTTTGTAAATTGGTGCTTGACTTCATGTTTGAAATCTGAGTCATGAGTGAACCTGATGTTTCATCAGAAGAGAGCAGCGAGGGACTTAAAACTGGGACAAGTGTGTGGGGCTGGGCGCTGGTTTGGCTCAACACTGACCTTGCTTCCAGCCTGCATATCCTCTCTCCTGTATCGCCCCAGAAAAAGAGGGATAGCGAGGGTCGTGCAGCTGGAGAGTTGTGCCTCCTGTTATGACAGATGCAGCAAGGCCATACCATGGGAGACGTGGGGAAGGCAAGGCAATGGTGTCGTGAAGAAAGCAGAGCCCCTGGATCTTGCTCATCCCACTGAGGGGCTTGAGAGGCTGACTTGGGAGTCACGGAGTAGTTTCAGCCATGGCTGCATGGGAGCTGTTTGCCTGTAATAGAGCAGGGCTCCACCAGACCATGGGGCAGACAGCTAGAGAGTGAAGACCCGGTGGGTTAACGCTCCTTAGCAGAATTGTTAAAGGACAGACAAAAGGAAATGGGGCCAAAATCACACCTGTCTCCTAAGATCATGAGAGAAATGCATGGACAAGCCAGAAAGAGAGGCCAAGTCTTCCGGTCTTATGCCCTTAATACTAGCCCTTAAAACAGCACCTCCCTTCTTTAAATCTACTGTGACTGTTCATGTTGAAGTCATGTCAAAACTACGTTAAACAACAACTGAAGGAAGTTCATGGAAGCAGGATTGTCAGCAGCATGAAAATCATATAGAAAGCAGAATTAGGTGAGAACATATGCCTTATTATTCAGCAGCCACTTAGAGACCTTTAAAAACTCATGTATTATCTGGCTTTGATATAGTAAATGTTTCAGGTTGTTGATTACAGTATTTGCAGGTTTTATTTCATTCCTCTGAAGTCCTTTTTTTATTTCTCGAGAGAGATTTAAGAAAGTTCTAGGTTGGCAGGTGATATCTAAAACAAACATTGAGCTCATTTTGTTATTTCAGTGTTACATCACTGCATTCAGCCAAGTTACACAGGTACAAAGTGGGACTTACACAACAGAGTGAAAATAAACACTGCTGCTGGCTTCAGTGGACATAACCCTCATGACCCCGTCACTTCTGTAAAAACCTGCCAATGCAAACACCAGAGCTCCCAGCAGCCCCAACTGGCTCATCAGATTGTGGTGACTGGGGCTCAGGACTAGGGCCATGATGCCCTGCAAAATATCACTGCTTTATTTGCACAGCACCTTCTCGAGGTGAAATGGAGCCACTCCTCTTCCCATTATTTAAAAGTGTCACTTTTTTTGCCACACAAAGAGTCCTGAGCGAAGCAAGAGCTGCGTGCCTCTCCAGGGTTCTTTTTTATTATAGTTTTGGTGATTTAGGAGGAAAATATTGTATGGGAGACACAGCTTTCCTTGAGCAGAAATTGATCTGGCTTTTTAGCAAGCTATAAATCAAAGAGAATTAGGTACCACAGACAGGGCAAGAAGGCAGATGCATTTGCAGAAGCTGGTAGTCATCTTTTGATATGTGAAGATGCTTCTGCAACATCAAATGCTGAATGAAATAACCTCACAGAGCCTCTGCAAAACAGGAAGCAGATCCTGTTTTATGGAGGGTAGACAGTGAACGGAAAGCGCTTTAACCATGCATTTACCCAAGGAACCTACAGCAAAGCAGAGAGGAAAATTTTCATTCCTAGAACTCAGAGACTAAATAAGCTTGCTGTCCCCGGGCAGCAGTCACAAATTTGACATTGTCTCCTTACTGAATTATCCCATCCCCTTTGGTTTATGGCAGTAATGCAGACAGCTGGAGGGAAAGAGCAGGGGCACCTGCAGTCCAGGGCAGTGATGTTTCTCACCACTCTTCCTTGCAGATGCCACCTCAGTCATGGTGAGCATGGCTGAGACGATCTAAGGGAAGGGTCTTGCAAGAGCAGGGACCACTCTCACTCCTGGAGAGTCCACAGCAAGGTCCTGAGGTAAAGGTGCTTGTGAAAGAGCTGGGGAGAAAGGGTGCAGACAGGGTTTTGAAGGCCTCAAGGAAGAGGTCCCAGAAGGGCTCTGGATGGAAGGAGGGAAACACTGCGATGTCCTGCAAACCAGGGTGATGGCAAGAGGGCTTTGATATCTCTTTCTGTAGACGTGGGGTCTACAGAAGCGTCCAGATAGAGTGAGGAGAGCATCGGAGGGCAGCGCTGCCCCTCACAGATGTAGGGCATCTCCTCAGGGCACACAGCACCACACGCACCTGTAAACCTGCTCACCTTGTCCCGCTGCTCCTGGTGGGACACAGCAGCACTCCAGGGGAAGGCGGTGATCCCAGTGCACCGGCAGGGAGGGCTCTGGCTCCCGCAGGCTGTAGAGAGAGGGAGCCAATGCCCTGCATCCCACCCGTGCTCCAACGCAGCGGCGTGTCCCGCCTCCTCCCCGTGTCCCTGAGGGGGCAGCTAATNCCCTCGCCCTGCGGCAGGTCCCTCCATTGGAAGACTTAAGTTTTGAGCATCAGCAAGCACCGCTGCTCCTCTTTGCCCCCCCCAGCCCCGCTCCCCCCTCACCCNCTGCTCCTGGTGGGACACAGCAGCACTCCAGGGGAAGGCGGTGATCCCAGTGCACCGGCAGGGAGGGCTCTGGCTCCCGCAGGCTGTAGAGAGAGGGAGCCAATTCCCTGCATCCCACCCGTGCTCCAACGCAGCGGCGTGTCCCGCCTCCTCCCCGTGTCCCTGAGGGGGCAGCTAATCCCTCATCACCTGTCCCCACAGGCTGACAGCGTCTGGATGGACATCAGGGACGATGACGACCTGCCCACAGCCGAGGAGCTGGAGGACTGGATAGAGGATGTGCTTTCCGGGAAGATAAATACCGAAGATGATGATGACGATGACGACGACGACGACGACGACGATGACGACNCCCTCGCCTGATTCCCAGCGGTGCTGAGCCAGCGGGACTGCCCCTGCGGAGGGCAGCGCCTGCAGGCACCCAGCACCGCTGCAAATCATGCCTCCTCCTTAGTAAGGTCCTTAGTAAGGGCCGTAGGAATCCGCAGGGAGTCTGCCCCGAGTGTCCCAGGGCAGGAGAAAAGTGCCTGCCTGCTTGCTGCCAGAGGGACGCAGGGAGCCAGTTTGTATTTTCTGTGTTCATCAGCCCAGCACTTAACATCCAAAGACCAAATCTCACTTCAAGACGTAGGGAAAACCCTAAGTGTAAAGTTTAGCCCTTTTATTAAACACAATGCCCTTTGCAGCTACTCTGCCAAGACCACTCAATCCTACAAGTTCTGCTGCGGGAGTCTGTAGCTACTCCCTAACATGCTAAGAGCCAGAAAAATGCTTTGGGAGGGGAGGGAGGTTTTAGGGATGCTATTAAAGTTTTCAGTGATTCCACATAATGACAGGATATTCTTGTCTGGCAGTGCAATGCAAAACCAAGCACCGGGTCCCCTGTCTGAACCTCTTTCTTCTCGAAAGCTCAGGCCACAGCTGGAGTCAGGGCAGGGGGCCTGATACGAGACAAAACACTCATGAGTTCCTGAACTGCCAGACAGGCTGGTCCAGCTGTGAGCCCAAATCACTGAGTCTGAAGATCATGGCACTGAGCCAAGCCGACAGAAATGTCCATAGGGGCCCACCCTGAAGCACTCCTGTTCCCCATGACCTTCCAGCTTTGGCTGACTCTCCACCCAAAGACCATGTAGCATCTTTTCCCATGATCAAGATGTTGGCAGGGAACACATCCATCCAAAACATATTAGATGGTGGATGAGGTGCCTTGGGGTGTGAGCAGCAGAGGGATTTGAGCTTTGTTTGGCTTTGGAGTACTTAGTTGCACAGTTACTTTACTCCCTGCTTAGAGACTCAGATATCCCATGAGAGAAGCCTCTTTTGACTGAGAAGGAGCTCAGGGTTCCTGTTTGCAGTCAAGGGGGTCTCTTACAAAGCCAAGGGTCTGTACCATGGTCCTGGCAAGTGCAGCACCATCCATGTGCAGGTCACTGTGGCAGCATTAGGCCTCCCTGCTTTCCCATGCTGGCAGATTTCAATTGTCTTAGCTTCTTATGTTTGGAAATAGTGCAATGAATGGAGAGTTCCGAGATGGTTTTATCTTTTTAAATACATTTATAAAGATGTTCTCCAGTTGTTCAGAGTTGCTAGCATAGGTAGTGTACACATCTCTCTTGCTATAAACAAAAAACATTGCTCTGACCGTCCTTATTCTGGCTTAGGACAGAGGTACATGATGCGAGGGGAAATAACAATGTGAGGGACAGAAGAATCAGAGTTCTCTAAATGTGAATCAGCCTGATGAGAAACAAGGTTTACACACTATATATTTCCTTTATCAGACGAACTACAAAGCAAGATTTTATAGATCATTTTTTCCTGTCTGTTGATCAGTTTCTTTGACTCTCTCTCTCTTCATTAGCTGAAATAGAAATTTTAAACTACTGGTATAAAAAAGCTGAAGTACTGATATGTTCCCATGTGTGCCATGTCCCCTTGGTGGAAAATGCCAGTATGAACAGCACATAGCTGGATTTGTCTCTGTGCACTTCAGTGAATACTGTGCTAACATGGTAGATGACAGTAGGCCAAGTTAGCTCCTTCTTGAGCACCAAACCCTCAACATGTGCTTTCCAGATACAGCCTGTTAGAAGAATAGACAAGGCAGCAAAGCCCCTAGGTCAACCATTGCTCTTCTGTGCTTTCTTATAATTTCCTGGAAGATGAACCAAGTTTGTTCAGGGAGAACAATGAACTGGGGTGATGAACAACTTTCAAAAGTTCTGAAATTCAGAGTGTTCTCAGTATAGAGGTCTCCTCCTCTCTTCCAGTCACACCCTACTCTCTGCTGGCCAACAGGGTGCCCAGCACTCTCCTTCTGCTTCTTCCTCAAGGGGGTTTCTGGAGGACCCCAGCTCAGAGAGGGAGCGAGCAGGACTCAAGGTTTCATTCACCTGCAGTAGTAAGGAGCAAGAAGAGGCAGAAGTAGCCCTCTGGTAGTCCCCTCCCTTGTAAGGGACAACTACCAACCTGAGAAAAGAATTATCTTATCTTTACCCTTGGGCTATTCCCAGGAGCAAAACACACACAGTTTCACCCAGCATAAGGTAGCAGCCTGCACTGGCCATGTGCCTCCTCATCGGTCACTCCAATCATGAATAATGAACAGTTCCTCTACTGCCTTTCCTAACTGGCACAAGCTCCAGCCGTGCTGATTGCCTGAGTGCTTTCTGTGGGCTCCTCTCCCACTGTGGATGCCCCTGTGTTCTGAAGTGCCCCACTCTAGATGCTCTGAGAGGCACAGATTACCCCAGCAGAGCAGGCAGGACCTGCAAACAGCACTAGGGACACCTTCAAGTGCCCAGGTGTTTCACAGGCATTTCAACATTTCAAAGCAGCAGACCTTTAGGGGGAAAAGAAATAAATAATGTAGAAGTGTAGAGGTTGAACTCATACTGGGGAGTGGTACCAGTGGTTTATGGAAAGTTTCCCTTGAGTTATGCAAGAAAGAGCTAATCCTACAGCTGCCACTCCTTCATGGTGCCAGGGATGGGGCTGCCCTCTCCCTCAGTCTGCCATCACAGTTCTCCTCACTGTCTTTGCCCACAAACAGGAACTGTTTATCCTCAGCTTTTGGGACAATCGCATAAGAAGTTAGGAAAGCATTGCCACACGGGAAGGATGAAAGCAATGAGGATGGGTGGGCAGCAAAGCTTTTCCTGTTTGTAACACCACGATCCTAACAACCAAACTGCTGAAAGATGCAATGCCCCTTGTGAAGGAGATGGCAGCTTGAATTTGAGTGTTTTGCTTGCAGGGACAGGTAAGAGAGTGGTATGGGGGTGACACACAGGACCCCAAGTACTCCCAGACTCCTCTGTCACAAGTAGGAACACCTGGCATTTGAAAGGCACTGGTGGCCCTGAGGAGCAAAGCCAGCCTAACCCTGCCCACTATACACTGAGAAGAAACATTCAGCACTTTGGATGAGGAACCTGCAAAAAAGCCCTTTATTAAAAAAAATACAAATTTGTGTACATGGGCACACGGAGTGCTCAACAAGCACATCTCTCTTCATAAATAGTTCTTTTGCTCCAGCATTTTAACTAGACATATTGGAAGGGTGTTTATATAGATAAATACAGGAATTGTATTTTGCCCTCATCCAACCACAAGTGTTTCAATCTGACCAATTTCTTCCCAGAATCACCCAATCATTTGGGTTAGAAAAGACCCCTAAGATCATTGAATCTGACCATTAGCCCACCATTGTCAAGTTAATACCCAAAGTACTCCAAAATTTGGTCTTACCTGCTCCGAGTGAAGACATTGAGAACCTTCCTAACACGTAATATGTGGCAAGAACAGCAGGTTGTGCAGCAGCTCCTCCCAGTCCCCAGGAGGACACAAGGCTGGAGGCACAGCCAAGGGGTGTGTTTGGGGTGCTGCATCACAGCCCAACCTGTGCTGCTCATGGGCAACAAGCAAGAGAGAAGGAAACCCATCAGGAGCCACACACTGCAGCTCTCATAGTGCAGCATGGGGGAGAAAGTTTCTGCCTTTGCAGTAGTTGCTGATGTAGAGGCTCTGTGAACCCAAAAGTGCTCTGAGTTTATGTCAACCATTTGGGAAACAGCTGCAGGAGGGAAGGACAAGGCAGGCACTCTGGAAATCGCAGATTACTCCACATTTTCAGGGTCAGCAGTTTTTGTGATGTTTCTGAGGGGTGATGAGTGTCCTGTCTCCCTTGGGAAAGGAACGGCCTCGTAGTGAAACCAGAGATCTCAGCTGCTTCCCATCCCATAATGAAGCTGCTCAGCTGGACACCAACGTGAACACAGAGCCGGGGACACTGGCTGCTTCTCCATGTCTGCCTGCACATCTTACCCAAAGAAATTATCAATTCGTTACAGAGACCAAACACATCACCTTTTATTGCCAGGAAAACAATTAATTAGACAGGAACATATCACTTCCCACTGCCACGGACGTACAGTCTTGTTGAAAAGAAGCCAAGACTGCATCTGGATTCTGGATTCCTCTCCACGGCAGCAAAGCTTTGGCTTTGAGGAAGTTCCCCAATGCCTGGATGTGGGGAGCTGAAGAGGAGGATGGGCAAACAGGCAAGAAGCACCCCAGCCCCCTGAGACAAAGCTCACTGCCTTCCTGGCTGCTCCTGGGTACATCCATGCCATGCTGTGCAAGACCAGCTGCTAGAAACTGGAAACAGCAGAGAACAGCAGGAAGGAAAACTGACCTTGGTAATGAGGCTGTGCCCAGCAGGACTGTGTCCTACCTGAGACACAAGGCTCTGGATCACCCCAGATGCCCTGCAGCATGCCCTGCCTTCTCCCCACTCCCTGGTAACCACTGACCTCCAGCAAAGCAGCCCTTGGCTGGTCAGTACCCCTGGGGGACAGCCGCGGGATGACTCTCCCACCTTTGGCAGAAGATGACATCTAATGACAATGGGGACCGTGGGGCAGGGCCCAGGGCAGAGTCTTGGCCCAGCTCCCAGAACAGCCTGCCAGGTTTAAAAGGTGCTAAGCTATTTAAAAGGGGGGAGGAAGCTACAGAGCTTCCTTACAGCTTGAAGACCCATTTCAGGAATCAGATTACAAACTGCCTTTGGGATAGAAGCAAAGATCCTTCTTGTGCTTCACTCCCCCCTTGCTCTTTCTCTTGCCAAGCCCCTGTGATAAAGGACATCAGCAAAGCACTCAAAGGCCACTGTCCCTTATGCTACGGAAAATAGGAAAACAGCTTTCCCACCTTATTTTCATGCCTCTTGACTTACTACTCTTCTGAACCTCACTGGCTCCCCAAATTTATTTTCTCTCTCCATTTCTATGTAGCCCATCTTCCTCCCCTTCTCAACCCACCCCCACAGCATATGGTACTGAGGGTCACTGAAGGACAGAGCCCTTCCCTGCCCCTACTGCCCCTTCCCCAGCCCAGGGAGCCAGCAGCCTCCCTCACAGCACTGCCATGAACTGCCACTGCTGGATCCCCACAGCCGTGAGCAGGAGGAGGGACATTTCCTATCTGAGGAGAAAGATGTCCCAACAAGGCTGTCACTGGCTTTTATTTTGAGGGGGACAGATGGGACATACTCAAGGAAAAGCCATTTCACCAGCCTGGGCAGAAGTAGCAGAATTTTTTGGTGGAACTCTTTTCCCACAGTCCCAAAATCCAGATGAGGAATCACCATCTTGCAAACACGTCCTGAGTGCTGTCACCACGGGAAGAGACCAGCAACAAACAGCCAGTGCCACCAGCAATCACATCACCACAAGGTCGGAGCAGAAGACAAGTGTCCTGGCTTCACATGCAAGAAATAATAAGCCTTGAGGGTCGAAGGAACAGAGTTTGCTGGAGGGGATATCCCACATCCAACAGCAGCCAGAGAGCCACCGTTCCTGCCAGAGACTACCAGTGGCTGTCCTCAGTGAGCCCTTCCTTGGTAATGGGTGGTGAATCACTCAAATAGTCACAGGCAATCTCATGTGCTTTTGGATTTGGAGAAAGCACAGCATGAATCAAGTCCCTCTCTGAGTAACACAGTTGAAAAAATAAAGTGGTGTTTGATCAGAGAGCAGCCCTGAAATTTGCCTGGTGTCAGATTTTGGTTTTTGCTTTAAAATTCAGTTCAACATTCAGAGTCCTGCTCCTGCTAGTGACAAAGAGAGAGGTTATTGAACAACAAAAGTGGGTAAAAGTTTGAGGAACATTTTAGTCCCCACAAAATGAAGTTGCTGAAGGAATTTGCACAGCTTCCCACAGTCTCGTTACTGAATTACTAAACCAGTTTCTCACAACCACTTACAATGCAAAATTATAATCAACTGTAGGATCTGGTATTATGAGTACTCAAGAATGAGCTTTTACAAAATAGAAGCTAAAAGGTTCGTAGATTTGTTTCACATCTGTGGCCCAGATATAATCAGCCCCTTCTTGTTCCCTCTTCTAAAGCATGCCCACAGCATCTGACTTGTGCTGAAGAGAGGTCCAAGAGCCATAACATTCTGAATGTCTCTTAAACCTTCAAAGAGGCTGAATCAAATGTGTTTTGTCAAACACGCCTCCCTTCTCCCTATGTGTCCACTTTTCATTTGCGCTACCTTTTTAAATTAAAAAAAAAAAAAAAAAGACTAGATGTTTAAGCATTTGTAAGCCTGATTCTTGCCTTTGGAAGAGACATAAAATGTTTCAATTTACAGAGTAGCTTCATGCCTAGAGCAATTTGTGGTGTCTCAGTTTTGTTGGTTTTTTTTAAAGTCTCTGTGCCTTCATGTTCCTAAGGATGCTGGAGGGAAAACCCACACCCTAATCTCTCAGGTCTCTTCCACTGACTTCACACTGCCTTGTGTTGTCTCTCTTGATGCTTTGCTTCTTGCTCTGTCTTTTTATACATAAGCAAAGTAGATTTGAGCTACCTCAAAAGCACGTCCACAAGGTAAAAAAATGTTTCCTCCTTCCTCTTTAAGCTGGACTTAGTGTTGCCCACGCAGAGCCCAAAGACTGATTGTTCCCTCTGTCCTGGCTGTGGCCTCAGCAGCAAACACCTGCTCTCCTCCTCCCATGGCTTCGGGAGGCCAAGGAGCAGCAGTGCCACTGTGGGAGGGCTCCCCAGGCTGCTCACACCAACTGAGCTGGAACCAGAGCAAGCCCCCAGTCTGTACAGACGTCTGGATTGAGGTCCCCAGATTCTGGATGAAGGGGAGATCAGCTCAGGGCTTTGGAGCAGGCTGGCAGTTTTGCAGCACCCCCCAACCCAAACACAGACTACCATGTGAGCAGTAGTTGGGGAGAAAGGCCTAAACAACCCACAGCCTTTGGCAAGTTCATTATGGAGAGCAACAGGGAGATAGGGACAAACAGGAAAACAGCTTTCTTCCCGTTGGAGGTGCTCCCCTCTTTCCTAGCACCATGTCAGCATAAACTAGCACAGAAACTCACAGCAGGGCTGTAAAAGTTGTTACAGCTTTTCAAAGCAGCTCGGGTAACCTTGTCCACAGCTAATGATTTACAGGTATGCCATCAGCCCCACTACAGCACCTCTACTTCTGCAGACACGCTGTGCTCAGTGCTCTCTTTTCTCTCAGCACCCCCTGACCCAGCAGTCCATGGCTGCACACATGAAAAGGGGATGGATGCCCTTGCCCCAGTGGATTATCTGTCAGCACCGGAAAGGACTGTAACCTAAACCCATCCCCTTCCCAATCCAACATAAACTCGGGAGTGCTGTTGAAAGACAAATCAAAGCACTCTGCTTGGCCCGCTCCCAGTACACTTTCCCTTCCTGGATGCTGTTGTGAGACACCATGTCCTGCTCAGAGATCCCCTTCCCTTGCACCTCACCTGTCCTGAGCTCCAGGACCCCTTGGAAGCCCTTGAGTTCAACCCCTCCTGTACTTCCCAGGAGTTGAGACCTGGGGCTGAGACAGCAGAGCTTGTTCATTGCACCAGATGTTTTGGGTTTTGAAGCCCCGCTGACTTCCACAGACCGATGTCTCACTGAACTGTTAATTTAGCTAACAATATCACAGGGTACAGTGCTGCTAGCGTTTCAAGCAAGGCTCTGGAGCCAGTTTTTGAAGGTGATAAATCCCTTTTTTACCCCATCTGTAATGCCCTGGCCGCATGTGGCCCCTTTGCCCCACAGAGTCCTACTTCATTCTCTACAGCTGATGTTTTCTCAAGGTCCACAGCTGTGAGGCCTGGTCCCATCACCTACCAGAGCAAATCAATCTTCATATGAATGAAACCACAGCCATGGAATACCACAGCAGTGGTTGGTGCTGTGCTGTCTCAGGGCAGACGGTATGGTCAAGAAGGACACTGCAGGAGAGACACCTCCTCCTCAAGTCCAGTATGTCCCTTAGGCAAAAGGTGGTTCAGGATGGTTCAGGTGGTTCACCTCTGGTTCAGGATGCCAGGCCCCTCCAAGCAGTTGGGTTTTTTCCCCAGTGAATCCTCCGTCCCCTTTCTGTCAGAGGTTTGGGTCTGTAATACGTAACCCAACGTTGCGCCTCAGGCTCCATCACACCTCAAAGGTCTGTTCAACTTCAGTGAAAATACTTGACCAAACCAGATCAGCTCCCTCAGCTCTAATTTCTGCTGAGCTACACACCACAGCCCTTTATGATTCAGATATGCGAGCTCTGGGTGAAGGCCAAGGGAACTAGTCCCTCTAGCAAAGCCTGTTCCTTCCATCAGCTTCCACAGCCCACAGCAGGACAGAAAACACCACAACTGGCAGCAGCCAGGTGTTGATTTGGTATCAGCACTAGCCCAGAAGTGAAACAGAACACGCTGAACTCACATGTAAAGACACAGCTCTCAAGGCTAAGAGCCTGGAACGGGGCTGACAAGCCCAGTATCTTGTTTATGCCAGATTCCTGGAGCTTACACCTTCCCATGACACACCTGCGGCCGACTCCCACAGAGCCTTTCCCTCCACAGCTCCAGTCCAACCAGTCAGGTCTTCCTCTGATGGGCAGGAGGGGACCAGCAACAGCTGCACCCCCATTTCATGTTCTGCAGGGCGGCAGCAGCGCTCTTCCCTTTCCCTGGCCGTCTCTGGGAGCTGACCTGCAAACAGTGCAGGGCTGGGCACTGCCAAAGCAGCAGCAGGATGAGTGGGGCAGATCAAAAGCAGAGATCAAGGGAGGGCAGGAGGCAGAACAGAGCACACCCCCCATCCCACCCTTCCTGCTTCCTCCCAGGCCTCAGTTCAGCTCTCTCTAGATCAAATATATGTCTCTCCACAAGCAGAGATTTACCCACGTGGCTGTTTCTCTTCACAGGCATTTATGTCTGTGCTGCTTATTGCACAACTGCTGCACTCTTTTTCACTGAAGAGCAGCATCCTGTGGATTTTTCCAGCAGTTGAAGCCACCAAGGAGATCTGCTGGGCTGGGCTTGCCTGAAGAGTGGGCACCAAAGAACATCTAGACGAAAAAAAGCTGCTCCCACATTTCCTTGGGCACAGCTGCTTGATCTTTCTGAGCTCTTGGTCTGCTGGAGATGGAAACTGATGGTGGGGAAAGCCACACCCAGATATTCTGTTGAGGTGAGATCCCTGCACCTTTTTTTAGCAGAGCACAGACTTGCATCCACACAAACAAGGAACACTGGCTTTTCTGCCTCTCGCCACTCCTTCTCCCACTAGAGCCAAATAAGGAACTCGGCAGTGAATCCTGCACTTCATAATTTGTGTGCAAACTACGAGAACACAGGAGGCAGAAAAACCTGTTCCCACTCCAGTCACGGCCCCCTAACCCCACTTTCCCAGCTGCATTTGCTCCCCATCATTTGAGATTTCAGGTGTTCAAAGCAGTCACTTACCAGTCTTCCTTCAGGAGTGATAAATGAGTTTGCATTTTACTGTGGCAGGGTAGACCAGAAAGGCCTAGAATGAGGGTGACAAAAAGACAACCTCAAAAAAAGAGCTAAACCACATGTTTACAGGGCCCCTCCTGCCCACAGCTAAGGAATGCTTGAAGACGAGCTTTTTTTTGTCTGAAAGGGTAAGAGAAAGGAGTTGGACAATCAAATCTGGTTTCAGTTTATTTCCAGAATTTTACTGTACAAAATATGCAAAGTGTAAAACGGTTTTATGTTTCAGTTTAAAAAACAACAAAACCCCATCCAGCTATAACTTAAGAGAACCCAGCTCGGAACAGAACAATTTACAAGGCTAAACCCACAGTGCATTAATGTCACAGACACCAGGAATTTGCTTACTTAAGTTCACGATTAGAAAAGAACAGAAAGACCATGTACCACTGCAGTTAAAGTCACATGTGCAAAGAAGAGAAAAAAAAGAAAGAAATGCTGGTTAGTGTCTATTAATTAGAAAACCTTGGCAAAACCCTTCTTACTATACACAGTGTATGGTAGAAAAAGTATTACACAGTGATAAAGGAGGGTGGGGGAAGGGCATTTTGCTCCCACCCCCTTCCCCAAGACACAATAATGCTGAATCAAAGAAACAGGCACAGAAGAGCGTAAGATTCCTTCACAGTTATGCCTGTTCAGGTAGTGGCCACAGCATCTCCCCACTGTGCACACAGGAGACACCCCCAAGCATCGTCAGCGCTGGTGAGAGGGGCCCGGGAAGCAGCCAGAGAGGGAAGGAAGGATCCTCTCCCTCCCTGGGCAGGGCACACCCAGGGCAGGCAGCAGGGATAAGAAATGCAGTGTGCTGGAGGGGTGCAGAGGGGTGACAGGGACCCGCTCACAGCTGGGGGGAACAGCAACTTCTGCTCCACATCCAGGGGAGGCGGCAGCCTGAGCGCCAGAGGATGCACACTCCTGCAGGAGACATCATGGCCCAGAGCTCTCTCTTTCAGAACAGAAATCTGGGGGGGGGTGTGGGTGTTTCCTTTTTCTTTTTTTGTTTGTTTTCTAAAACCAGCTCAATTCCAAGAGCACTTCCTTCTTAAGGACAGCTGAAACACTGAGCCACCAAGTCTTGAGGCTTGAAACACATGTAATGTGCACACAACTAGAGGGGAAAAGCACACAGACACACACAAGCTGAATGAGAAAAAACCTGCACACACACACACACACACATCGTGAGCAGCTCTCACACGGCTGGGCAGCACTGAGCCCAAGTGAGGAGCCAGCCTGGGACCAGACTACAGCACTGTTGCAGAAGACTGCAAGACTTTTGTTTATCCTATGGAAAAGGGCAGAATTACAAGTTTTGGTGAGCAAGATGAAATTGGCTTGAATAGGTTTCCATGTTTAGCAAGTTATGGATCTTTTCAGCTTCTTCGGCAGCAAGCGTTGCAAGTGAGCACATCATCTCAAATGAGACCTTTCAAAGCTACTTATGTGGGGCAGGACCAGCTCCAGATATTCCTTCCCTACAGCTTTTGGTTGTACTCAGCAACAGCAGATTCCCAAGGCATTGAGCAGAGCGCCCCATCCCAAAGGAAAAGGTTTGGAGGCTTCATAAGGGCTGAGATTTATTCAGATCTCCAAACTTGAGCCTTACTGTGCACTGCCTTCCAAGCTTCCAAGTGCAGCCTCAGCATCTCCCAGATATCCCTGCAGATGTGCTATGGAGGGGAGTGCTACAATGCTTACACCTCCAAGAGCACTGCCCGCTCAGCTTCCAGCTGTGGGGAAGACCCAGGGCAGCCCCGCAGAGTCTGCACCCACAGCTGAAGCCACAAGGCAATGAGAGGCCAACAGTTGTGACAACACCACCTGCCCGTACCCAGCTACAGGACTGGCAAAGTGTTAAGAGTAATATCTGCCCCTACATTCCTGGAAGCTGCAAGAAATTAAAATCTTTCAATTTATAGCCAGGAAAGAGAAAGCCAGCCTTCATGGAAACCCACAGCCATTTCCATCTGCTCTAGAACATTCGAAAGTCTCAGCTGCATCTGGTTTTGCAAGATCTCAGCATGGCTTTGGATTTAGGCTGTAACAAATCTGAGAGCAAAAAAACCCAAAGCCTCTAAAATATCTAAGCAGCATACTTGAATTACAGGAAATGTGCCAACGTGGAAGAGAGGAGTGGGGCTCCTGGCTGGGCACACAGCACCTTACCAAATGGTTCAGCTTCCAGTGAAGGGCATCCCGTGCAAGGATCCCCTCCAAGGGGGACCCTGAGCACTCCATCACCAACAGGGCTGTTTGAAGAAACCACTTGAATTCTAATAAACCTCCCACAATTCCCAACCAGGTACAAACATCCAGACTGGGAGAGAGGACGGAAAATATGTGCAAGGAGACAGTGCAGGATAGGAGAGGCATTCGGAGGAACAGTCTGCACTTGGCTGGCAAACACTACAAGTTGTATTTATGCTGAGCTCTTGGCAAGCTCGGCAGAAGTAAGGGCTGCAGGAATTGGATCAGAGCTTCGTTCCCTATGACTCCATTCTTACTCATTAGCTGGCTGTAAACAGAGTTAAACAAACCAGCCTGCATTCACCGCTCAGCATTTTTATAGTTTGAATTCCTACAGATGCCACAGATCCAACTGTGGATCTCAAAGCACTTGAAAGCAAGCTGAGTTTAGCCTCACAACACTCCAGTGAGGTAGGTATGACAGTGGTCCCCTGATTTTGCACAGAAAAGGGAAGCAAGACCCTGAAAAAGTCACTAAAAATACCAGAAGAGGGAATACCCAGGAATCATTATTCCTTTTTCAATCTGTCCTCACCTCTAAACAGGCTGCATCTCTAAAGAGACCATTTGAGAGTATCCTCAATCTGAAATCCTTCAGATTTCATCAGGCAAAGCATTCATGCTGTTGATATAGCATTTAATATAGGAGTTGGCCCCTGTTGACAGTGTCCTTTTTGGCAGCAGGCAGAAAAGGCAGTGTTGAACCACAGCACAAAGGTGAAGCAGCAGACCCAGACTGAGCAAGCGCTGCTTCCGTCTGGTTCTCCGTGTGTTAAAGGATTTAACAAAATTAAGACACGAGTTTCCTGAGCAGATACTGTCAGACAACCCCTCCTCATGGAGCAGGGAAAAGGGAAAGGAAATCCTGGGAAAGTAAAAAAGTTTTGCAGATGTGCCTGTGACAAGGTGCTCTCACATACATGGCACACCCAAGCCCCTGGCAAGGTGGTTCTTGTTCTGGCTTCACAGAAATGAGCCAACTCAGCCACAGGCAGTAGCCTCCACACGGGTATTAAGTGCTCCACAGTCTCCCAAGCTACTCCCAGTCTCTCCCACCCTGCTGGTTATGCACATCATGAAAGCCAAGTGCAGGCATCTTCAGGAGGGCCGAGTGTAAGATACTGTATATTCTCCTTCCTTCCCCCCCCCTTCCTTTTAAAGGTATAAATCAACATATTTTTTCAAAGTAAAACACCACGAAGGCCACAGTCAATAAAGGAGTCCCCATACAGACTACCAGAAAGCCTGATCTGCCAAAAAAAAAACCAAACCCAAACACAGAGCTTAGAGAAGGGAAAACACTACTTACTTCCCATCCTTCAAGGAAAAAGGGAATAATCCCATCATTTGCCGTACCATCCAGTTTCTTTACAAGCACATTACACGGACTAAAAAGGATCCAGGAGGACTACCACGTGCTTGTGAGAAAGGTGCACCTGCAGGAAACCGCAGGTGTCACTTGGATGGGGAATCATCACCTTGGACCCTCAGCCACCAGGCTGCTCCCTTGCTCCCAAGAGGACTATCCACAGGTGCTGTGGGGCACACATCTCCACTGCTGCTGAAGCTGGAAGAGGATGGACCCTCCTGCCCCCTTCCCCAGCATCCCTGTTGAAGGTGGCTGCTCCCTCCCACCGGCTTGTGGTGGGCACCAGCCTGCTCACAGCTGCCACGGGATGGGCTGGGAAAGGCCAAAAGGACAGGAGGGGCTGTCACAGCCCTCCTCAGAAGACTGTGCAAGCTGGCAAAGAAAGGCACTGACTTACACACTGCTGGAACCAGGGCCTTCTTGGTTAAGACATCCGTACGGAGGGCAGGCCAGATCCTGCCGATAAGGAATATTTGCATGGCAAAAGACTGAGCAGAATGAACTGATCATTTACATTCACATGAATCTCAAGGGACCTTCAGGTTGCTGCCAGCCTTGCAGCTGGCTCCAGTCACTCCATGCTTTGTGCTGGCAATCTGACTTCAGACACTGATTTACCCTCACCGTTAAAAACAAAACCTTCCAAATTCAGGTGTCTAAATCCACACGTGAAAACTGCACTGCTGGGCAAAGGCAGCCTCATAAACAAAACTGCATCTCTCAGAAGCAGATTCCAGCACTGAGCAGAAACTCCCCCAGCACAGCAAGGCCCAGAAAGGCAGGCAGATTTTCAGCATTCAGGCATTGTTTGGTATTTCTTAGCTGGGCGTACAGCTGAAGGCGTACGGTGGGGAAGGACTCACTGCAGTGTTTTCAGAGCACAATAGTTCTCCAAAGCAAGTGAATGGGGCAGAGGTCAGCCTTTCCCTGGCTCCTCTCCTGAAGGAGGGAAGTGTTTTTGCCCCTCTTTTCTCCACACTTGAAGCTGGTTAGAGAGGGAGGAGCACATTCCTGCCTGCACCCCCTTCCCCTCAAAGAGGCTGTCAGACATAGGGAGGGGCTGTGATTTATCTGAGGAGGAGCCAGCTACTTACTGACCCTGTCCCAGTGCAAATACACAGCCTTTGCAGGTGCAAAAGGAAGCGGCAGTGCCTGGAGAAACACATTCAGAAAGCCAGACAGAGGAGACAGAAACAGGAAGCCTTGGGTGTGCCTGAGAAAGATGCCAACAAGCAGGACAGAGGGAAGCAGAGGAGAGATAACAGGGAGCTGTGACATGAAGAACAACTTCATTAACAAGCACCCGATTAAGGAAAAAAAAAAAATTAAAGAGCTGCAAATGGGCTGATCCAGCTCAAGACCAGCAATTTCACAGAGGGTGAAACCCTCCCACTATGTCCATACCGGTCTGGCACTGACAGAAGAGGCACGTGGAAAGGAGGAGAAGAATAAAGAAGTCCCCTTACACCCCCACCCTTTGATATCCCCTCCTCCCCAAGTGAGCAGGGACTGTGGCACCCTGTGCCAGGAGGTTTCTGTGAGGGACAGGTGAGCAATGAGCCCTCAGGAGCAGCCACAGGTGGCAAAAGCAGAGACACGAGGGCACAGGCATGCACGGTGTAAGGCAGCGCTCCAACAACTCTGACACTGCAGCCGTGCAGAGAGAGAGAGAGCGTGAGATTTACAGGATGTCTGCAAAGAGGGCAAAGAAAAAAAAAATCTGTTCTGTCTAAAAGGCTGAGCTAACTGAGCCAAGTCGCCCCGTTGCCTCTTAAGATACTTCTTTCTAGATAAGATATCCCAACTCCCCCCCTCCTCCCCTTTCCAAATAAAGTGCAGATGGTCAAATATTACTGGTCCATCATCTGCCAGTTTCAGTCAGCATTGGGGAAATTAAACCCAAAAGCACGATATTGAAAAAAAAAAAAAAATCTCCCAACAACCCACCCTCAAAATCCCTTAGACTGAAGTCTCAGACTGTAAGCGGAGGACAAATTTATGAGATTTAGGGTCTATGAACTCTTCTGAGAGTTTGATGAAGGGGATTTTTTTCACATTAACAACAAGGCTGAAGTCCAAGCACTTGAGGACAAACACGACGCCGTCTTGTAACCCGCTTGTGACCGCTTCCTCGCTGACCAGCGTCCACTGCTTGGAGAACCAGCGATCCCTGTCGTACTGCAGGGTTGGGCCTGGGTTGAGGTAACGCTCCAGGAATGCCTGCCAAGAGCGGGACACGCGTTAGCACCAGCCCCGCAGCTCGCCCTGCTCTCTTCCCATCCCCAAATGCAGCTCCGCGAGCACGGGCTTGCCGCGTTTGCAAGTTGTTTCAGTTTTCACAGCACAGAGGACATCTTCTCCCCAGTTCCTCTCAGCTTTTCAGACCCAGGAGGAGACACAAACATCAGGAGATCCTCTTTCAGTTCATCCCAGCAAGTTTGCAGAGTTATAGCCCTGACTTCTGCCATCAACACAGCCATCTGGCAGCAGTTCAGTAGAGCAGAGGTCATTTCTCCCCCATAAGCCATCCCAGAACTACAGTCCCAGACAGTCAGACAGGATAGCTGGCTCTCTCCTTCAGACCAAGCTAAGGTGGTTAATAGATGTCTCCATGTTTTCAGCCTGAGGGTGCAAAACTGAAAACAGAACGCAAAACACCATTTGACCTTGCTTGTATTTAAAGTCCCTCTGCAATCTTAATGGCAGCAGAAATCCCTCTGCATACCTGGGCACTGGCTCACAGTGAGAGGGTGCTAAGCCCCATCTCTTGACAGCATTTCTGCTTTCACTGCAGTAAATCCTGGGTGGATGTCCAAGCATAACTCTTCCCTAGGGCTGTGGGGTGTTCTTAGAAGGGAAGGTAGAAAGTGGGAAGGGAATTGTGTGATCTGTTTCCCTTATCATTCAGTCCCCCCTTGTGTCTGCAAGTCAACAGTCTGGGCATGAAGCAGCAAACTATGTTTGAGCAGGCAGTTCATGAATTAGCAATCGCTGTCAGAGAGACAGAGATTTAGGCAATAATTAGCAGTCCAAAATGCAGCAAGGCAGAGGGGGCAGAAAACCAGAAAAGATTTTTTGCAGGTTGCCACCTGCATCATCCTGCTATCACAAGCCAGCTGGGAAAACTCTTGTGACTCAAAGTCACCCTTCCAAACATTTATTAAGCACTCCCTTTGCTGAATTGGATTCAAGAACAAATACATCACTTTCAAATAAAAAGAGACCGAAGACGCTGCAGAGGAAAAATTACTTCCTTTCAAGACCTGAAACAGCCTACACCACACTGGTCAATTCACAGGAAGCAACTATGAAAGCCTTGACTCACCTCCCTTGACAACTTTCTGCTCTGCTGGCACACACAGATGTGCCATCCCCTTCTCCCTCCCTCCTGCAGCAGCGTTAGAGAAAGCACTCGTTACCTTTGGTGTCATGTTGTTGGTGATGCAGAAGGACAAGTGTTGCAAAATGCTCTCCATGCTGTGGTACTGCTGCTGGCGGGTGGTGCGAAGGTACTTCTGCAGAGCCCTTGCCATGGAGGGGAAGATGGCCTGGGCTGCTTCTCGAGGGTCCATCATCTCTCCTGGAGCCTTCTGCTGTTCCTCTGCCTGGAGGCGTTTGATGTGAGTGAAAGCCTCTTCTACCGCAACCACGAGCCTGCAGCAGAAAAATCAGGACAGCAGGAGTCATAACAAGAAGTAGGATGGGTTTGTGGTTAAGGCAGAGCCTGGGAGTCAGGATTTACAAGCCTCCTATTCCCACCTGCCATCAAGTCACTGCCTGCCACTAATTTACACAAGATCTCCTCCACTGACAGTCTGAGGGGTAGACAGCAGCTTTTCCTTCCTTGCCCAAGCCATCCAGCAACTGAGGGCCATAAACCAGGATTAAGGATTAAGACTGTAAAGCCCTGAGCACTGCACTTGGTTCTGCCAGCGCAGCATAAACATCATCTACAGGACTCAAACGAGACACAGCTGCCCTTGCGTTGAATGCCTGTCTGAGGACCCAGCAGCAGGGACAGACAAGCACTCAGGGGGAGCTGACCACACCCCAAGGTGAGCCAGGACTCAGCCTGCTCCGAGACACTCCTCTATCTTCACTCCTAACTGTGTAGCTAAAGGCACCCTCTGCAAACTATTCCTGTGTTGGCACAGGTGAGCAAACACCAAAACCACGCCATAAAAGGGGAACAGATGTTGTATGGCACTCAGTGCTTAGTACTGGGCTAACTTGCAAGTGAGGGGCTACACTGCAGCTAGTGAGGAAAAAACAATAATGGAAGAGCCACCCAACAGAGCTCTTCAGCCCTTTCAGCCAGGACTTGTTTTATACCTAATTTCCTCTCAAGTCACCACTGACTGTCCACAATGGTCTCAATATCCCATGTATCTTAAAGCAGCTGCCTCACCACAAGCAGAGGTATAGCATACTGCATTCAGGCTGTACATGAGGAACAGCACAAGAAGCTCTGACCATTGCCCATTTTGTTTAATTTGACATGGGGGAGGTGGGGGTGGAAATCAGGGAGTTTTAAACTCCTGGCCTGAAACAGCTGGCCTTATCTAGTGACTGATAGTTTCCCACTGACTGAGCAGTTGTTGTAACCAAACTCAGCAAGCACAGGAGATGTGCCCAAGTTAGGATGCTACACTTCACAGAAGGGCAACTTTGAGTTCCTATTGCTCCGAGGCTGGAAGAGGGCCTAAAAGACAGAGGCTGTAGAGCACAGGTCAGACTGAAGCAGGTAAGGAGGGGACATAATGCCAGCACTTTTCCAGTGAAACAAACTGAAAAGAAAAAGATAACTCAAAACAAGCCAGCACCTTCTAGTTATGACACATTCCTTCCAAACACAGTTCAGGGGAGCCTGCCCATAAGCAACTTGCCTCAAACTGTTAGGTATGCTAACTACAGACTGCAATTACGCTCGTGATCAAACAGAGGTACTGTCTCAGGTCACCTCAACAAAGCATCAGCTCTGCAGCCTAAGCATGACTGGCAGAAGATGTATCCATGTTCCAAAATAAAACTTAACTGCTTGTGGTCAATTCTTTCCTCCTCAATTCATTGAAAGCCAGTCAAACTGTCCCTTTGACCAGCCTGCCAGCACAAATATTCTCCTCACCCATGAATGGGCAACGCCAAGCACTCCACTGATTCTGTCCCTGGATTGCTTCAGCTGACAAGCCTGGGCATGGGTGAAAATAATGGGATTTCCTACAGCAAGTAACTACAGACTTGTCAAGCGCTGGACTGTTCCCTAATCCACAGCACCACATCAGCTTATCTGCCTCCTATACGTGAGCTCAGCTGCATGCATGTTCTCCGGGTAACTCCAGCGGCATCTGTCACCATCCCTTATGCATTTGGGCTTCATAAATTCCCTCCTTGTTGCAAATTTACAGCCAGCCCTTCACGGTTGGGCTTGGGGGCACCCTGCAGGCTGGCTGGGTGAGCCCCACGTGGCAGAGCCTCACGGCAGCACCCAGGACAGGGTGGCTCTACCTGGCGCGGCGTTTCCTCACGCGGCGCTCGTGGTCGGCCTCCTCGTAGTAGAGCTCGTTGTGGCTGGAGTCCCTGCGCCGGGCGGCGGCCGCGATCATGGCCCGGGACTGGCCCGACGCGTTGTTACCTGGGCCTGCGGGGGCAAGGACGGGCACAAAGGTGCTGTTAGTGCCACGGGGCTGGGGCTGGGACACAGCAGCACCCCACGGCAGCTGTGACGCGGGTGCTCTGCCTTCCCAGCCAACGCTATCAACCCTTCCCCGGTCCTCGGGAGCTCCGGCAGAACCCTGCAAGGCAGCACAGGCTTAGAGAGGGCGTTGTGGCACGTGGACAAGGGAAGTTAGTTGGGACGGAGGGTGTGACACAATATGCACAAAGGCAGAGCGAGGCGAGCATGCCAAGGATGCAACTTACCCCCCATTATATATGATTTCAGTTTGAAGGCAAGGGCAGCTGGAGCATATCACATTTCAGCATCAAGACAGTGTGAGAGCACAACAAGTGAGAAGTTGGAAAGAGGAGAGAGACAAACACAAGAACATAATGAGACATGGAGATGAAAAAAAACAAAAGGCAAACTCCAGACAGTTACCGGCAGGAAGGGGAAACAGGATGCAGGGGACATCAAGGTCACCTTCAGACACAGCACAGGGTTTCCCAGAAGGGCAGATGCTGTCAGAGCAGCAGTCCCACAGCAGGGTAAGATGTGGTCTACATGTGTAGTAGTTCCTCAAGGCACTCTGAGCAGCACCTGCCATTAGAGCTTCTCCTGCTCTTAACAGATCCTAGACAGCCACAGGAACAGGGAAGCTGCAATCTGCTCTCTAACACACAGTCAGTCCACAGAGCTGTCTACTACAGGACCTTAACTAGTGACCTTAAAATACAGTACTAGGTTCTGCAGCTCTCCCATGAAGCCCTCAGCTCTGGCTTTTCAGGTAGGGAGAGGAAAAAGGTTGCCCCAGAAGAGTTTACAAACCCTTCTACCCAGACAGAGGTGGGTCCACCCAGAGAGAAGTGGTAGTCTAGGACTGCCTCCAAGCCACCAAGAGCTGATTTGTGCCAAACTGCTCTGAAAGCCCACATTCTCAGCTGGCAGTGGTTAAAGCCAATCAATTGCACAGACATGCTTCAAATTGTCCTGCTCAAGCAAAGGCAACTCCTTTTAACTTTCTTCCTAAAAAGCCCAAACCAAATTCCAAGACAGAAGCCTGAAACTCAGCAGTGGGACGAACAAGCACTCACACAAATAGCTTCTTAAAGGGTCTAAACACTTCAGACTTTTGTTTGACAGCCCTGAAATGGAGGATATGACTCAAGGGAGACACTAGCTCCCAAATTTGGGTTATAGCTGTAATTTGCCTCGTTGACTATGCCTGACAATGGAAATCCTGGTGTTGAAGGTGAACCTCCCCACTCTGCATAAGAGAGATTACAGCAATATGTTTTTCTTTCCTGGCTGCTGCAGTATTAAATACAAAAGCTGTCAACAAATTAGACTGCCTTAATAGCATTACTCTCTCTTTACAAGAAGGGTATAAGACACTGTCAGACTGCCAGGGTAAGCTGCAGCCAGAACTACACTCTGCTTTGAAAAATGGATGGAATCTTCTTAAGGACATGCCTCTAAGCCTGAGATTTCCATTTTCACAAAGGCAGCAACACTGCACACAGAGCAGCCCAGGCAACTAGCACTGCCCCAGAAGGGAAGGCAGGAGTTTCCAAGCCCTGGCAAGCTCACAAGCTTGACACTTGGAAAGGCCTGGCAGCCACATCTGCAGCTTGCTTCTGGTTCCTTCTCTTCTAAGGAAACCTCATGAGCTAGCAGCTTCTGGGCCACTCACACCACCAGACTGACAGTCTGCAGCAAGCACTGGAATGAGGGATTTCACCTCTAGAAAAAACACAGAGCATTTCTGTTTGCATGTCTGATTGCTTCCCCTCTCCAACACAACTCAACCAAGAGCATCACTCCATGCAGCTAAGGAGACATGATGGGCAACCTGTCCTTCCCCTTCCCCCACCTCCCCCTTCCTCTGTCAGCATGGGAATATCTCGCTGTAAGGATCTAAACCTCCAATTAATGTTATAGACTCAGGAGTGCTGCAGGAGGCTGGAGAAGCCTTTAGGACAAGGTCTTTGAAACTCACCAAAAAATGAAAAAACAAACAAGCAAACAAACAACCCAACCAAAAAGAAAAACTAAAACAAAATACTCCACACCCTTAAGGCACTGAAACCTTGTTGAAAGCAAAACAATCATGCCTCATGTTCTTCCATATGACAAGATATTCTTCATATTTCAGTCTCCACCCCATGCATACAGAACCACCTTGCCCAGCTAAGTCCCTTCAGTTTCCTCCTCCCAGCTCTCAAAGCCTTTCAATACTAATAAATTCATGGACAGGACATGCCTTTACCACATTCTGTCACACAACTTCAGCCATCCTTCACCATAAATGCTTTACTACTCAACTTTGACTCTGCCAAAGGAATGTGCACCTCTATAAATGCTGCTGGGCAAGCATGGCTTTTACTGACAGGGTTTAACAGTGTCAAGTGATTAGGTTCAGTTTTCACTGCTTTGAGCATCCACATATCTATCCCTCAGTCCATCCATTCATCCATCCGCTTTTTTAAAGCCCCAAAGCTTGAAAACTGTTTGTAGAAGCAAAGCTCAGTGGGGATCGTTATCTGTGTTTGAATTTCCATGGCCATGGGTGAGCCAGGCATAGCTCATTTAGCGCTGAGCCTGCAGGCTGATGAGCATCATTTTTATCAGCAACTGCTGCTTGTACCGTGGCTCCTTCACCTTCCTGAAGGCTGCATGCAAAAACAACACATTAACGACTGGGGAACTCATTTCAGCTGAAAGTTGTGTTTATTGTACTATCACAACTAAAGAGATGACCCAAGGGTGACAAAAAGCAGAGGCTGCTTGAAAAGGCTGCTTGCAGCCTTGAAAAGTGTCAAGCCACACGACAATTAAGCCCGACCCAAAACGTGGCCATTTTACCTGGCAAAGACAAAAGCCTTATTGTGGGCTAAATACATCTGTAAAGTCATCTGGAACTGGCAAACTCAGCACTGCTAGGAAGATTTCCAGCAAGAGACAAAGATTTGGCAAAGCAAAAAGGTGAGAATGTGTGCATAACAAAGCATGAAGCAAACCCAGCCCTTCCCCATCCCACCCAGTCTCAGAGACTACATTTTACCTCACCTACCATCAACATTGTAGACTTTCAGGCCAGCCATGTGCTTGGCTGCTCGGGATTTGGAGGCTGTTAACAAGGCTGGGTTGTAGACTGTGAAATCTCGGTAGTAATTTTCCAGAACCACCAGTGCAGCTCGTTGGATGCTGGGGAAAGAAGAAAAAACAAAATAAGACAAATCCCCTCAGATTGCAACGAGCTCTCTTGTTTCCATAAAATATTAAAAAAAAACCAACCAAACAAAAAAACCCCAAAACTCCATAAATGAAGAAAGAATAGTGATATTACTCGGAACAGAGCTGTCATGCCTACAGGACCATGCAATACACAGAATGTTAATTACTCTCTCTAGGACCTGAAATTTCATTTGAGATGCAAGATCAGTATTCCCCCCTCAAGTCAACAGGAGGATGACAGGAAATCCCTAAACAAGAGCAGCACATGAAGTGAGGCACTAGGCTGGCTTGCAGCACGGGAAATTACAGAAGAGCTCAGTCCACCTCGGCAGTGCCATCACTGCGCTGCACAGACCTTGCTCAGGCCGAAGATGAGAACAGCACACGGGTTTTGCCGTAGCTGGACCAGCTCAGGATGGATGCTTTTCCTTCTGAGTCATTTCCAGCCGCACCTCGCAGCTCCTCAGACCTCCTCCATCCCCGGCAGTGCCAAGAGTGCGAGATCTCTTCAGCTTTCACAGCAAGATAAGATCGCCGCCTGAGGAGTACACTGCCAGAGATGGGACGACCTCGGCAGAGCTTGTTAAATCCCTGGCCAGGCACAGGACGAGGAGCAGTGACACTCCCTCCATCCCTTTGAAGGGATGCCTCTACAGAAGACACGTGGGGAGCAAAACAAACACACGCACCAGCCGCAAGAAAGGCTCAACCCAGAGGTATCTTCCTCTGCCATCATTCTGACAACGGAGAGAGATGTCCGTCTGTAGGCACTGTTACCGACAAACGGGGCAGCATTTCAAAAGAAGCCCGAGCTGAGGTGTTTAAGAAGGCCGGAACAGGGCACAGCTCTCTCCGTGCTGCTCTGGCTCAGTGCCTCAGCGTGGCACCCGAATGGCAGCGGCACTCTGGGAGAGCCGACGGGAGTTCGCCAAGGATCCGCACTAAAGATCATTTTTGTGCGTTCGAAACTGAAGTGTAACTGCCAACACGTCTGTTGCCAGTTAATTGGAAAGGTCAACAAGGCCGAGGGAAAGCAAGGAAGTGTTCTCACACACCTTGCAAGATAGAAGAAAACATTACAAGGACAGTAGGTGGGAAAATATTAAGCCCTAATTTCGGCGCTCATCGCTACCACAGATTCCGTGTGTGTTCCCGGAGGAGCAATTTAAATTTTCCCGTGTTTTGTGCTAATATTAAACTTCTGCATCACACCCAAGTAATTTAAACACACACACCCCCCACTATCCTCACTCTACAGCTGCCACACTCCCACTGATCAGTGAATTAAACACAGTTGCCAGCCCATTCAAGAGATTCTGAGAAAGAACAAACCCAGACTTGTTCGCTGAGTAGCTTCATCCGTCAGTATTATGGTACATCACCATTCATTTGCTGTGTACCTTAGAGGTGTTGAATTTAGCTTTTGAAGAACATTTCATCCTTAGCATTGTTTGGAGGAGTCTTTTGGACCCAGCTAGAGCATCTTAAAAAAAGCTTTATCTTTCAGGTGCCACTCCTTCATATTTCTTCACCTTACATTTGGTAAAAGCAACTCCCACTTATGCACTCTGCTATTGATTTGTGATAAAGAGCCACTAGTTAATCAAGGATACATTTTCCCTTTGATAAAGTAGTACAGACTGACCCCCTGGCATACACAGGGAGATGTTGACACAGAACAGGTGAAAGCCATTTTATTTCTCCCTGCCACGCTTTGATTTCTACTGTAAATTTGCTGCAGCCTATAAACAAAATTCCATAAAAGTAATCATATGGCAGCAGCACATATTCCCCCTTCTGACTGCATTCAAACGTGATTAAGTTTTTCCATCTCTGTTTCCCAGGAAGATAAAACTCCATAGAGTTTCATCACAAAACACAGTGTTTGGAAAACTAGGACCAACTCAAAACAGGAAGATAAAACCGAACAGAGTTATTCTCTGTTAATACACGGTACTCATTTCAAACAGCACTGGAACTTCCATCCACGCAGTGGGAAATGTTGAGGAGCTCCACTGACCAACTAGCTCTATTAGGACAAAACACTATGCCTCACATCAGAGAATAATTTATTTTTATACATACACATTTTCCCTGGACCCCACCGACAGCATTATCATCAGGATGCCGGATTTCGCCATCTAACATGCCTTGCATGCCCTCATTAAACAACCTTCCCCACCAATTCATTGGCACATGCACTCAAAATCCAAACACACCAAAGCTTTTACATTGCAGCAAGCAACGACCATTGCCCTGAAAATTAAAGCCCAGGTATTTGCTGCTGATGGAAATCCAGTACAGGCTCAATCCCACACATGAGATACCTCAGTCACACAGAGGGGTTTGCTCTGTGGAAGAGAAATGTAATAAACATCAGTTTCCTGAATTTCTACCAGCCCGTTTCTGTCTCCAGAATGTATGTAATTCTAAACATGGTAGGTTAGGAAGACAGCTACAACTCTTCAAATTCTCTGTTACGGAAGGGGGAGGGGGAATAAAATCACAAGCTGCAGACGAGTAAATTAAAAGGGTCACCAAAAAATTTGCAAGAGCAAGGAAAAGGCTGAATCAGAGCCTCCTGGGCTGCTGCGTTGCTCAACTCTTCACCCACATCAAGGGGAAGCAGCCTCGCCCTGGCCGGCGCAGGAGAGCCAGCCTTGCCCACAGGAGCCTCGGCCAGGCACAGCACCCCGGGCACGGCACAAGGGCAGCACCGCACACCAGCAGCAGGGCCGTGGCAGCGTCCAGGGCTGTCCCCAGAGGGGCCAGCAGCAAAGCAAACTCCAAGGAAAACTGCTGCCCTCCCGACGGCGAGGCAGGATTTTTGGGCTTCCCCCGACAGGGCAGACGCCTCCGGCGGGAATGGAAAGCGGCGGCCCCGGCGGAGAGGCAGCTTCCTTCCTTCCCTCAGCGCCTGGGAAGGGCTCGGCACCGCGTCGGCCACCGCTTTCATTCACCCAGAGCCGAGGCTGTCCTTTTGTTCAGCGCTTGAAAAAGAATGGGGAGGGGCAGGAAGAGAACGAACAGAAAGTTTCGATATTTAATCGCCCGTACGAAAGAGGTCAGGGCGAGTGAGGAACCGTTCTCACGTCCCATCGAGAGGGTTCTGGCAGCCAGGCATGTTTCAGGCATTGTAGCAAACTACCAGAATGCAGAAAAAGCGTATCACAGAAACACAGAGATCATCACAGAAAGGCGTGGGTCGGAAGGGACCTTAAAAATCATCTAGTTCTAACCCTACCCCCTCTTCCACCCCCGCCATGGGCAGAGCACAAACATCAGGACACAAAAATCATTTCCATGCAACAGTTCAGATTCAAAACTTATGGCACGAGAGGAAAACCTCTTGCACAATCCAGCAGCCTACTGGAAACACAGATTTTTCCTTTGCAGGCAGTGTCAGCGAGGCTCTACGCTTTGTTGCTTTTGTGCAGTTGGAGGGTTGCTCGTTTCTAATTATTATTTTTACTCCCCCGAAGAAGGCCATGTCACAGCATGCTGCCAAGAGGGAAAGCAAACAAGCAGACCCAGCAGAAGCACAGGATACCTCTGGCATTTGGCAGCGGGGGAAATGCAGAGCCCTTTACTAACAGTAATGAATTAACTTTTACAGGGCTTCCAAGGAAGTGGAGGAGGAGACTATGTGACACAAAGGTAGCAACTATTTTTTTCCCCTCTCAAAAAAGAGCAGATTTGCCCGAGTACTTGCTGCTACAAAAGATTTGAATATTTGCAGTCTTGCCATACACTGCGCCTCAGAGGCCAATTTGACTTTGTATTTGCCTTCTGTGACACAACTACATCCATACTGAAATTGGCTTTTCTTAGTGGATTTCTAGGAAAACAGGCCAGTACTACACTGAAGCAAAGCACAAAAAAAGAAGCCTGTTTATATCATAAAAATACTGGCTTTAGACACTGGTGGTTTCTCGGAAAAGGGGTTTGAGTTTTGTGAAGTGGTGGGAAAGGCCTCGTGAAAATAAAAAATAAGGAGAGAAAAAAAAAATTAGGAATTGCAGCCACACCTCTATGCACCTGTCACTCAGATGGTTTTAGCAGTTTAGTGCTTCCCTGCTAAGCTAGAAATGTAGCCTGTCATGGTACTATACCAAACATCAGCAGACACCGAGAATCATCGAGGGCATGGGAGTTCCCCATCCTTTTGCAACAGATCTGTGCACATATCCAGAAAAAGCTGAGCTGTTTGCTACCAGAGCATTCTTGCTATGGATGCAGATCTTGCAGCATCAGGGTTTAGAGTGAGCCACACACGCCTCAAACACCCAGGGATAGTCAGAGGTTTGATGACTGCTGTGCTAATTGAGGGCTGAGGAAGCCTGGGGTTATTTAATCAAATGGTTCCCAGCACAGACTCCTCTCCTCCAAACAACATTTTTCTAAACATTCTTCAAAACAGACACAATATCAAAACAAGCCAAGGTCTCCGGGCATATAAAACACTTGCCACAGCCAATTGGGAAGTTTAGCACCTCAAAGAAAAAACTAAGACAAGCACACATTGACCTTCCAAGGAGAGCCAGCTTGGCCTTACCAGATGTCTGCAGCCTACGAGTGCATCAAGCTTGCCTCCTGCAAGAGATCCTGAGGTCTCCTGGGGCACTGAGCTGCTCATCCACAGCACTTTGTACTCTCCAGCAGCACTGTCAGCTCACACACAACAGGCTCAGAGGTTTGCTCTGCCTTCCCTTGCTGTACAATCACATCTCCCTCCCAGAAAACTCCCTTTTTCCTCCCCTTTCTCATCCAGTTTTGCCAGGGCACAGAGCTAGGGCTCAAGTTCCTGATCCTTCACCATGTGGGATTGTTTTCCCAGAGCAAAGCCATCAGAACTAGAAATAAAACTAAAAATAGACAATTTAAGTAAAAATGCTTCCCACACCAGCATCCCCGCTGAAGATGCCTACAGAAGGGATTTCAACCATCCTCCATGCAGACTTGCCTCCCTGCTCTGTCATAGCTTCAGGTGAGGCCAGCACAGGCTCCCCAGAGAGATGACCCTGGGTGGATTTGGTACTCCCTGTCATTCCCAAGTAACACCTTGAGAAGACCGAGGTCATGCAGAAGCACTTTGCAGTGCTGGCAGAAGCACAAACGCCTTGGCTACGGTTTTGTCCTCTCCAGTAAAGAAGCCGAGTTAGAGCTCAGCAAAAATGCCAAGACAAGGAACTTCTCCAGCAGCTGTGGCCAAACAAGCAGAGCAGAAAAATGCCTTTTGATCATCATAACTACAGGACCATTTCAGTTTGGTACAGTCAAGAGAACAGGACTGCAGTTCCTAGGAAAAGGAAAACCACATTTTCTTGTCAGACAACCACAACTGAGATCTCCACTTGGCTAAGGCAGGCAACTGCAATCCTCACCCTCCCTGGAGCAGGCACCAGGCAACCAGGACGTAGCAAGTTTGTTTTAGATACCCAACTTCTGGCATTTGGTGAGGCAGGGAAAAGAATTTGCAAGGTCAAACCCTCAGTCAGGTAAGGGAAGAAAACCTCGTCATAGCAGCAGGCTGTCAGCATGATGGCAACACAGCTGCTGCCCTAAGGAAGGAAAATCCATGGTGTAATTTATAGGGAACCCAAACACACACAAGGTTTGCCCCAGTTTTGCAGTGACCCATCTCCATCTTTTCTCTCCCCTCACAGCCTTTTTGAACAACATGGAAAGAAAATGACAGGAATTTAAAGCGTGTCCCCATCTATATCCAACACTGGACAGGTGGACAACACATGACTGCTGTAAATTTAAGGAGCTCACTTGCTAACCAGAGATCTCCCTTTTTCTGCCCTGTGCAGTCCAAGACACGTTCCTCTCCGAGAGATATTAGAAGTCTCATCTTTTGCAGGACAAAAATCAGAATCAACACACCAGCTGAGCAATACAGTAGTTCACTGCTGATGTAGAAGGGATTTCAGCATGGAAATTTTCTGAATGAGAAAGAGGAGTAGAATTCATTTTCAGGTTGGGTTTTCGCTTTGTTCTCCTCAAACTTCAAAAGCAGCCTAGTCAAAATCCTCCAGTACAGGTGAAAACAAAAAAAGAGTCCTGCAAGTCTACTGCTAACTTTGCTGTTGCATTTGAATGCTTTCATTTTGAAGGGAAGCTGTGAGTATTTTTCAAAACCAGGATTTTACAGGAGGGTATGCCCAAACTTGGGGGCTAGGGGGAAATCAACTCCTTTACCTCATACAAACCAAACAAGCTACTTACTTAAGCCTTCCTGAGGAATCTTATAAAAGCACTCCCAGGCCAGCACTAAAAAGATGCTGCTACAGAAGTACAGAGCATGAAAGTTTAGCCAGCAGCTATAAAACCCCAGTAAACCCAATGGCATGCTCCCACTGCAGTTCTCCTTCTGAGAAACTTCCAACCCTGATAGCTCAGGAAGTTAACTGGTCTTTAGGGTACCAGCACACAGCCTAAATGTTTTCCCCAGCCAACTTTATTGGTAGAACCTCAAAACTTGATGAATGCTTTCCCAACAGCTGCACTGCCCTTCCTTCCACTTCCAACAGCTGAAGGTGGCAGCTAGCATAATAGACTAGGAAAAAACCCCAGAACACTACTGGTAATATGTAGTGAGGAGGAAGAGGAGAAGAGCAGTGTCCTCTCATTCAAGGAGTGGTCCAAAAAGTTCAATAAATGATTTTCCAGGAAAGGACAATCACTGTGTTGAGGTCATATGCTGTGAAAGCACCATACCTCTTTAACACAGTGAACATCTCATTTCATGGGATGCAGCACCAAGGGACACAAAGATTATCTGGATGCTTGTTACCTCCAGCATCATATTCAACAGACAGAAAATGAAATAAGCTGTAAAAGTCTAACGTGAGTTTTAGAAACAATAGAGGCTCTGGAGTACTAAAAGAGCTTCCTAATACTGAAGGAAGAGGATGCTCTTTGAAAAAAACCTAAGATTTAATCCCATGCTGAGACTAAGCTTCTTGTGAGGTTCCCTGTATACAATTCTAGGAGGTTTTACTGCAGCAGGTCAGCCTAGGTGACTGGAAAGGTTGCCTGCCAGCCCCTCAGAGAATAGCAAAGTTTAACGTGTGGCAAAGCCACGTGGCCCCAGTTGCCTCAGCCCATCCACGGGGATGGGTGAGTGCACAAGAAGAGCAGCTTCAGGAGCCGCATCTGAAAGAGCAGCTTGTGAAAGCCTGAACATGTGGCGCAACAAACTTCTCCCTCAGAAGGCTGAGGACGCCAGACGCTGGGAGAACAGGCTCCAAAACAAACTGCCCACACCCTCTTCAGCCAAGACCACCTCTCCAACGGGAGCAGCGTGTGTGGGGAGGTGTTGTCATGCATTTACCATGCAGATACCAAGCAGAACCACTAAACCCACTGTAACCAATGGTATAGCTCGTGGATTTGCCGGGACACAACAGCAGCTTTCAGGCACTCACAGCTTGGGCTGCATTGCAGCCAGTTCCTCAGACGGCAATAACCACATGCAGATGCCCCAACAGCTCCCGAAGCAGACACCCACTTCCCTTTGATGCCATACAACACATTCAGGTGAAGGCACCACCTTCGCATCAAAGAGAAAGAGAACACTTGCCACCAGCATCTCATTGCTCCAGGGTCTGCTGCAACACGGGCAGAGAGGCAAAACATGAGAGGCAAAGGAGCTGCCCGTGCCCTGCCGTGTGCCTGCTGTGTCCCAGACACCTGCAGTGAACCAAAACAACACCTGGCCAGACATCCACACCTCAAGCCCAACCCAGCACCCTCAGGAGCCACCAGTAGTTAAAGTGGACCTGGAGAGCAGCAGCCAGGAGCTGGAGTTCAGAAGGGGGTTTTCCAAGGGCACTGCTAGCACACCAAGCATTTGTCTCCATGATACGGTTTTGCCAAGTGTTGGGAGTATCCTAGTGAGAATACTATCTCGCTTATTTCATTATTAAAAAAAAACCAAACCCACAAGCAAACCAGTGGCTATTGTCTGCTCACATTAAAGCCAAAGCTGTGAAAGGCTTTTTTCATCTATTGAGCAAACTGGTAGTTTGGGAAGGAAAGCAGTGAGAGAACACAAAGGGAACACTTAGTGAAAAGGTGATGGGAAGAAGCTGCTGCTAAGCCTTCCCCACACACCTGCACAGCATGGTAGCCACAGACACCCCAGAAATACACGGGTGTTGACAAAGCAAGGACAAGCTGGCTTCCCCAGGTACTGTGGGTGCTGCATGCAGCTGCCAGCAGTCCAAATTGTTCACATCCAATTTGATACAGACCCTTGACCAATTTGAGAGTCAGGGACCCTGCTGAAGTCAATCTTGCAGTTAACATTTGCACAGCTGAGCAGATTGAGGTCAATGAGCCCTGTGGAAGGACACCTGCATGACTCAAGATAATAATTTACAAGGTCCAGTCTCACAGCTGGAGGTATCACTATAAACCAAATCCACGGAACTAAGCTGCCATCCATTTGTGCACCATGTCCAGCTCTGAATCTTCAAGAACATGGCCTAAGGCGTTCAAGACCAATCCCTCATGCTTGTGCCAAGGCTGGTCCCCTCTAGGTCAGATGGACTGGGGAGGAGAAGCAGGATCTGGAGGCTCTCCTTTTCCCAAGGCTCAGCAAAGGGGCAAACTTCTGCAGACAGAGCCCTGTCCCACCAAGGAGAGCTCCCAGAGACTGCAGAATTCTGTGGAGCCTGGTGGGATTTATGCAATGCTCCTCTAAGAGCTGGCTGATGTCAAAGCCTCTCGAGGATTTCTGAGCAGTTACTGTCCCAATTTTCAAGAAGGGCAAGGAGGATCCCAGATACTACAGGCCTGTCAGTGTCACTTCAGTGCCTGGTAAAGTGATGGAGAAGATTATTATGGGAGGAATTGAAAAGACACCTGAAAGTATGATGACAACACAGTCATCACTCACAGCCAGCACAGCTTCATGAGAGGAAAGTCCTGCTTATTAAACCTCCTTTACTTTCATGACAACGTAACTTAGCAAGTTGATCAAGGGAAGCCAGTTGGTGTAATCTTTTTGGATTTCAGTAAAGCTGTTGATATTGTCTCTCACAGTACTGGACAAGGTGTCCAGCATTCAGCTGGATGAACACTCCAGGTGATGGGTGAGCAACTGGGTCAGGCACAAGGGTTACAGTGATTGGTGTGACATCAAACTGGAGACCTGTCACTAGGGGGCTTCCACAGGGCTCCATCCTCTGCCCTGTGCTCCTCACCATCTTCATGAATGCCTTGGACACAGGGGTGGAAGGGATACTAAGCAGTTATGCAGATGATACAGAACTGGGAGGAACAACTGATGCCCTTGAAGGCAGGGAGGTCATGCAGAGAGATCTGGACAAATTACAGGGTTGGTCAATTACCAACCATGTGAAGTTCAACAAGGGAAAGTGATGCTGCACGTGGGATGGGGCAATTCTAGATGTAAAGACAGACTGGGGAATGAGATGCTGGAAAGTAGTGCCACAGAAAGGGACCTGGGGGTCCTGGTCAATGGCAAATTGATATCAGTCCACAGCCATGAGAGAATCCTATTCTGCATCTTTCCCTCAAGCTCCACCAAAATCTTTCCTCTGCCACCACAAGCCTTTGTAACCATGAAAAACCACAAGGGTGGTTAAAAAGACTGCAGAAATAAATTAATTGCTGAGCAAAATAATCCAAGTAGAAAAATACACACACAAACTGCAAAGCTACATGGATAACAGAGATATAAATTACCAGTTCCCCAATTCTACCATTGCATTGCTGTGCAACTAGACAATATTTCTTTGGGAGGGGTGAGGAAGGATCAGGCTGCTGACAGGATTTTTTTTCTGCAGCAGCATTAGCTTAAGAAGTGATGCGGAACTACGATCAAACATTTATGTAATTGAGGGGTGTACCGAGTATTTCTGAGGGAGGTGTAACCTCTTTCAAAAGTTTCTACACAGTTGAGGTTGTATTTAGTTAGGATTTAGGGAGTTTTAAACAAGTCAGGGGGAACAGAACAATACCAAGGTGTGCTTTACCTTCTGAACACAGGAGTTAGGAGCAAGATCACGAGCTTACCCTGCATGCGAGGATGAGCTGAGACAGGCACCTAGTGCAGACACAAGGGATGAAATACCAGACACCCCCAAGCCCTGAGCTATACAGACCTTCCAGCTCAAGCTCGTGTCCTGCTCAAGCATCCAGGAACCCAGCAGAAGTCAACCAAGCTACATATGGGACCCTGGATTACCATTTCCAGCTCCTGGGAGCAGCATAATCCACGACAGCGATTGCATTTCCTCTTCCCAGCACACATGCATGCTATACCTCTGATTAGTCTGAGCCTCAAATGAAAAAAAAAAAGTATATGTAGGAACTGGCAGGTATGGCAAGAACTTTGTGAGAGTCTGCATTTACAAGATAATTTAAAGACTGTTCATGCTTCAAATAAGGCCAGTCTTTAGCCAAGGAATTCTTCAAGCTCTATTAATAGTTATGAAGTAACTAAAGGTGGGGCTTTTAGTTAGTAGGTTGTTTTTTTTTTGAGGGGGAAGAAGGGGTTAGCTGCTGATTTAGGGTGTTTCTTTTAAATCAAAGCTAAGAAGTACAGCTTTAATTCCAAGGAAGTAACAAAGTGTTCAAAGCTTCTACTGGCAGCAGAACTCCAGTGCTGTAACAGGACTTTACATTCAGATGCTGCAGCTATGGAACATCAATCAGCATTCAGCTCTTGATCCTACGGCTGCCTGGTCAGATGCTCTCTCAGGAAAGAGGACCATCTCCTCTCATTTGATTCTCAGGTGGGGATTCGATTAATGTGGCAAGACTTGGAATGAGGTTATCTTTTGAGTCAACAGAGCAGCTTTAACTCTTGTTCTAGGATTCTTCTCAAAACACCTGGGAATGTTGTTCTCCTGCAAGCCCACGCAGACAGGCCTGAAGAGGCAGCATCTAAGTTAGCCACTAGCAGACCCTCACACACAGAGGGGTATCAGCTCTCAAACTACAGCCCAGTCCTCCCTGCACAGCACCCCTCCACCTCACAGCATCCCTCACAGAGCTCCTGCCCAGCTCTGCACAAGCAAGAGCCACCTGATTTTATAACCAGCACTCAGCAACCCTAGGAGCAACTCTGGGGCCACAGGGACATGACCTGCAGCTCCAAATTGAGAGAAAATCCAGCCCCAGCAAGGATGCAGATAACCCTCTACCAGGAATAGAGGAGTGCAAGCCAGACTCAGCAGCCTGAAGCTCCAAACCACAGCCAAGGTCCTTACTGCTGTGCCAGGAATCTGTTTTCCTATCAGCCAGGGAATAGCTCTCCCCACACTGTCAGCTGATGTCCCCACTTGACCTACACTGAACAAAAGAAATTTAAGCACTGAAGTCCATTTCAACATGTACTGGAGGGGCAATCAAGTTATAAGTGAAAATATTGTCCTCAATTTTACAGCCATTAATAAATTTTAAAAAATTTTAAATTCTATTACTATCACACAACTACCTATTAACTTTTCCTTATTTTTTCAGGGAAGACTCAGGTATTAGCTTCCATATTTATTGGACTCGTTCTGCTATAGGAGAACTGTAAATTCACAACTCCTTGTCCTCTTAGCAAAACACGAGCCTCTTCTTTTCCCCCAAAGGGCACACCACTCACTTCTCTGCAGAATATTTGTATTTCATCATTCACCACAAGAAACAGACGTAAAAGGCTGAGGGGGTGGATTAGAGGTGGTTTTTTTTTCAGCATTCGAAGATAAAAGTACCTTCATGGCCACAAAATTTGTTCAGCAGCTTAGGGAGGCCATCTGTCTCTGTGGGTGGCACACACGGGCACTTCAGAGGGCACGGACAGCAGTGGAACAGAAATTCCACGACAAACCCCCTGAGTACAGGGTAGGCTGGAGCACATACCGTCCTTAGATTTCTGGGCAGTATTGGTTTTGAAAGACAAGCCAAGAAGAAAGGAAATCCCTGCAGATGAACCCAACGGCATTTCCTCCTCACCATCTCTTTCAGAAAGATGAAGCCGAGCAGCTCCTCACCAGGAAGCAACACTGTTCTGGCCATGTGGGTTAATCATTGACAACGTGCACTTCACCTGCAAGTAGGCTTGTAAACTTTTAAAGTATTAAGTATTTCAAAAATGCGAGACTGCTCCAGGGTATAAGAATCAGCCTGCACCGCTTGCCCTTGCTGCGGGAGCACAAATTAAGACTGGTAGCTGGCCTGGTGTCTGGCGCACTCAGCTCACACTCCTGCCCGTGAGAGGAGAGATGGTGTGTGCACAGAGGGTGCTGCGGGTGATCAGGGATCAAGGTCAAGAGGAGAAGAGAGAGAGGTAGAAAGATGTGGGCATTTCAGTTCCCCCAGCTCTCTCCCTTTTATCATAAGGAGGAGCAGTTCCATACGAAAAGCCGTATGTAAAATCTGGAAACTGCAGAAAGGTAAGAGCCTAGGAAAACATGCTCAGAAAAGCACACCCAACCCTTTTCTTTTCAGAAAAGCACACCCAACCCTTTTCTTTTCAGAAAAGCACACCCTCCAAGGCTTCAGAGACCGACTTCACCACATCAGAAACTCCCAGACAAAGTTGTTCATGTTGTCAATACTTAGGGTCCATCCTAGACTTCCCCTCACCTCTAATGAGGAGTACCTGGCATTCCTGGAGTTGCTGCTCGCTTCTGTCTCAAACAAGCAGCCTCTTAATGAGGTGTAGCCCTGACCCATGTCGTAAGTCCTAGCTGAACTTTGCTGGCAACACACCCCTCACACCACCAGACAGACCCTTGTAAAACAGAACAAGGCACCATTCCCATAACTCATCTGGAACATCAAAGGAGACTGGTCCCTACTTAGCAGGGAACAGCACTTTTTTTTTTTTTTTTTTTCCAGAGGCTACTGGAAAATTCCCTTCTGCAGTTCCAGGGGTACCCTCCTGGCTAGATATCATATCTCTGCAGCACCATCCTCCAGAGGTGAGGCAGTACACACAGGTGGAGGGGAAAAGTATGGCCTGTGACTAAAAATGGTTAAGAATGTGGCTGAAAAAATCTCTTCCCATATGTCATTATCAGTTCATCCACAAGTCAAAGCTTTCTTCCCTATTCCACGACTACTTCCTGGCATGGGGTGTTTGAAAGGCGCTAACGCTCAACTGTGAACAAAGCTCTTCAAGTTCAGAACTGGGAGCATGGAAAAGCAGCCCAGATGAGTTGCAAGAAGTTGCAGAGATGATGAGTTGCAAAAAGGTGGTTGTAAACACAGTTTTGTGAAGTGCTGCTGGAGAGACACGGGATTGGGGGGGCCACAAGTCTGACACCTCTCAGTGCTAAAAAAGCTGCTCTGGAGGAGATCCCCCAGCTTCCCCAGGAGCTTCACACTTGCAGATGCAATTAGCACCCATTTATCCGGCTATTCCAGAGCTTCCTGGGAGGGGAGACTCATCAACGCTGGTGCTCATCCCGTTTGGTGATGGGAGGGAGAAACTCACACAAATGGGCATCAGGACACCTTGCACGGGACAGGGAAAATGCCTTCGAGAACAAGACCGAGTTCACACAGGCTGGAGGCTCTGGCAACAGAGCTGCTCTGCAAAGTCTGTGTAACATGCTGTTCTAGCAAGTCCGTGCAATCAAAGCAGCAGGCCAGATAATAATATGTTTTGCCACAGAACGAGGTAAAGACTCATCAGCTCAATCTGCTGCATCAGTGTGCATCACTGCAGAAGATGGTGAGGTTGAAGAAACCCCAAGGAGAAAGGAGGGTCAGTGTAATTCCTCCAGTCCCTGGGAACACAGAGCAAACAAACTGCACAGAGGAGAAGCCTGGAGTGTGTCCAGGCAGGTACAGCATCGCACTATGGTGTGCCAACACTTGTCCTGCAGTCCCTTCTGACTGCCCTGCTGGAAACAGGGATATCCCACAAGTGTTGTATGTGTGGGCTCAGTCCTTCATCAGAAACCAGCAAGACTTCAGCAGCTCTTGCTGAGGGAATAGACCCAACTGCCTAAAACCATGGTTACAACCACGCTAGAAACAGAAACCAAGTGTCCATATTCCATGGAAGCTTCCCTTTTGAGGAGTAGAAAGATTTTAAAGCAGCGTAAGTGTTGACACAACTCCAGACAAGAGCACTCTATACAGTTCAAATGCTGACCCCGTGCTCTTCACTAGCACCCTTGATATGGGGAGGCATATTTGAGCAACAAGATCAGATGTCAAGGCTTACAAGATCAGATGCAGGCTGGAATATGGAGAAGCCTATTCCCGTTCCTCACACTCCCTCAGTAGTGAGACAAGTACCAGCGGCACCAAGGGATGCCTGACAAGAGAACACTCATCAGATCAATCAGTAAATACTGACAACCTAGAGATCAGCTTTATCAGCAACAGGTCCAACCAACACCCAAAGCAGCTGGGAGAGAGGCTGAATGTGCTCCCCTTCCACAGAACATGTCTGCATCTCCTTTCTTTTGTGAGCGTGTGCAAGCCACCAGGTCTCTCTCTCAGTACGGTATTGGTAACTCCTGCAGGACAGGTACAGGGTTTTCAGAGACAGGTACTTCTTTAGAGGAAGCAGCTGTTCCCTTCCTGATTTTTGAAACCACAGTTCAGCAAACACCCATGAAAATGGAGATGGGTAACAGGGGTACAGGGAATATTCAAGCACACTTGACCACGCAGAACTGCTATTTCTGAGTACCAAGCTTCTCTTGATTAGATTAACAAGAGAACACTGACCAGCTCACAGCCACCTACAAAACTTGAACCCTCATGCCAAAGATGTACATAGGCTTCCCCACCAGCTTCCTAGCCACCTGGTCCATAAAGGCAAACCCACACCAGAAAGGACAGTGTCCAGGGTTTCCCTGGGATTGCCTTACTTTTCTTCCTAGAAAACTGATGTTTGGGTTGTTGCTAAGTACTGCTTACTAAGTCAAGGACATCTCAGTTTCCCATGCTCTGCCATTCAGTGACGAGTTGCACAAGAAGTTGGGAGGGAGCACAGCCAGAACAGCTGACCCAAACTGGCCAAAGGGATATCCCATACCACAGAACATCACACTCAGCATATCAACTGAGGACAGCTGGCCAGGAGCCACCAGTCACTGCCTGGGAATGGGCTGGGCATCAGTCAATGGGCAGAGAGCAATTGTACTGAACATCACTTGCCTTCCTTGGTTCCTTCGATTCTACTTCGCTCTCTCTTTCCTCTTCATTACAATTACTATTATCACTATCATTATACTTGGTATTATGTTTTACATTATTAAAATATTGAACTGTTCTTATCTCAACCCAGAAATTTTACCTTTTTTCTGATTCTCATCCCCATCCTACAGGACAAAGCCGTGTGGTGCTTACTTGCCAACTGGGGTAAACCACAACAGGCAGAAAAGAAGACTGAAACTCCTACTGCTTTAAACAGCCCAACACAAGACAAACTCTCACAGCCTTGATCCTCATATACCTGCTGCAAGGGTGAGCAAAAGGGAGGAAAAGGACCCACTCTCAAATGTTTCTAACTTCAGAAAACCAAGGCTAACTATACTGCAGCCCAACATTCGGCCTGTGTGAAAGATCAGTAATTACCATGTGTATTACGAGACATTAATACTCTTGAGCTGTCTAGACTAGCAAAGCTCTAGGGTGGAAAAGAGAATTCACTGGAAGGGAAGGCGATATGGTTAGCACACTAACTACAGAAAAGAAGGGGTTTCTCCAGCAAGATCCTTCCTAAACAGTTTCTGAGCCATAAAGACAGTACTGAATTCCGGATGAGAAGTGTCATCAGCATCCCTATTTATAGGGAAAAACCAAAGCTGCAAATCCAGGCTTCCACTCACAGAAGTATTGGCCTTTCCACTGAGAAGTTATCGACTCTTGTGCTCCCCCACCTTTGTCTCCCTTTGTTGCTGCTTTCAAAGTCTCCCCCCACCATTCCCACCCAACCTCCTGCATTTTCCTAGGCTTGACCTTTCCTGCATCTCTGCTGCTCCCTGCTCTTTACCCACACCAGAAAGCACTTGCCTTGTGTGGCAACCCTTCCTCCAGGAGCAGCAAAGCAGTCAGTGAGCTGAGACTTGGCACCACACTCATCAAGACTCCTATTTAATTTTTATCTCCCCCCTCTGAGCTCCTGAATCAATGCCAAAGGGAACGTTCATTTTGGCAGTCAAGTCTCCCAGCAGAAAAGTTATAGCCAAAGTGCTGGGGGTGGGACCAAGCCAGCCTATTAATAGGCTGATTATGATACAAATTTGGGGAACTACTCCCAAATATGCTTACCCTTCTGGACCTAGGGCTCTCAGGGGTGGAGTGGAATACCTAACTCAGCATTCTAACTTCTTTACTGCATCTGGAGCCAAGGAGGTTGGAAAATCCTGTCTGTACCTTGCCTCGCAAAAACATGGGTTGCCAGAAGGGCGGCTCAGCTATTGTTTTCTTCCCTTCTCCCCCAGAAAACATGTTGCTCTCATACTTACATAGCAGCTCCCTCTGTCTCACCAGAAAAAACCTAAAACTGGAAAGTTTCCATCTTGGATTAAAAAGGGTGATATCAACAATTCTTCTGTGAAGAAAAAAACCCAGAACTACTCCAAGAAGCAACACTGAATAATGTAAGATGTCTCAAGTCCCTTCTCACCACCAGCTTCTCCAGAGCACACTAAATTGCTGAGGAAGACAGACTACATGGATCGTTGGTGATCAAACTCTTAAGATATTTGAGAGAGTAAAGAGGCAAAAGGTTTTGATTTCAGGAGACAGTCAGATTGCTATACTTGTTAAAGCAAGCTGCTTCCTTCCAGGTAGCAGCTCAGAACTTTTCCAAGGCCCCTTTAAAAATGTGTTAGGATGAGGCAAGCATGCATGGAGGCAAAAAGATTCCAAAGGCAGCAGCAAGTGGTGCATGCCTACTCCATCATAGTTAGAACCACCTCTCCAGCACACCCACAAGGCTGCTTCTCCAGCCTTCCTGAAATCCTGACTGCCCATGCACGTCTTCATGTTCTCCCATCAACACACCTCCCACTCCAGCCCTATGCCTCAAGGCAGAGAATCAGGGGCAGAAGGCAGCACCTCGTGACCCCGATCTACATTTCCTCAACAAGCACGACAAGATCTTAATGAAAACTCTGCTAAATTATGCTGTGAAGATGATCAAGTTATCTTTTCTTTTTCATGTTTCACAAACATCTGCCAATCCTAAGCCCTTCAAAGATGAATGAGACATTAACTACATTCACTTTTTACACAGTTTGTCACATCGGAGCCACACTCTTTATCAAGATCAGAAGCTCTTACCACTTACACACAAATAAAACACAGAGAGGACAAACTCTTCCTTAGCAGGGAGACACCTAGCCCCTCATCAAACCTACAGCTTTACCTTTGCATCAGCAAATAATGGAAAGACACACAGGTTTCAAAACACAAGTCGATACACATTATACTCATCTGCCAAACCAAGGAAAAAGCAACACTAGTTTAGCATTATCAGCCACGCTTGATGAGACTCTTCTGGAACACAAGACACTGGCCTCCATATGCGCTGCATGGCTTGCATTCCATGTACCAAACAAAACTGAAATCAGCTTGCCAACAAATGAAAAGTTAAAAGTTTTCATACATCTCAAGTTTTACAACTCTTTGCTGCCTTAGCATCACCCAAGACATTTCAAAACCGCGCTGCAAAGAAAGAATTGGAGAAAACACTGTTTCTAACACATGCGCCATTAAATATTCAGGCCTTGATTCTCAAGCAAGTTCTTTGCCTCCAACAGCAAGTTAGACATGCAGACTTTGGCAGGTGTAGGATCACAATTCTTCTGAACACAAACCCACTAGCTATCATCAAGCAAACTCTCTCAAACCAAATCTGCTATGTGTGTACATATGGGTAAAAACAGACACCAAACTTTCTCTGCAGAATTCACTTCTGACTGAACTGCCTTACCACCCCTCAAGACAATACTGTAGCACAGGGAAATTCTGGTAATCATCTTTCCACCTCTCTGATAGGTTATGCTGGATCACTGATCACAGAGCAATTAAGCTCAAAAAAAAATGATTTCACAAGAAAACCAACAGTTGTTAGTACATTTTCTGAAATCCTGAAAGACACATTTAATCAGGTACATGGGTGCACTTCCAATACAGAGGAGGGACTTTCCCCTTCACATTTTACAGAGAAGGAAAACAAAGGAGAGTCCAGACCTAGTTCACCCAACAGCCTTTGAGTTCTTCTTTATCCAGGAGAAAATTCCTGGACTTCAGCTTCAACCACTAAATCTGCTTCAAAGCAATTCCACTGGCTAAGCTAACGGCTGCAGGAGACTGCTCCTACATCCACTTAAACCAGCAGATGCTAATCTTTTCATCTGCCACAGATACACATGCCATTGGGGCCTGGACAGGATAAGCTGAACAGATGTTTAAGTGCACATTCAGCCTAGGGAATCATCTCCAGAGCTCAGCTGCGAGCTTGACAGGACACAGGAACTAAGGGATTTCTGGAGAGCTTTGCAGGACACAGGAACTAAGGCAATTCAGACACCTGTCCTTTTTTGTACCATTGCTGATGGAAGCACTAATGCCAGCAGGCGGGTGGAAGAAGCAAGCGTGTGCCATACCTATGGCTCCAAAATACTCCCAGATACATCCAGCCCAGCAAAGCGATGGATACCTGACAGCAAAAAGAGCATCATGCCACAAAACTTTCAGTCCCTGCCACATGGCCTGGCCTGCTGTCAGGAGTCTCTGAGCAGTTATGCTGTGCACGGCCTGAAGGGCTCTCCCAAAGCAGCGCCTGGCCCGTACAATCAAAACGCACAAGGCAGCCCCAACTACACAAGGAGAGCTCTCCATTTTCCTCCAGTAAGGAGACAGGGAAAGAAGCCCAGAGGAGGAGGATCTTAAAGATCTCATCAGGCATCACCATTGACAATCCCAAAGTGATGACATCAGCTTTTTTTCATTTACTGAAACGCACAGGCCTCCTCCGAGGCAGGCACAGCCTCTCCCACACTCAGAGAGGGGGCAGAGAGATTCCGTTTGGTTAACTTCGGGAGGGACTCTACAATTCCTCTGGGGGAAGATTCAGGAACCAGCCACAACACATAATCAAATGCAGCCGGTGCTTCACGCCACAGCAGAGCCACACTTGTCTACGCCACCAGATTTGCGAGGGCTTGCGCCTACCTCAGGTGTCCCAAGCTGTAGTATCGCGACTCTCCGTCCGTGGAGCGAACCACCTTGACGGTGAAGGTGGGCTGCAGCTGCCGCAGCTCCAGCAGCACGATGGCCAGGTAGTGGATGAAGAGCAGGGCATCCACCAGGGACACGGCGTACTGCACTATCCCTTGGTAGTTGGTGTCCTTGGAGTCCAAGATGCGAACGCCGTAAAAGAGCCAGTAGGAAAACACAAAGAGGAATATGAGGACCAGCAGAAGGGCCCGAAACACAAACACCCTCGGTAGGTCTGCCTTGGGTTGGCGGAAAAAAAGAGCCCAGGTCCCAATCAGGAGAATGAGGAGTTTAAACGCCACAGAGATGAACAGTCCCTCACAGACAGTACCACACGGCTCCAGATCGTCTCGCCACAGGATCTGGGGTAACAGAATGAAGGCAATGGGGGTAAGGAAGACTAGGAGTCCGAGAACAGCTGCCACTGTTAAGCCCAGGTAACGTTTGCAGTCCAACCCAACGCTGTCTTCCAGATCCTTACTGATCCGGGCAATGTCCTCCTGGGAAATACTGTGCTCAGAGGTGCCTGTGATTGCTGTCGTGGTCTCACCCCAGTTGTCATCCTGAAGGAGGAAGAGATAAATTGAAATAACATTGGAACAATCAGGCTATTCCTTCCAAATATTCGGTTTTTCTTGCCTGGAAAGACTGCTATGACAACTTTTTAAGTTCCAGAAAAAATATACATCAAAAGTAACACCTCAAACATAGTGAATAATCAACCCTGACAATTAGTAAAGGTTTGGAAACAACAGCAACTTGTCCAAACCAGTGACTCTAAACATTAGGTGCTAAAAGCCCATAACTGCAAAGCAGGTAGCTCAGCTTGCTGTGCCACTCATTGTACCCCCAGAGGTTCTTCTTCCAGCACATTTAACAAGTAATATGACCTAAGTCTTGGAAACTGTAGTAATCACCAGTTCCCATGTCCAGGGCAAGGACTAGTATTCTTCCAACCCACAATTTCTGCAGTGCAACTGCACCACAAAAGCACCTGGAAGGGAAATTTTCATTTCAGCGTTTCAAGCCACTTGTTGTTGTTACACAATCAAAAACATGTTCACACATTATTTTTCCATCCGTAACAGAAGCAACCACACCTCCAGCAAGTTCCTCCGCTTCACTGTCTTTTATTCTCCTCTACAGTAGCACTGCCCTCAGTAGCTGACAATCTAATAAAAGTTTAGTTAAACCAACACATTACAGGTGATCACAGAGGATATTTTCAGGTGTAGGCCTTTTAAGTTTGGAGGATCTTAGACTGCCAAGCAGCTCCGGTATTACAATCCAGGCCATTGTCAGAAGCCACTTACTCACAAAGAGGCTTACGTGAAACACAGTCACCATCCAGGCAAGTTTCAGATTACATTACGTGTTCTGAAAGTCTCATTTCTTCCCTAGCTAGCATCAGACAATGTCTGCATTGGTTCTCCCATGCTACAATGCCTCCAACTGCTCCTTCCAGGTGCTGGCACATCCAGAGAGTTACACTGACATGTATGGATTTGACTCACAGCTGCTGCTGCAGTGACTCATGCACACGGAGGCTCCTGATGCTTCCCACAAATGCATGCCAAAGAGTGGCAATGCCCGTGGCTCTGCTGCCTGGCACCTGGCACACCTTTGTAGCTGCAATGCTCATTCAGAACCACATGCTTTTCTTCCTGACAGCGTCTTCCTGCAGCCCCGTGCCATTAATAGGATTTACAACTTCCCTCAGACCTCTCCAACTGCACACGCTGACCAAAACAACTTATTTGAAAGACAGGCACAATTTTAAACCCTTGTTCACTTCTTTTTAAGAGCTAGAGGAAAGAGTCTTTGGGAAAGGAGTAGACTGAAGCAGCACGACAACTCCCAACTCCAGGGATTTAAGTTCTAATGCACTCCAAGACACAAATACCTCCCATGCCTAGAGCAGTAGGGTTTTGAGACAGACCAACCACAAATAGTCAGCATCTTGAATTAATATGAGGGTTTTTTTGAGTCACTTCTCACCAAAGCAGAGGCTCCAGAAGAGATATCTGCATTGTAGTATGTCCTGAAATGCAGCATGTTCCTACCACATTGCCCTCTTTAACAGTGTCTCTGCAGTTTAAGCATTTCAACTATTTTATGTTTATGCATTAAATAGTTTTGCATAGTTTCCTCCATTTGATGAGCTGCAAAACTTAAAAGGAAAGAGAAGGGACAGGAACACCAGAGCAGCTTAAGGCTACATCCCAGAAGACAATAGGCAACCCTAGTCACAGTTTAGCCCTTACAACTCTTTCCACTTGAAAAAGTGGACTACAGCCTAATGCAAAAACATGTGCATTTATATGAAACCACAGACTCAGAGAATGCTTTGGGCTGAAAGGGACTTTAAAGATCATCCAGTTCCAACCCCCCTGCCACGGGCAGGGACATCTTCCACCGGACCAGGTTGCTCAAAGCCCCATCTAACCCAGCCTTGGAACATTTCCAGGGAAGGGGTATCCTCAACCTCTCCAAGCAATCTGTTCCAGCACCTTACCATCCTTACAGCAAAGAATTTCTTCCTAATATCTAATCTACCCCTTCCAGTTTAAAGCCATTCCCCCTTGTCCTATCACAGCATGCCCTTGTATAAAGTCCCTCTCTGGCTCTCTTGTAGGCTCCTTTCAGATACTGAAAAGCCACAAAATAAGGTCACTTCAGAGCCTTCTCTTCTCCAGGCTGAACAACCCCACCTGTCTCAACTTTTCCTCACAGGAGAGGAAATATGAGGCTAAATCTCTAGTGGTACACGGCTGTTGGACCTAACTGAGGGCACTTTGCTCCCTAGGAGAAAAGTCTGGCTCAGACATCAGCTTATTTAGCTTTGGCTTTAATTGAGGAGGTCTTGAAAACATGGACTTGGGAATGCACCAGCGCCTTTAGAACTATTTGATATAATAGCCGTGACTCCGGAAAACAAGAATCTGAGTATAAAACACCAAATTACAGGACACAAAATGAGAACACCAGTAGCTACATGAATACTGTTACAAGCACCACCATACACAGTTTGGCTGGAAACTGCACTCTGAAATTTTTTTTTTTTTTTTNCCCCCTTGTCCTATCACAGCATGCCCTTGTATAAAGTCCCTCTCTGGCTCTCTTGTAGGCTCCTTTCAGATACTGAAAAGCCACAAAATAAGGTCACTTCAGAGCCTTCTCTTCTCCAGGCTGAACAACCCCACCTGTCTCAACTTTTCCTCACAGGAGAGGAAATATGAGGCTAAATCTCTAGTGGTACACGGCTGTTGGACCTAACTGAGGGCACTTTGCTCCCTAGGAGAAAAGTCTGGCTCAGACATCAACTTATTTAGCCTTTGGCTTTAATTGAGGAAGTCTTGAAAACATGGAACTGGGAATGAAAACATGGACTTGGGAATGCACCAGCGCCTTTAGAACTATTTGATATAATAGCCGTGACTCCGGAAAACAAGAATCTGAGTATAAAACACCAAATTACAGGACACAAAATGAGAACACCAGTAGCTACATGAATACTGTTACAAGCACCACCATACACAGTTTGGCTGGAAACTGCACTCTGAAATTTTTTTTTTTTTTTTTAAAGTGTAAAGGTAGAAGTGAAGCCGCACAGCCAAGGATTAACAAATCCTAAATCCAGCCCAGGAGGAAAGAAGCACCCTAGCACCCTGTATATGCCTTGCAGCTCCAGCCATTCTTTTAAAATTAATATGCACCTTCGCATCACCTGCTAGATCAGAGAGAGCCCTGGATCCATCCTAGGTACAATCCAAATGCAGCATTAATTCTGGTTTTTACTTAAGCCATTATCATGTACAAGCTTTCTCTGAGATCACCCTTCTCCACAGCTATTTCACACTAGCTCTACATTTCTTGACTCCTTTTCCTACTGGAATCCTAATTCTAACATCCTTTACATGATTACCTGGAGCAAATAGTGATTAAAAACTGGAATACACGCAGAGGTGAAAGGGCTGACATGAATAATGCACAGCGAGGTGATGGAAACAGATGTTTCTACAGAGCTTGGCAGATGACAGTCTGAAGAGAGAGCCAAATTAGTGCCCAAGGAGTTGTCCCATCAGCACGGGTGCTGTCAGAAACAACACCCTCAGAACAAGACAGAAGTGACCGAGTCCTTGGCTGTATGCACCAATAAAGGGCACCCACATAAGCCACGATTCTTTACTAAACAGCATGAAAGCAATTCTTTCCTCCTACTCATGAACCAGCAAGGCACAGGCTCTGCTCCACGCCCTCCTTACCTGGCCCTCCTCTGCCCGAGAGGCGTCGTTCCCCAGCAGCGGCTCCGCAGGAGGTGTCTGGATAGTGACAGACTTCTCAGACCGACTGCCATCTTTGCTCCGGGGAGATTTGTGTCTGTCCCGGCTCCTTTTGCAAACAGAGGAGGAGGAGAAGAGTGTTACCAGTTACTCTATGGGGCCTGAAATGTGCTGCACCCCTCGGTGAGAGAAGAGGGGATCCGTGCCCACCACCTCATGTTCTCTTAAAATGGCTTCCATCAGCGCTGTGCTTAAAAGGAAAGCCTGCATTCTCCAAAGGACTGGCAATCCCACTGGAATTTACTGGTCTACACAGTTCTCCACCTGCAAGAAAGTGACTTGCAGGGACATGCCCAGTTAACACAAGAAATTAATCAATAGAGCTTCAGTTCCTGCAAAGCAGAGCTTTGTCATCTCTGACCTTAACACTGTAGGAAAATTGGTGAAGTTTATTTCCACTGGTTAACAACCTCAAGTTAACCTCTCACAAAAGCAAGAACATCAAGGGCACAAGGCCAGTCTTTATTTCCAGAGCACCCTTGCAGACCTCACAGCTTCTCATCTGAGAAAGTCTCAAGATGAATTAAGCCCTACCAATCTCCTCACCAATGTTTTCCTCCCCGCTCCCATATGGACAGGAAAGCAGTATTTGCACTGGAAACCCTCACTGTGCTCAGGGACTGGCTTAACCCTCATGAGTATCCCAGCTCTGCCTCTCTCTTGGAATTAGCAAAGCCCAAAGGTTTAATGGGATGACACTTTTTCCAATTTAAGCGCTCTAGGATTTTTATATTGGTTTTGGAACTCTGAAGGCATCTTTCCACACAGCATTCTAAGTTTAAAAGGGCAATCTTTATTGGGGGTTGGATACTAAAGAAAGGAAAAAAGACAAACAAGAAATGTTTTCCTCAATAACTGGACTGTGAGCAAAGAGACTTCATGGAAGAATTCTTTTTCCAACCACACAGGATAATTGCTTCCGAATTGCAAAATTATTTTGGACCAGCTCAGTAATAAGTTATAAACACTAAATGGCACATATTTTACATGTAAAACTAAGGATGATGTAGGAAAAAAAAAAAAAGAAAATGAAACGTTTCCAAATAATCAGAAGTTTCAGAGCAGATGGGTTTTCAGGCTGTTGAATTGCCACAACGGAGAGGACTTGCTATTCAAGTTTAGAAAAGCCTGACTTCTAATCCAATCAACACTGATAAAGGACTTGTTGCTGACTCAAGTACCACTCAAATTCTATTTAAAAAAACCTCAACCATTCACAGAGCAACCTGGAGGAGGGTGGGGAAAGGCAGGAAACATTATTATTACAGAATAAAGAAATGGCCTCAGAAGACAACTAGCAATTATCAGTTTAGGAAGTCGAACATGTCTTCTCCCCAGATACTGTACTCATCCCTCGCCCTTTAAGATGGGAGTTAGGTGATCTCTTCTTTCTGCTGGCAGGATCCCAATCTTTTTGGCCACACAGAACCCCAGCATGCATCCAACAGGTTGAGTACCACTGAATTAGTAGCTTCAAGTCTCTTAACTGTGTTTTCCATGAGGACTTTCCACATGTATTTCCTCCAGAGATGTAGGTCCACTGATTTTATCCTGGTTTACAATATTTTTTTTTCCATAGGGCATATCCTAACTTAGAGCAGTAAGTAATTAAAACCAAACATTTCCTTACCCTTGTCTGTGAGCTTTTTTGGAGTGACCTGAGTAGTGGGAGTATCCCGAATATGTTGATTCTGTATCCATTGCAGCAGACATCGGGTCTGCACCGAAGGGGCACAGATCTTATTTAAATGATGAGCTCCTGGTGCTCCTGAGGTGGAGTCCGTGGTAAAAGTGCTTTCCTGGGTACTCTTCCCTTCCCAGTCATCGGTGAGATCTGGTCCTCAGAGATTGAGTGAGCTTCACTTAAAAGGAATCTGATCAGAGGGGAGGGGAGGGAGGGTGTTTGGCTCCTCACCATCGACCTAAGAAACGAGAAACAGGCATGAAGTGCACTCTCAGCAAAGCAGGACATCATTCCTACTGCGGGAATTCCCTCACTGGCCACATCCCACACTCACCAAGCCCGTCCTAGTCAATACCTCTCTTTCTGATTTACTGAATCTGCGCATTTGAAGGGCTTTAAATGAACTCAATGCATCTGTTTTGCAGAATTAAGCCAAAAAATTATCAAAAAACCTGGAAGAGACAGTCTAGGTCACTTGGTAGAGACTGCGCCTTGGAGGAGACACAGCAGCCTTACAAACCCAAATTCACCCACAGAAAAATAACCAGGCTTGGCTTTGACACCACATCTCTTCTCCTGTGTGACACACAGAGCAAATAACCTTACATTCAGAACAGCAGCATTATAGTTTATTTACAGGGGGGAGGGGTGGGGGTGAGGGCAACTTTCCTAGGAGAAGTGCTGGAGAGAATCAGCCCACCATGTCTGAGCCTGCTTTGTTTTCACACGTGCAAGGTGTGCCCATTATGCAGGCATTAGTTACTACACAATCAATGGCACTATAAACACCTCCCTCTCTTTGTAACCTTTGCCTCCAGAAGCAAATTCAGGTCTCGAATAATTCGGTTTTATTTAAAAATCATCTCTATATATACACATACTAATAGCACTGGGGAAAGTAGATTAGAGAACACGTCTAGCTTATATGGGCCAATACTTCTTACAATGTTCTTCCATTTGGAACAGTAGCTGAAGTCACATCTCTAAAGGGCAGAAGAGGGTCATGTTTTTTTTTGGAACAGGAGCAGGGCAACATTAGAACAATTCCCAACAGTAACCTGTCAAAACCCCTGAGCCCTGTGAGAAGGAAGGGTAGACATCATCCCACTTTCCAAATCCACATTCTGCATTAGTTGAGAAGAGGAAACGGAAAGGAGGGGAGTGTGGGAGTAAATCACCAGTCCAGGGAAACACATGTAAATAGGGAAGAGGGAAGGGTTGCAACTATGGACAGAGGTGCCCTGGCACAGCCCAGCGCTCCTGTGGCACACAGGAGCACTCTCACATGCCTTCTGCCCGGGCAACTGCTGCCTCCAGTCAACACAGGACTAAAGTCATGCCATGCTTTCAGAGTGGGCAAAAGACTACTTTAAAATTAAATTAGATCCCTCCATAATTTTCTGCTCACAGCAGCTTTCAAAGCTGTTAGCAATAAAACAGGTAACCACTGCTTCCAGCCCTCTCTTTCCCCAAAGACAGAGGGACAACAGCAGAAATCCTGCTTTGTCCAACTGCTCTTGCAGAAAAGCTCGGAGCAGAGCAGAGAGCTCTTCCACATCCAAGCAGTGCCAAAAATGAAGCCTCTTCCCTACAGGGTTCCTTGGCTGGAGGGGCAAGCTGCAACCAAGTAAAGCAACACCCCCACTGCATCCAGAGCTGCAGGTATTTGCAGAACACTTTGCAGAATGCTTTCCAGGGCTCTTGGAAAGAGAAAGGCGTGGGGACCTTTTGTGTACAGGATTCCCAAGCTCTGAGGACATGTCCTGCCTCGAGATAACTTTAAGGCATCAGAGAACACAGAAAGGACAAATAAGGATGGGACCATAAGGCCTGGTTTCAGGAGGAAAGGAATGTGGATGGATTTAAACACAGTAAAACACAAAGCCAAGGCACAGCAGAGTTTGGAAAATGGCATCATTACTGTAACAAGAACAAAAATCCCCCAGCCTAGGATGTGATGTTAACACTCGTTAACTCCTTAGATTTGCACACAGCCTGTACCTTACAGCTCCAGCAATAGGCTGTGACTCATTAAAGCTGATTTTTACCTCTACTGTCCTGCTAGGCAACCACAGAAAAAAAAATCCTTTCTCTGTGTTTGTCTTCCTCTGATAAATGGGGGTGAGGCCACGACCTCCCTACGCTTAAAAAGCACTATGAGGAGACGACTGCACAGGACTCTGCAGTCATTAGGCACCACAGACCAGAAACACCCTGAGCTGAACAAAATGGGACAAGTTATTGTAGTTTAAACCACGGCTTGTGATGTTACTGGAGTCCCTTTGAGAACAACCATTACCTTCACAGATACATAGCACTGCATGACAGGAATAGGAAAAGCAAGGAGAGCTGCTGGCATACATCAGTAAGGGTTATGCATTTTTTCCCAGCCCTCTAGGAAAGTATAAATTCTCACCTTTTTCCTCTAACCACACAGAATAATTTTCCCCCAAATCCCAGGTAAAAGAATCAGAGCTGAGACAGGGATTGGGAGCTCCTCTCACCCCATCAGCACAGGATCATACTTCTCTGGAGGCCTTTGGGAACATTTCTGCAGGCAGAGGCTGCCTGGGCAGGAACCATGAACAAGCAGTGCCCATTCGATGGTGAGTGAAGCAAGGCAGTGCTGGGCACCAGGCAGAAAAGACCAACCCAGGAACGCCAGGGCAGGCTCGATCACGCCAACTTTTCTTTTCTGTGTAAGCGAGAGCAACGGTTTTGACACAGCTCTGTGAAAAGTCAACAAGGTGGCCCCCAAAAACCATCAAGTCTCCTGGATCACCATCAAAAGCGGTAATCTTAGAGGAGTTTTCCAAACTAAATTATTCCACGATTGACTCAGGGACTCTGCACCTCCTCCTTGCCCCAACTGCAGGATACACCAGTGGCGAAATAGATCTTCCTGTCGAGCCCCTCACAGGGCTGTCAAGAACAAAATTTATCTGCCCAACCTCAGCTGGAAAAAGCAGAAGACCACCAGGCTTTGCCTGGTGCCCAACTGAGACTGATTGCCAAGAAGGCCTCCTAGATGTGTCCAACAGCAGGCAGCCTGGATTTTGAGGCAGACACCACTCGCAGTCAAGGAGGGAGGAGCCCAGCCCAAACACATCCTCCTCCTCATAGCCATGCCAAGCCAGTTATGCCCACCCTCCTGGTCTGTTCCACAGCAGGAAGGCAGGGCAGCCTTACACCAGAAAAGCTTCTGAAACTACTGTGGAAGAGGGGAGGGAAGGGATCAAAAGATAATTAACATGCTAAGCTACATCTCTAGGTTGGAGTTCTTCCATTGGCATAGACAGATGCCAACCCTGGATTAGCCATCACACCACCACTAGAGGCTGAGGAGACCTAGAGAAGACAAGCTGTGTGTGTGTCCTTCATAACACAACCATATCCAAACTAAGCACAGTCTTCACACACCTCCACTACTAAATCACTGTTAGTGATGATTCCTATCCTATCCCTCTGGGCAAGAACAACAGTTCTGCTTAAAGCAGCAGCCCCATCATTTGGGGCCTCATCCCTCCACAAAAAAAAAAAAAAAGGGTGAATTCAGAGTCTAATGCAGCCAATCGAAATGGCTTCACAAAAGATCATTACATCTCGCAGGACTCCGCTGAAGGCATGGTCTGTTTGCAGAGCTTCTGGCCCTTCATGAAACAAAGCTCTGCTGGCCTGAGGGTACAGTTGCACTGTATTTCAGCGTTGACAAGAAAGCTGGTGTAAGTAGCTTCCACCTCCGCACCACGGTTCACCACTCTTGGTTGTGTCAACACAATTCTCAGCAAGCAAACAGCTCTGCTGGAAAACAAAACAAAAAAAATCCCTTTTCTGCCCCCTGCCACGCTTTTGTCTTGGATCCTTTCCGTGACCTAGTTCACAGCACAGCTCAAAACATCAAAACCAACATCAGGGTGAATAGCAGCACAAGAGAACAGCTAGAGGGGAGATGGGAATGCCTCCTCTGCTCCACCACGACAACTGTATAAACTCTACACCCAGAACTTTGCTCCCAGTAGCGCCAGCACTCTCACTTTGCCCGTCCCTTACTCGGTGATGACAGAAAGAAGCTAAGTACTAGATGGAAAACAATGGTAAGGGCACCCCAAAGTAAATTTCTGGACCCTATGCTGGCAAGGAGGACTGCCGCACCCTGCATGTCAGTGAAGAAATGTAGTTACCCCTGAATACCGCAGAGATCACTGTAATTACAGTTTCTACGCAGCTACACAACTCATTGTAACTCCCTCTTTTCATACGCTCATAAATCTCAAAAAGAGTTCTTTTGAATTGCTATTTTCCACGCTGGAAGCCCAATCCTATTTCCAATGAAGTTTGCTTTGTGATCGTCTTCAAGGGAGCGCAGTTTGGCTCTCAGCCCAAGAGAAATTTAAAAGAGCAAGTTACATCTTTAAATCAAAGAGGGCAAACGCAAACAACAGCTCCCTTTTACATCCCATGCTTTCCCAATGGATTTTCCCCCTGTGAAGTTGAGGCAAATAACTCCAGAGCAAGCTCATCTTTGAAATCTTTGCACGCTTTCAATCTTGCAATCAATTAGAGCTGGTTTACCAGTCAGTTCGTGAAGTTATATGTATTTGGAAGTGCCATCTGGAGCGCAAGCAGCCGCAAGTGTCCATGAGGATGTGCGCACAACTCGGCTCCGAACGCCGTCAGCCTCGCTGCTTAAACAGCACCAGCTGGCTGTGGGGTGATGGATGCCCACCAGCTACTGCACTGAGAAATCTTTTTTTGGTTTTTTTTTTTCCCTTCACTTAGCGAAACGAAGAGCTTCGCAAATCAAACACCCCGAACCTCGGGTGGCGAAGGTTCCAAAGTAAAAGCAATTAGGATGGCTAAGCAGTGAGGGAGCTTTTCCAGCTCTGGCGTTGGCTTGGCTGCACGGCACTGCCGCAGCACATTCCCACTATTCACTTCAGGAAAACGAGAACTCGCATAACTTGCCATGTTCAACTGCAGCCGTAGTAAGACCTATGAGCAATGCCACAGGAACCTTTTGCTTTTGAATTTCCTGAGCAGGCCCCAGTCCAGCAACTTGATCTGTAAGCACAGAAGTTAATCCATGTAAATCTACTCACAGAGCCAAGACTTCCAGTTTTAACAGGCAATGAGTTTTGGGAAACAAGGTTTTTCTACAATATTTGTATTTATTTTTGCATTAAATAAGGTCAATTTTGGCCTTATATATATATAAACTAAACCAGGGCTTTTACTCTATGGTGGTGGCTCTTGGTTTGCAAGCCCCTCATTCTAAAAAAAAAAACCTGTTTAGTAGTCAGCAAATTCAAGCCCTGTAGTAACAGGTTCTCTTTTCTTTTGCTTCTCGGAGGCTCCTCAGAAAGATTTCACAGATCCCCTGGAATTTCCAGCCCCAAAGCTGAAAACCATTAGTCCATGACATAGATATTTCAGAAGGAAAAGCCACTTGGCTTACTGAAGCAATCCACTATTTAATCAGAACACAACAACACAAGTCTGAAAACCCAGACAAACACCCAGGCAAACCCACCACCCAAGTGAGTGGTGCTTCCAAGCAGTAAGCCCCAGCCTCTTGTCCCTCTGTTACCTAACTGGAAGCTCTCTACACGGGGCCCACCTGTGAAGCATTTCCCTGGAGGATGTCCTTTGCCCGTTCCAAGAGCCACATCTGTGCAGGCCAAGTTTCTGAAGCACAATAAGTATTCAAAACCATCATGCAAACTACACCTCAGGGCCATCCTGTCAGACTGGTGAAAGCTTGTGCTTCCCCACTCATGGGTCTGTGCTGTGCTGCCAGACCTTCCAGGGCTTCTCTTAACCCCAGAGCCACAAAACGTGGTACAAGGTGTTGTGGCCTCAACCTCAGGACACCAGAGCACCTGGGACTCTGCACAAGAATACATTTTTCCATACTGACATTTAAAACTGTACTGAAACAAACAGGGAAAAAGAGTCTCACAAGACACCACTGACTCTGCCTGTCCCAGCAGGCAGCGCCCGTACCTCATTTTCAGTATTTACTTTTAGCTACAGAACTCAGATACTGAGCTAGCATTAAAAGGTATGAACTGCAAAAGGTTTCTCTATTGAAACAGCACCGCCTCCTTTAAGACACTGCGTATCTGCCAGCATTTTCTATTTAAATTTAGAACAAAAAAAGGCTACAGACCTTGAGCAAATCCCTGTACACAGCACAGTGGGACTCCATAGAATAGAGTCTCTTTCTATCTCCCTCGTGCTCAAATCTGTACAAGCCCAATGCCATTCTGTCCTTGCAAGGAGAGAGGACAAAGGTGCTGACCCCTGAGAAATAATCACTGATTTTTACTTCGACCCAAGTCTGAAAATTCCAACATACAGGCTAATGAGAAATTAAAATAAGCACTAAGATTGTTTTCACACGGGTTCATTTTCTTCTTCCAAGCAACGGTACCAGACATGGAGAAACGTGAGCTCACTGTTTCCCACTAGCAGAACTGGACATCACAGTTCTCCACTCAGGTCTGCCTCTCAGGCCCCCACACAGCAGCACAAGTCCAGCAGCAGCAAAGGCACATTTCTGATACCACCCTCTGCTTTGGCTGCAAGAGGCGGGGGTGTAAGAAAGGCTACAACACCATATCATTCAGGGTAGTGTTTCCCTGGTGCCGTATCCCAGTCCCACAATGACAGCAAGCTCTCTCCTGGTGCACATATCCATAAGACAACCAGGAACAACTGCCGCTACTAACCAAAACCAAAAGGACAGAAGCAACCACTGGGATCTGCTGATCAGTGGCTGTGAGAAGCTAGATATTTGCCTGGCTGGTTCCACTACAGCCTGGGATTATTCCAATATTGCAGCTATAGGGAAGATTTTAAAAGGAGGCTTTCTACAAGACTCCATTCACATTTATTTTTCAAAATTAACAACTGCAGCGATCACAGAGCCAACATTGGCCTCGGAGCTGTGGCTAGCTAAATAGCCAAAACCCAGTGGGGGAAAAGAGCCAAGTATGGACAAAGCGAAGCTTTTCAAAGGTGGCAAAGCACTGCTGAAGCTCCCTTCTCCACAACTCTCTTCCTTGAAGTCAGGCTGCGCTCACAGGCAGTGATATCACAGAACGTACTTCATAACATCCTAATTTGCACCTCCAGCCAGCGTGACTCCATTTCTTAACCCTTTACAGCTGCACAGATCTTGTGGGCAGCTCCTTACTGACAAACCCGGGTCAAAAAAAAAAATCCCACTGCTCCAGACAGTCAGAGAATCGCCCACCCGCCTCCCCAGGTCGAAAACCCTGCCATGAAAGCTCATAGCTTTCACAGACTCCGCAATTCAAAGAGTTCAACCCTTGGCACAAGAGAGCTAGCTCACCACCTTGACAACCTCCTGAATAAAACCCCAAACCCCCGCTGTGTTATTCCGCAGCGGCTCTCCTTCCCGTCGCTCCTGCTCCCCCCTCCCGTGCTGCCCAGCGGGATGAGCCCGGACACAGAGCGGTTTGTTTTACACGGCGAGGCACCCCCAGCAGAGCGTTCGCTCCGGCGCGGAGCCCCTGGCACGAACAGCGCACGGGCTCCGTGCGAGGCTCGGCAGCGGCAGCGCCGCTCGCCCTGCGGGGCTGCGCCCTCGCCGGCACCGAGGGGCTCATCCCGGGCAGGCAGAGCTCCGGCCGGCTGGAGGGAGGGAGGGAGAGAG
>VWZN01008658.1:0-65404 GCA_013396955.1 Regulus satrapa
CCGAGCAGCCCTTCCCTCAGAGCACGGCCTTGTCTGTGTGCACGGCTTACACAGATCTGACACTGCAGGCTGCCTGACCTGTCTGTGGCAGGAATTTTTAAAGCTGCTGATTTTTCTGGTAGTGTCTTCTTTGCGTGCTTTTATATATGGTGATGCTTTGATTCCTCAAATTGCGGTTTTATTTTTTCCCTCTCCGCTTTGTTCGGGGTAGCTCTTGTGGGGACTCGGTGTGTTTTGTCATCGTGGTTAGCCATTGTCACCTCTCAGGAGAGCTGTCTAGTGTCATTTGAGGTCCTACTTTCAGCAGATGGTTGGACCATATCATCTCAAGAGCCAAGGCTTTTTTTAATAACTCTGATTTAAATCTTGTACTTAGTTGAACTCGGCATTAAAAAGGCATCTGGTCTGAGGAGGAGTTTGCCTCTAAATGCAGTTAAATGCTGCTTGTCTTCCCATCAATACCTTATTAATGTCTTCAAAGAGAAGTGACAAAAGTGATGCAGCTATATAAATCTGTAGAAATTCTGTGCCAGAGTTGTAGAAATCTATTTCCTTACAACTGTACATGCCTATTTTCAGAAGAAACTTCCTTGATACCTGCACGTCTGCCTTCTTAGCAGTGAGGTAATGCTACGTCATCAGAAGGTGTCATTAGAGTCTTGTTTATCCTGGAGGTTTTAATGTATGGATTGAACTTGCTCCAGTGAAGGTGTCTGTGCGTGCAGTTCTGCGTGTGTAGTTCTCTAGTTCTTCTCTAGCACTGGAGAAGGAAAATACAAGAGGAATACAGTCCCGCCTAATTTGTGATCCAGTGTGATTTTGTGTGGTTTCAATCAAAGGAAGTTGTTCTGATAAAAGTCACCATGTGAGTTTGAGCTAGGAAGCCTTAGTGCCCTCTGGCACCTTTGACTCCTGAGGACAGCTGATGCCTATTCCTGGGGAAGAAGGTGAAAAAGGAGCAGAGAAGGAAATTGTTCGCTTGGTCTTCCTATGTTGAAAGAAGAAAGGTTTGTCATTTTCTTAGGGCTCAGTGATTTCATGCAGCTGAACGTCCTGGAATTTGCATGAATATAGATGAAATGCAGACACCTTCCCCTACCTTACAGCACCTTGCAGCTCATGGGAGAATGGATTTTCCCCGTTTTTAGATATGTATAGAAATTTACTGTCAGCAGGAAGGGAGGGATGATGAGAATTTAGGACATGTTGCAGAAAATTTTTCTAGGAAGTTTCCAGTGTGTTATTGTATCCACTCCCTAAAATTCTTCTGTGAGCTACTTTTACAACCAGAAGGAACAAGAGGCTGCTGAACTAAAAACACAGACTGCTGCCTGTGTGGAACTTTAAAATCCGTTTAAGGTGAGGACCTCAGTGTCAAAAAAATAAGTGGATAACTCTTGAATTTGGAGAGTATAGAGAGGGAGAATATTGTGTCAAATTCAGCTGAGGAAGACTGAGTTTAAAGCAACTCCCTGGACTAAAAAGTCATCTTAATTTGTCAGCTATTGAAGCAGAAGTAGTAATTGAGTACTTGCAAGTGCTTGCTTGCAGAGCAAGTAAAGAGGTGTGTATGTCTGCAGGTAAATGAGAACCTTGTGAACAGTGAGCAAAAATGAGGTGCAGCTGAGATCAGTTGAAAATGATGTAAATCTGAAACAATTCAGCAGTTACAAACAGTAGGCAGTAATTCCTTCAGTTTAGTCACAATTGAAGTCTGAGCTCTTAAATGTGTTGCACACTTATATATTTAGAGTGTTGTTTCTATCTTAAGTAACAAGATTTATCACGGACACAGCTGATCAAGTAAATTAATGTTGTCTACATTGAAGTGAAGGAATATAGATCTGAAGTCTTAGGCTTAATATTTTCTGATATGTACTGTGAACCCTGGGTTCTGGCTGGCAAGACGTGTGCCTTGCTGGTAGAAAATGTTCTGAATTTGCAAGGTATAGAAACATCCTGTTGTCTTCTCCTTCTTCCCCCCCTCCTTTTGCCTAATACTGACTTCAGGGCAGTAATTCTGTGCAGTTCTGAGGAGCTGGGTTGCTGCAGCAGCCCTGAGAAAGGCACTGGGCTTTTTGGGCTCGGCTGTGAGAGTGGAACGGTGCTGCTGCCGGTGTGCTTAGCTCAGCTCCAAGCAGGTAACAGGAATTATTATGGAGCATTCTAGGCAGAGGTGCTGGGAGTACTCAGGAGAGTGCAAGAGACTGAAAAATACTCCTGCATTACCAAGGTTCTTGCAAGGAACATCAAACCCAAAACAAAACCACCACCCAAAAGAACAGAACGAACAACCCAAACAAGTTTCAGAGCTTATGCAAGTAGATTAAGAAGACCCTTGTGTAAGAGTTCAGTTCATTTGTACAGGTATTTTTACTGATTTGCCTTGATACTCCATCAGTGGCCCTGGAGTGTGTTGGAGTCCTTCAGTTTGCTCCTTTTTCTCTCAGTAGCCTGTGTTAGGGTAGTTGCACGAGTTCTGGCCTCCTTCAGGGGCTGATTGGGATGCCAAGCAAAGGCTGATACAGGCTTGTTGTGTAGTTCTGTTTTCCCAGCTTGCTTCAAAGCCACGGAAGCATCTTAGCTCTTTCCTCTTGGCCTCTCCACAAGAAGAAAGGTAAAGGCTTCCCTGCAAGGTAACAGCTGTTTTTTGTCTTGTGTTCCTCCAGAAGCTCTCCGAGCACTACATTAACCATGCATTAGCTGTAGTGTTTGCAGTGGGTGTTGGGGTCTACAGAAATGAATTGTAGTTTCTTTCCTGTACAGTAACAAAGATGATTCTAAATAGTGATCAAATTGTGTTTGCTAGAACTCAGAAATACTGTGCAGTATAATAAGCACTAGATAGCAGTGTTGTTACATGGCTTCAGAAGCTATGCTGTGGGTTTATGTGAAATGCTGGCTTTTGGAATTCATCCTCATTTAGAGAGTCTGCTTGCGATGAGAGCCTCTGCAGGCCTGTGCTTTGCTGCCATCACAGCCAGGAATATGGAGTTATGGAACATCAGCTAAAAGGCTCGTGTGCAGATAACTTTATGCTGGAAGGGGACTCGAGCTTCAAAGTGCCTGAACAACCTCATCTGTTGTGGAAGCTTGGAGGTCTGATGGATGGCTGTAGCTTTTTGTTGTTATTGTGGGTGTGAGGAAAATCAATGTTGAAGAAATTGTCTTAAAATCTGGCAGGACAGTGCTGGCACATTGGGCTGGTCTCTACTGAGTTGCAAATCTTTTTTGAGTGTAGGTGTCTGACAGTGGAAAAGAAGTGAAGTGCTTGGAGTGTGCTCAGAGAGAAGTCTGAATGAGAACAGTTGAGATTTAGGAGCCTCTGTGCTCCTCTCTTGTTTAGGGATGTGGAAGGCACAGTTGTGAAAGTGTCTCTGTTACTGGACGAACTGGGCACATGGTGTTGTGTGGCTTGCAGTGAGACCCGAATCGGCATTTTGATGGTAAAGGTCACAGCTGAATCATGGAGCTGCATTGTATTGAAAAGCAAACCGGCAGTCGTATGGCAACAAGTACACAATAAGAAATACAGTTAAGTCAAGAGGTATCAATATAGAAGGTAACCCTGGACATCATCTTGATGTGACAGATGCCTTACAGGATAAAACAGTTGTCATTTCATTCTTCTGCACGGCTGAAAATACTGTGTATGGCAATACATTGTGCTACATAACTTGTAAGCACAGACTCCCTAAAGTGTCTGGCTAACCCTGTGCCATGGTTTAATCCCAGCAGAATCCAGCACCAGGCAGCTGCTTGCTCACTCCCCCACCAGTGGGATTGGGAAGGGAGTCAAAAGGGCAGAAACTGGAAAAAGCTCTTGTGGCTTGAGATAAGAACGATCTAACAGAAAGTCGTGCATACAAGCAAAGCAAGAGAGAATTAACTGCTTCCCATGGTGGGGCACGTGCTCAGCCTTGTGCAGGAGAGACAAACACCATCACTCTGAATTTCCTCCCCGTCTTCCTTCTTCCCTCTCTATGCACTGGGCGGGAGGTCCTGTGGTCTGGGATATCTCTGGTCGGTTTGGGTCCCCTCTCATCCTCCCGTGCACCTCGAGCCTCCTCGGCAGCGAGACTGACAGTACAAGAAGCAGAAGAGCCTTGGCTCTGTCTAAGCACTTTTCACCAAAAACAAAACCACCGCTGTTATCAACACTGCGCTCTGTTATCAGTGCTGTGTTCAACAGAAATCCAAAACACAGCCCTGTAGCAGCCACTTGGAGTGAAGGCAAGTCTGTCGGAGCCGACGCCGGCACAGCCAGGCGGGTCAGGGTTAAACTCGGGTTTCTCTCGGGAGGGCCAGGATGACCTGGCTGATGTTTTCCTCAGCTGACTCTGGCGGGGCGTGTGGAGAAGCCCGAGTGCGTGGCTAACGTAGCAGAGGGCTGAGGGGCGCTGCTCCTTGCAGAGTGAAGCCTGCTGGGGTGCACCTTTGAATCTCTTTGAGGTGGCACAGTACTTCTGTGCCATCCATTTTGCAGTGTGAAGGTTTGACACCAGGACAGTTTTGGCGCCAGCTGACCTTCGTGCCGAGGGGGACGCTGCTCCCTCCTTGTCGAAAATGCACAAACTGGGCCTCAGCTCTGATAGCAGAGAGAGGTTGGGGCTTTTTCATGTGGTGTTTGAATACCAGGAAATAGGGAATGCCCGAGGAGGGTTGCCAGTGCCTGCGACTGACTTCAGTGGGCCCTCCTGGTAGTGCTGTGCCCTTGCTCGGCTTTCAGCCTGGGTGATGCTGGGCTTTGTTCTTGCGTTGCTCTTCTGAAGAGGATGCTGCAACTGGTCTGCCTGCACCAGCAAGCTGGCATCACATCCAGCCCTTGGAGCTTCTTCTCTTTCACTGCAAGTCTTCTTTTGCTCTAGAGTATAAGAAGTGGTTGATTGACGGTGTTGCACATTTAAGGAAAAAAAGTTTTAAAGCTTTCTGTTAGCGAGAATATTTGCTTAGATTAGGGAGTTTGAATAAGAAGGAACAATTCTGAAGAGGGAAACCTTTGGAGTAGTAGTGTTAATAGCTTTCTCAACCTCGTCTTCAGGAGCTCTATCTAAGAGGTTCTTCAAACAGCTGTATTTTGTGCTCTACTTACATTCTTTCAAGTTCTTAAGCTTAAGGTAAAAAAAAAAATCAGCCCAAACTAATGAAGGTAAAAGTGATTTGTTAATTAATTCTACTTTCTTTGTTTGCTGTTATGTTAGACCCCTTAGTAGAAAGAACATGGAAACTTTGAAAAGATGCTTTTGACTCTGGCGATGTGGGGATTAAAATGGAGAGCAATTCTTCTGCTTAAGTTGTATTCTTACTCAATTCCTGGAAATATTTAAAGTATTTCTGGCATGCTAAGTGTGACCTTTCAGTATAAGGTTGTATTATTACAGTGTAACAAGACTGAATCGAAGCTCGTGGAATCCAGATCAGCAGTTTGCTGTGCTGTGCAGGTGTATGGGTGTGATATATGTTCCTTTTAGCATCATATGTGATGTAACAGTTTGTGTAATACGAGTTTATATGCCTGGTTTCTTATGGCCTACAGTAAAACTGCATCTCTTAGGATTCTTTTTGTCCCCCCTTCCCCTTCTGTCACCTTTGTTCACTTCTCCAGACCCTTTTCAGAAGAATAGACAGTTATGTTCAGCTATTCATTGTTTTTACTGACAGTGGCAGATCTTGAAAGTTATTTCATTGGAGACATTTGAATTGGAATCTGAAGCTGCAGTGTTTTAAACTTTTTTGTGACAGACTTCTTGCTTACTGTGCTCTGGATATACATAGGTACTAAATGAGCATATAGACTACCAAGTTCTTAAACTTGGATTACTTTCCTTCTTACAGATTCTTTTTCTTCACCTGCAAATACCTTTTTTTAAACCAGATTCCACAAAATTAGAAACAGTAAAACTGGATTTGCTGGTTGTGGTCCTGTTGCTATGCTCTACATGGAAATACCAATTTAGCACAGGATAGAGAAGTCACCTCTTTTCACTGAAGAATTAACTGAGGCTTGTTCTTGAAATGTCTGTTTCTGTGGCTGGGGGTTGTGGTAGTTTTCTATAAATAACTACCAAAATAGTATCTGTAGACATCTAGCAGTCACAAAGCAATTCCAAAAGTAGTAATACCAAGCCATCATGGATTACTTTTTAAAAATAATTGTATGCACTCATTAATTCTTCTGTCTCAAATACCTTTTCCTTTTAATTTAGCTCTCATGAGCAGAACTTCCTGGTTATAAAGCTAGATCTTTTTTCCCGAATGGCTGTGTATCTTGCTTTATGCAAATGAAAGTTGCATAAGTCAGACTAGAGAAAGAAGTTGTTTGGAAAGCGCTGTAGTAATGTTGTGAATACTGCTGCGTATTCCTGAAATGGGCTTTGTAATCTGTGATGAAAGTTAAAATACTTGAATACTGTTGCTCTGTATCAAGCGCTGAGATTTTCCTTAATGTTGATAAACAGTTTTGCCTAGCCTGCATTTGTCCTGTCTCTTTATAATTGCTGAAGCTTGGTAGAAAAGGAAGTGTCACTCCAAAATAATAAAGGAGTTTGTGCTTTGGGTTGGAAGGGGTCTTTGAAGATCATTTAGTCCAGCAGATCACCTGTTTGCTGTATATACCAAAACCTGGTTGCTGTGTGTTAAGGTTCTAAATATTCTTGGGAAGAACATTGTCCGTGTGTCTTTTAACTCAAAATTGTTTGGAAGTGTTGGAGTTGTTTTGCTCCAGCGATGGCATTTTCGTGTGCCTCCGGAGGCGTTCACGGCGCGTCTCTCACGGCTTTTCTTTCCCTCTCTTGTCTTGCAGTGAATGATAGTGTCTAGAAAGGGTATGTCCCTTCAGGAGAGAGGTGCCAATGTCCAACCGGCCTAATAACAATCCAGGGGGGTCACTGCGACGTTCACAGAGGAACACTGCCGGGGCCCAGCCGCAAGACGACGCAGTAGGAGGAAGGTATGGCTGCTCTCTGCGAGCCTTCAAACGTGCAACGCTCCCCTGCATGTGACTTCCTAAAGAATGTTTTCCACCCTGCCATCCGGGCCTTGAAACTTGCAACAAATCTGTTTGTCTCTGAAATGCTGCCTGTACTGCTGCTGCATGGGGTAATCCCATGGAGAACTCACTGCCATATATGTTCAGCTAGAATTGCAGTAGTAGAGCTATAAGGAGAAAAAGCTGTTTTCCATAAATCACAGGTAGTAACAAATTGTATCTTCTCCTTTCTTCTCAGATACTAAAACTGTGGGAGGGGGATGACAGGGAGGGGCTGGTACTGGGAATCTCTTCGAGGAAACTGAGTAGCTGCTACTCTCTTACCTTTGTATTGCATATAAATCTGTGCAGCTGTTGACTAATTCAAGAAAAAAAGCTTTGCCATCATTTAATGTGCCTCATATAATGAACAAGTGGACCAGATTGTATTTGCTCTGTAAGTGGTTGCTTCTGCAGTGCAGAACAAAGAAGATCCTTAGAACTTTTCCATGTATGACAGTATTGTTACTGCCGTGAGCGAAGCCTGTGTGGATATGAGTGTTTCTTTAACTTTGTTAAAAGATCAGTCTAATGAAGAAAGGTTATCGTGTGATGGTAGGCAAATCTGTCTATACTCTACTCCCTCAGATAAATTACTAGTGTGGTTGTTGGATATGTGGACCTTGATTTTTTTTGGGATGAGTATTAAACTATTACAAGTTAGTGGCACAAACATTTTGTACCATGAAGGAACTGGGCCATAAAGTTGAATGGAGATGAGGTGTATTTCTTACTAGTATAAAGTCTAACTGAAAACAAGTTGAACAGCTGTTGAAAGGGTGAAGAAGGCCAACTTCTAAGGGGCTCTGGGGGAGAATAATTCAGTCTGAAAAGTGCAGCTTCATTTTCTCTAAACCAGTCTACTGTACAAGTGGAAGAGCAGATGATAAACACAAGGCTTCTTCCCCTAAATAATGTGGCATAAGGAAGGGGGAAGTTGCCTTATGTAGGTAATTCTTTTGTGAGCTAGAATTGGTTTTGGAGAACAGCTCTTTCCAGAGGCATAGCGAGGCCTTCATTCCCTTGTGCCCATTCTGTGTTGTCTCTGCATCTCAGTGGATGTTGGAGTTAGGTATTGCCCTACCAACACTTTCCTCGTACACTGAATTTCACCTGGAGCAAATAAAGCTCTCCCTAGAATAAAGAATTGGAAGCAAGTTCTTCGGAGATGATGTGGGAGATTCTTCTCAGATACCTGCTGTTAGTTCAGATTTTGCATTCAGAATGCCAGGGAGAAGCTCCACAGTGAGTGAGTCAGACCAAGGGAAGAATTTGAAGGGTAGCACTGTTTTCTTTCCAGAAAGTCAGTCATCATTGCTTTGGTGCATTGTGATCTGTTGTGCTGTCAGGCAGTGATTGAAGATTCGCTTGTCTGAAGTGGCTGGACCTCTTCCACCCCTCACCAGATCTGTGCCAGACTTCCATGAGCAAGAATGTATTGCTCTCCTTAACTGTGTTAGACCTTCCTTGGAGCCAGAGCTCCTTGCTGGGGTAAAGAGGATGGAAGAAACTTACAGTCCTCTTTGGGTCTCTTTAGAACAGGACCTCCCCTGCCTTTTTCATTTCTGAGTAAGCATTTTGAGCTGGCAAAGCCTATAAAAAGGCCTGGTTAAAGCGTGCTGGTTAATACAAAATTTAAAATGAATTTGTCTTCTTTTACTGTCAGCAGCATTTCCTTTCCAGTAAGGTGCTGGGCAGAAATGGCTGTTGTACAGGGACCAATATGAGATGGATCTGTCAGGTCCTTACGAAGTTTGTAGATGATGTGGAAAGAGACAGGTGCTCAGATGAGTTTTTAGCTGGTGCCTGTCTTTGGACAAAACCCTCACAGGACTCATCGTTCATGTGTGCAGCATGCCGTGGTACAGATGTTTCAGTTCTGTGCTGAGCAGTGTCCACTGGGCTCTAGAGTTCACAGCCTTGTGTCCTGTTATACCTTGCTGTACTCCAGTGATAAACACTGACAAAACCCCAAACTAACACTGAGCAAAAAAAAATTACACCTTTTCTCACATTAAGGGGTTTTTTGGGATCTCTGAGACAATTTATTTTCAGTCTTTCTTGCATTTGTTGTCAGTAGCCTGCACCTCTTAGGTTTCTACAGTAAAATTGCTTAAAATAGAATAAACAAGCGGTGGAAAGACTGGTTTCAATCATATGCTCATATTGTGCAAGTAACTGAACTTGGGATGTCTCTATGTTAGCATTTCAGCTGGAGCTGGCACTGTTCTCCTGAAGCCAGTCAGTCATCCTTGCCTGCTGTGTTTTGGCTAGTGTGGAATGGCCGTGGAACGCTTGAGCTGGAATCGTTGTGGATGAAACGGAGCTGAAAGCTGTGCTCTGTGGGAGCAGCTTGTGTCACTTGTGGCTGTAGCCTGGTAGGCTTGGAGTAGAAACACTGAGATGCAGCCATGGTGGGGCTGGTCCTTAAGGGCAGTGTCTGGCTTTGTAGATTCTCCTCTCTTGATCCGTGCTGCTTACGGATGCTGTGCAGGCAGTGTGAGATTTTATCCAGCCCTGTGTTACATCCACGTATTTCTTACCCTCCCCAGTAAACAACAAACTGACACGAAACGATTAAAAGCTCCCAGCTCTTCCCCTTTCCCGACAAAAAAGAGGGAATTAGACAGTAATGTGACTCTGTAGGGGGTTGTTGCTTCATGCCTAAAATTAGCCACAAAGTTTGTAAGCAGCTTATGGGCCACACCTTCTGAAGTGTTGGAGGTTTCTTCAGTTTGGTCACAGATATGCAATCATAACCCTTGGAGCAAGGACAGGTTTCGATACTGTCTGAACTTGTGTACTGGATTGCATTTCTGCTTTGTATAAATAACTTTCTCAGTGCTGGAAATGCAACAGCTTCTTTCTTAAAGCTTTTTTGTGGCTGTGGTGCGTGCATTTTCAAAATACAAATTAAGTGACGAAAGCTTGGAGAGTTTATGCACTTTGTCACTCATAATTTCAGACTTGGAAGTGAAGGCCAATAATCCAAGGTAAGCGTGTGGTATGGCCAGATGGCCTTGTAATAGCCTTAGAGCTGCCTTGATCTCTGATGCTGTGGCTGCAAGAGACTCCAGTTAGTACAGGTGTTCAGAAAGAGAGAGTCAGGAGAATGCCAGTGTGCCAAGCTGAAGTGCTAATGTATGTCTTTCTGTAATCTTCAACACTTCTACAGCTTAAAGGTCTTTGGTTAAAACTCTGCCAATTTAACTTGCTGAGCTGCTTCTGCTCACTTGTATGAAGACCCTGGAAGTTCCAGACTTCTCTCTGGTCTGTTCTAAATGCAGACTCGCCCTCCTGTTACATAGAATATTGACAGACTGGCTTAACCTGGAAGCAGCAATGCAAACCCATTTTCCTCTAGACTGGGCTTGTTTGATGTCCCCATGACATCCCTACTTGTCACGGTGAGCAGGGGGATGCCTGTGATGGTTTTCTGCTGGAGTTTCACCATCCATTTCACACTCAGCATAGGAACTGGGTAGGAGCTTTGGGAGTTTGATTTCAGGGTGCCTTTTAAAGGTACAAGCAATAATACCAGGCTCAGGGAGGTGTAGAAAGATGCAGTTTATTTGCAGTTAGTGCTGTAACAGTGTTGTGTGCTTTTCCCTCGAAGAAGGGGGTCTGTATTTTAAAAGGGGGTGTGAACTGGGGCTGCTGTAATTCCCTCCGAGTGTATGCTTGTAAGCAAACTGGCCTTGGCCAAGTTGGACTGATGTGATTCTCCACTTTCTGTTGTCAGGGCTTATGTTCCAATAACTCTGCTTGGGATGAATTTCAGCTCTTGTGGGTCTTCTTACTGGTTTTACTACCATTTTGAAAAGTATTTAGGTTGACCTAATTGTAAATTACTGTTATGATGTCACCCTTATAATGGTACAGCATGAACCCTTCTGAAGTGTCTCTTGGAGCATTCTCCACTGAAGGGTGAGTCTTGGCAGGTTTTTAAGGAAGCAATAATGATATTATTATTGGTAGGAGTTTCCCTTCGCAGCTGTAAACTGAAGCAGATGTGTTAATGAAGCTTTCTTTTCATAGGGGTAGGAGGAGGGAGTGGAAGGTACTTACTGTCATTTTCTTAACTGTATATTTGCATTGTTACCACGTGTGTTGAAGAATTGTTCCCTCCTGGCTTAGTTCCCAGTGATGCCGTAGGATTTACTTGGAATGGGAGCAGTTGGGAAGCGGCATTGTGAGGCACACAATAAGATCTTTTCTGGACAGGGAGCAGTTGATTGTTCCTTTCAGTTGTGAGCAATGTTTCACTGTATTGGTGTAGAGTAATGGAAGTGGTCCTGTGTGCTGGAACTTTTTTTACCAGTGCTGCAGAAATTACTTTTTTTTTTAAATTAGTGGCATTAAATTACAGTGGTGCTTATCTTTTTGCATATTGTTAGTCTTAAGGAATCTTTAGGAGTAGGAGCATTTAGGTAGCATATCACTTTGACATAAACGACTGCTATGCTGTTGTTCTCTATGAAAGTAGGATAGTTTATAACCAAATCTTAATGTTTTGGAATTAAACATATACATGTTCTTGTGTATTTGGAATTGAAGGCTAAGTGTTAAATGAGATCCTTGTTGGCTGTGTGTAAGACTTGGATATAAGCAGAGTGCTTTTGTCAGTTATATTGCTTTTATTCTAAACAGGGTTTGTTTTCGGACCACTCTTGGTGATACGCTGACTGGTAAGAACTTACCTGAGACCTGTTAAACACTACATATGATGTTTGAGTTGGTGGGGAAGACATTTTAAGTATTCTGAGGAGAGAAAGTAGGTGTTTTTGCACAGCTTTTTTCATCTGTGCTATTGCTTTTTTCTTAATCTCACTTTTGACAGAAGTAAAAGGACAGTTTTTGCAGACCTTGTTTAGAAGCATTTAATAGCTCACTCTCAGCTGCTGAGGAACGTGGCTTAGATTAAACACTTTGTTTATTAACTAACTTCAAAAGGGTTGTTTTGTTGTTTTTTTTTTTTTAATATGCACAGAGTAACTCTCAGAGAGCAGGTTCTAGTTGGTTCTCTCTGATGGTTTTGCTCAGGGCTGGCCTTTTCCTCCATACTGTTTATATAACACAGCAAGCTAAATGGTGGTTAGCGTGTCAGCTTGTGTGTGTGATACTCTGAACTCATGTCTGCCTGGGAGTTCAGACATGCATCAGCACACAGGTGAAGGAAGCCCTGGAGTTGTTTATGAAACTGTCTGTAGGTTTGGGGAGGGGAGGAAAACAAAAAGCCCCTGCAGAACACGGGCTGAAGGTGCAGCAGGAGCTCGCTGCGCCTGGAGCTGCCCCTGAGCGGGCAGTGGAGGAACGCAGGCTCTTCAGTACTTGGCTTCTCTCTGTCATTAGTGGGAACTTGGGCTCTCAGAACACTTGCTGTGGGAATGATACCTTGGTGGAAAGACTGAGGGAAGTGTAGTGGTGAGTTATGAGTGAAAAGCCGTGGATTATAGTAGGAGTACACGTAGGTACAGCCCTAAAATCAGCTCCCAGCTGCACGGGTGTCTTTCATAGCACTGCTACTGCACTGCTCCTTCTGAGCTTCACACCCTGCTCCAACTGCCTTTGCACACAAGTTAACCTCTCTAGGGAGAGCAGTTCAGTAAACGGCCACAGTTGGAATATCAGTGATGCCTCTTGGTGCATGGGTCGAGTTTTTACCTTACTCCTGTGATCAAATTCTCCATGTTCTTGTGTAAACCTGAGAGGAGAGTTCATGTTGTGCTCCTGGTGACTGACACGCTGCTGCTGTGCAGTTGCTGTTGTATCGTGGGCCTTCTCTTTGCAATATGTGCAGGGTGAATGATTAAACTCAGAGTGAGAAGTGTGAGAGCACAGTAGGTATTTGAAAATAAAACTTTAAAAAATTCCTCCTCTTGTGCCGGTACCTTGAGGGATAAAGAAAGTAAAGGAATGCTAATACTGTGCAGGGATTCATGAACCCTGGGATATGGCTGTAGCTTTACCAGTCCACACAAATTGGACATTGGTATGAAAGCGTGTTTGTAAAACTTGTGAAAATCAGAGGGTTTAAATGTGAAAGTAGAGGAGCCAGAAGGAAGTGGAAAATCTTCAGTGTGTATTTTGCATCTATTATTTTAATAGGATTTTAGTTGAAAAGTTCTTTAGTTATTGTGTTTTGCAAAGATCTAAAGCAAACAAAAAATCTTTACAGGAAAGTAACCTTTAAAAATATACTTCAGAATAAATGAATCCTGATGAGTTTAGCTTACATAAAAATCAAGATTCCTGCCAAGTGTAAATTATGTAATAATGTCTGTTACTCCCATAATAAAAACACTTCATGGGGAAAATTAAATTTCATGCCTTAGTTTTTTGTTGGGAAAAGGAAAATCCAAACATTCAAGATTTGGTGAAACATTCCCAAGTTTACCTTGATGGAGTTTGCTGTTGTGACCTGAAGCTCTAACTATTTTATTTCTCCTGCTTTTGACAGTAAACGATATTTCTTATAATATGATAAATAAAAATTAATTACTGGAGTATGGAGAAGATGCTGTTAATTTAATCTTTTCAGACTGTCACACTCTTAGATGGGGCACAGAAAGTGTTGAATATGTATTATCTCTGTGCATTCATCTGAGTAACTGCCTGAATGAGAATAATTCAGAAGAAAGCAGGAGGAGGGAGGTTATCAAGGAAAACAGTGGCATTAGTGAGGTTTAGCAGCTGTGAGTCGAAGCAGATTAGCCTTTGGTCATCATCTGGGTGGTCGGCCTTGGCTCTCTGCTGAGGTTCGCGCTCCTGTGGAAGTGCTGGGGAAGCTGGGGAAGCTTCCCGTTTGGGGGGTGCTTGGCTCTGCTTCGCTGCTCGGCTCCTGGCATCCTGGGAAGCAGCACTTTTAATGCTTGTGCGCTTCACCCCTTCCTCGGAGTCGGGGCTGAGCGGGGCGGCGTTTGGGCGGCGTTTGGGAAGATCTGAGGGCAGGACACGGAATGGCAGAGCCATTCCTCCGCCGTGCGCTGTCTGCAGAGCCCGCCGGGGGAGCTCTCCGGCCTGGCTGAGTGGCCCCCGGCCTTGGAATCCGCAGTCCCTGTGCTTTGAAACTTTGCTTCTTCCAGCCTTAATCCTGGACTAGTTGGAGGCTTTTTTGGTGGTTCTTGGGGCTTCTGTGTAGGTGGGATATGTGCAGTAGAGTTTTCCTGGTGCCAGCTGAGTCAAAAGGGCATTTCATCCAGGGAAGTGCAAGTGAGATATCTCTTGCCTTAGCAATTATTTATACTGCCCTGTTTTAAATGCTGATGAGCACTCTTTTCTGAGTCTTGCAGATGGTAATTCTGAGTGGGTTTCAAAGTAAATGTGGAATATATGAAGATGTAACCTAAGTGTTAAATTTTCTCCATGGTGTATGGTATTATCTTTGTCCTTCAGTCAGAGCTCATACAATAAGCTGTTTTTTCGTGCAGCTGAAAGCTGCTTAGAAGACCTCTTACAGCTTATCTGTGTGAAACTCGTTCCTGTCTCTGACATCACAAGTTTCCTGTCTCATTTGGCTACCTTCATTGGTGGTGTGCATTTCCTCATTGCTCTTACTTCAGCTCTTACCAAACAGCTCTCAATCCTTTGAAATGGTAGCTCTTGCAGCCAGAAAAGAGCTGGTGTGGTTGAGTTTCCCACCGAGTGGAACTGGCTGCGTTCCCATTCTGAGCACATGATTTTTTTTTTTCTTAAACTGAAGAGCAAAGATGTAAATAATCATAACTGTATCAAGTCTTAATGCCTGGAATCTGGAGGTAGATGAGGATATGTCTATTTTTGAGAAGAGATCTTTGACAGATGCTCTAGTCTTGTGTTTTACTGTGCTAGCTTAATGCTTAAGTGAATAATTCAGTAATCTTGCACACAGAAAGATCTGAACTTTTCTGCAAAACTCAGATATAAGAAGATGTTTTATTCATTATTTTTGACTAAATAATTGTGTGCTTTGCAAAACAGCTACACTGGTAGTGATTTGTAACTGCATCAGGTGGTTTTGAAATGCTGCTTTAATGTTAGGAGCCGATATGGAGAAATTTGTAGCTGTAAATTAATATGTGTAAATGCTCCAAAAATAAACGATATTCCACCTACAGGTCTGTATCTTTATCTTGGAATCCTGATAATAGCTTTCTGTTTTGGCTTTCTGCTGACAGGTCACATTTAGGGCAGGCAAAACATAAGGCACATAGCCCTCCTGAGAGTAGAAAATCTATTTCAAAGACACCCAAAGTGCAGTCTAATACTACTTCTGAGCAGTCCAAGGGACACTTTTCTAAAAGGTAATTGTGCTTCATATTCATATGTTAACCAGTGTTATCTGCACTTTGAAAATTTGTATCATTATTGAGTTATAGAGTTCTAATAACATGGATGACTAATGGATATTTAACTAATCTAGGCATTGCATTCACTGGATATATTTCAGTGTTTCCAATTCTGTTTGTTTTTTCTTTTTCTAATTCACCAACAAAGAGCATTCCATCAGTGATGGGGAGAAAATAATTTCTGCATAACTAGTCCTGGAATACTTGCAAGGTCTTTCTCCCCTCCTTCTGCTTCACGTTGGGGGAAGATTGCCCAAGGAGTTTAGAGCAATGTCCAATATGAATTGAAATGTGCAGTAATCTAAAATAGGCCTGTGTTCAGGGTAATCATCTTGGTATTGTTTGTCTGTTCTTCATATGCTTCTGTATTCACTGGAGCAGTTTTCTATTGCATAGAAGAGAATTCTGCTGGCTTTGTGTGCGATTCACTGCATCAATTTAAAGATTGGTGTGAAACTATCCTTTCTCTAAGAGCCTTTCTTGAACTAGAATCCAGTTTTGACTAGTTATGCATTACTGAACACTCCTTATTCTCTTGTGGAACCTGTATTCTCAAATATTCATTTAATCGCTTCATGGCTTGATTTTTTTTATTTTTTTATTTTTAATCAGTTTGACATAGATGTGTGTGTGTGTATATATATGAAGTAAAACCTATTCAAGTTAAACTTCCTTTTTAAAAATGTGGTGTATTGTGCTTTTAATTTGCAATCTGCTTAGGTTTTATGCTAACAAATATGTGCAATGTGACTGTCCTCATACAAGCATGTGGGGCCTTTTGTTTGTTTGCTTCGGTGTGAACGGTGTTTCTTACATGCAGTATCCTCTAGTATTAAAGAATGATGACATTTATCATGCAAAACTCTGAGAGGCTTCTTGGGTTCAACTCTAATGCTGTTCCTGCTTACTTCTACAGAGACTGTAGTTCATCTGCTGTTTTAATACCACAGCAAGAAGATCCAGAGAGAGTCAATACTTCAGAAAAGCAAAAAACGGGGCAAGTGCCTAAGAAAGACACTTCTCGAGGAGTTAAACGCAGTGCTAGTCCAGATTACAGGAGGACCAATTCTCCCAGCTCTGCTAAAAAACCCAAAGCACTTCAACACACTGAAACTTCCTCAGAAACTAGCAAGCCACATACTAAATCGAAGAGAAGACACTCAGACCAAGAGCAGCCCAAGTCTACACAATTGCCATCAACAAGCAAGGCTCACACCAGAAAGGGTGGAGCTGCTGGTAGCCCCCGAAGTCAGAAAAGGAAAAGGACAGAAAATCTGTCTTGCGTAAAGAGTGGGTCATCAGTTGAATCAACTGGCACTGAAGAAAAGTCAGCAAAAGTCTCCAAGCTGGCTTCAAAATCGGTGACCTCAGCCAAAGCTGGGTGTAGCACCATCACCGATTCCTCTTCTTCAGCTTCCACCTCCTCCTCCTCTTCTGCTGTTGCCTCTGCTTCTTCTACTGTTCCTCAGGGTGCCAGAGTGAAACAGGGAAAGGACCAGAGTAAGGCTAGACGTTCCCGTTCTGCATCCAGCCCCAGTCCAAGGAGGAGTAGCAGGGACAAAGAACCGAGTAAAACAGGTGGCTCTTCAAAGTTTGACTGGGCTGCTCGGTTCAGCCCAAAAGTCAGTCTCCCTAAAACAAAACTGTCTCTACCAGGCTCTTCAAAGTCGGAGGCATCAAAACCTGGACCTTCAGGACTACAGGCTAAGCTAGCAAGTAAGTCACTCTTTTCTGGAAGAGTAAACACCTATGTTTTAAAATCGAGTCTTCTAAACAAATACTTCTGTTTTATTGAGCTGCTTGTGGTCTTCCTAGAAAAAATAACTTTTAGTTTGTTCTGCTGAGTTAAGTAAAGCTGTGACTGAAACTATTTGCAGCTAAAGTAGGTGATTTAAGTTCAGTCACTGTTCTGCAAATTTAAGTTGCTTCTGTCTATGAAAAATCGATTTTGAAAGTAAAATACATGCAGAATAATTTGATGTTATGATGGGGGCTTATTGTGCTATAAAACACTCTTGATTATATTCCCTTTGTCAGATTTTTATTCCTCCCTCATTTCCTTAAGTCTTCCGTTCTGAAGCGAGAATGGTAAATGCTGGAAAACAGAATGTGGATTCCTCTTTCCAACTTACTTTCCTGTTTCTTCCTTTGAAGATTTGCTGTTTAGGAGCTGTAGTGCTGTAAACCTGGTGTACATAGTGCTGGGGGTATCAGTCACTTCATCTGAGCTGCTCTTACAAAGTGTGGCTTTTTTCTGGTGCTGAGTTTGAATAGCAGCTGCTGTTGCTGAACGTGATCGCTGTGCAATGTAGGTCATTGCCAAGCTCAGCACCTGCTGCTACATGCAGACAGGCTTGTGGCTCTGTTATCTCCAGCAACTTTTTAAAAAAATGGGTTTTGCTGCCGTTGTGTACGGAATGATTGATTTGCTGCATGTACTCTCCAAAACTTGATGTAAGAGTTTGGATTCCTAGGCTTGCTTACTGTTGGTCCTTTACTTAGGCATGATCCACGAGTAGCTTGATCCACACATCCATAGCTTAAACTAACGCTGGAAATAGGTGAAATAACCAAAAGTAACTGGGTGTCTTTCTGTATAATCAGCATGGGTCAATTAAATCGAACAGGTGTGTTTTGGCTGACATTCATGACTGGGGTGTTGATTCTGGAATGACCCAACAGATGAAGAGTGGCATTTGGGAAGGAGAGAGGAGTTAGTTACTTGCTTTACACCAAAGTTTTTTCCTTCTTGCTCTGTGATTCAGGGCTACCAGATGATGAATTCCAGAATCAAAACTCTGAATTTGCACAGGGTGGAAGGAGAGGGGGAGTGAGTAGATGTCAGGGAACAATGGGAATGACGAGCAAGTTCTGAGATAAATCAGGCTACAAGCAACGAAGAAAGACAACAGGAAGGAGAGAGAGTTCATCTCCAACAAGGGAACAGGAAGAAGGCCGAGAGTAACTGATGTGCTAAGTTATAAAACTTCTTGAAGAGTGAGAAAGGGAAGGTTGCATAGCTTGAAAAACAGCGTTAGGAATGTGAGCCTAAACTGTTACTGCAAAGACTGAACTGAGAAAGATACTTGCACTTTCAGGTCACAGAAGAGCTAAAAGTCTTTGGCTAGAAGATGCAAAAAAATGTGACAAAACCAAGTTGGTAGGGACTGTAGGTGTGTGTATAAAATGCCACTGCTAAGGGACACAGAGCATGGTGGGAGATGTTTCTGTGTCTGATGGAGAACCAGGTTATTTTCTATGGATGACACTTCAGTTAGAGAGAGAGGAAAAGTATTAACAGGTGTTCAGTTCAGGCCAGGTGCCTTCCAGAGTGCCGAGCAGTACACAGCAGCCTCCATAACCGAGCGGTGGCATCGCTGAATTACAGCTGAGGAACGTGTTGGAGTAATAAAGACAGCCTAGACTAAAGTTCTTCACATCTATTTGAGTGGCTGAGTATTGCTTCACGGGGGAGAGGGGGGAGAGAGGAGGAAAGCAAGTTTCTCATTTTGCTCTCCTTTCACATCCCTTTCAGGCCGTATCTGTTGTAGGGGCTTTTTAAACATTGCAAATTGGGTTATGTTACTGATTATGTAACAATATAAAATCAAGCTTAATTATGTTTCCATTATTGGGGAAGTCTTTGCTGTCCTTTGTGTATTGCCTTGTGGCCCTTAAGTAGGAAGAAGCTGGCAGGAGTGGCTGGGACAGTGCTGAGAGCACTGAGGGGAATTTTAGGATAGCCTGGGAAATCTCTACCTGCTGCTTGGGCACTTGGGGGCTTAGGGATGTTGCTGGTGTGTGCTCTGGGAAGCCAGGTGAGCATAAAGACAGTGTGAGTGGTATGTAACTCCTGGCTTGGAGGGATTTAGCAGAGGCGAGGGAGACGGGAGTCAGAAAACGGCTCTGAATTTGTTCGTTTGGGATTGTGTTGGGAGGCAGGGCTGGCTTGGGTAATGGCAGTGAGATGGAGAGCTTGGAGACGCTTGGTTTCATTGTGGTGACAGGCTGTGTGGGGCTCTAATCAGAGCTGGGGAGGTCTGGGCTGGTACTGAGGGAGGGGAATAGTGCAATATTAGAATGACAGGAGGCTGTCTTGCCTTCCCCTGCTACAGCTTTCTGCCCTATCTCAATTAGTGAGGAGAGCAGCCTCCCACAGGAGCCAAGCTGAAGTCTAAAATTCCAGTCCTGACAAGTGAATCACTCCTGATTGCCTTTCTGAACTGCAGATGAAGGGCTTTCTAGGTTATGAACTGTGAAAGTTTGTCTAACTTTGTTTTGACATGGGTAATACATTCACACTAGTAAGTGATTGCAGTACAGCTGCATTCAGAACTTCTCTTTTGCACAACAGAATCTTCCTTAAGAAAATGCTGACAAGTAAACACACTTAAATGTGAAGTTAAGATTTTTTAGTTTGATTTGTTAGGCTGTGCTATTTCAGGTTTAGCCTGTTTGAATGTGTTTTCCTTCTGACTCATAAACATGAGTGCTTGGCATGCAAAATAGGATGATGTCAGGGCATAAGCAATATTTGTCTGCCATAAGAAAGCCTGTGCTTCTGCTTCAATTCTGAAGTTTGCCTCTGAAGTTTTTGCAGGTGCTGAATATAAGATGCTTAAACCTGTTTTTCTTTGAGGGGTTTGGATTAGAGATCATTTAGGTAAATTTGACACCCACGAATCTGTGGGCCCTGATGGGCTGCACCTACAAGTGTTGAGGGAGCTGGCAGATGTTACTGCTGAGCCACTCTCCATCATCTTTGAAAGGTCATGGAGAACAGCAGAAATGCCTGAGGAAAGCCAGTGGCAGTTCAGAAAGGGCAAGGAAGAGGAGCTGTAGGCTGCTCGGCCTCACCTCGTTCCCTGGAAAGAGGATGGAAGAGTTCATCCTGCGTTGTCATCTGTAAGCATGCGAAGGGAAAGGTTATCAGCAGCAGCAGGGATTCACCCGGGGAAATGATGCTCTGCTAGTCAGCGTGCTGGAATGGCTGGCTGAAGGGTGAGGGGAGAGCAGTGCTGGCTGTGTCTGCACTGCAGCCAGGCTCCGTGTGGGTGAGGGAGCGGCAGGGACGGGTTGAGCGCTGGCTGCTCGCAGAGCCCCGAGGTTGTGCTCGCTGTCCAGCTGAGGCTGCAGCTGGCCCTGTTCCCCTGCAGTCAGTACTGGGTTCAGTCCTGTTCTGCTGGCTCGTCAGGGACCTGGATTAGGGGCCAGAGTGCTGATCTCACAGGGCTGAGAGGCTGTGCTGCCTTTCCACTGAGCCTGGAGACGCTGCGGAGCTGGGTGCGGATCAAAGCAAGTGCAGGGTCTTGCACCCGGAGAGGAACAACTTCACAGCCCAGTGCAGGGTAGGAGCTGAGGTGCTGGGAGGCAGCTGTGTGCAGAAGGAGCTGGGAGCCCTGGTGGAGAGCAGGCGGTGAGGAGCCGTGAGTGAGCCCTTGTGGCTAAGGCCAGCAGAATGCTGGGCTAGGTTAAAATCCTGGGCTAGGTTAAAATCCTGGCACTGCTAAGAGATCAGTGGAGTTGATCCTGCTCCTCTACTCTGCCTTAGTGAGGCCTCACCTTGAGTGCTGGGTCCAATTCTGCTCTCCCCAGTTCAAGGAAGACAAGGAGCTGCTGAAAAGGTCCAGTGGAGGGCTATGAAGGTAATGAGGGGACTAGGGCATCCCTCCTGAGGAAAGGCTGACACGTCTGTGCCTGTTCAGCCTGGAGAAAAGATGATTTTCCAATGCATACAAATACTTCAGGGGTGGTTGTCAAGAGATTGGGGCCAGGTTTTTTGTAGTGGTGACAAGCAGCAAGGAGGACACAAACGGAATACAAGAATTTCCCCTAAAAAAGCAGGAAAACCTCTTTGAGGTTGACAGAGCAGTAGAATGGGCTGCCCAGGGAGACAGTGGAGTTGCTTTCCTGGAGATACTCAAAAGGGTTGGATGATCTCTGGAGGTCGCTTCAGCCCCAACCTTTCTGTGAGTCTGTGACAGCTGTGCTATTAGTGTTAGAGGAACAGTGCTGAATGAACAACCTCTGGAGATGGACATCAGACCAGTTCCTCCGAGAGCCCTTGCTGGGTGTCTGTGACAGTGGGACTGGTGCTTTCCTCTGTCAGGGTATCCTTAATCTCATTTTCCAGCTGTGCTCCGTTTACTCCTGAGCACTTGCCACTTGCAGCCTCCTGCAGCTCCTGAAGACACAGGACTAACCTTCAGTTTGGAGGCTGTGCTGGCCATCCCAAATTCTAATGGCAGTGGCAGTGGAAGGAAGGAGGCTCAGTCTGAAGACGTTAGCAGTCCTGAAGTTATGGTATTAGGAAGACTCGAAGGATTTGCAAAAGATGCAGGTGGTAAGATTGACTTAAAGTTGATTAAGACTCCTTAAGGACAGGGTGGCATTGAACAGCAGGAAGGGGATGTGCCGTGAGAAGACTTTCTTTACTTTCTTTCAGCCTTTAAAATTAATAGAGGTGGAAGCTCAGTTCTACCCTGGTAGATGCTCAGAGACAAAAAGATTTGGGAAGAGAAGTACGTAGAAATATCTGACAAGTAGAACATTCTTGAGCAGCAGGAGAAAATATGCTCAGCTCTTCTAGGTGCTCAGGGTGTGATGTATTCTGCAGGTCACCCACCAAGCAGTAACTGGGTAACTGTACATCCTCTACAACCCTCTGAGGTAATTCAGTTTAAAGAGACGGCTCAGCTAATTTAATGGCACTTAGAGAAAAAGACAACCCATTTTACTGCATCTTTGCCCTACTGCTGGATGGTGTCTGTGCTCATCTGACCCCTCAGCAAGCTCAGCTCGCCAAACTGGCAGAGCACTAAACCAAAGCGTGTTGTCAGACGTGTGCTTGTGCTGGATTTGGGGAAGAGATGGATGGGCCGTGCGTTCAAGCAGCAGTGAGTGTTAAGCTGGCTCTGCTGCTCTGGGAAGCTCCTGCCCCTAGCAGATATCCTGCTTTGATAGAAGCTAACGCAGCCTTCACTCACAGTGGGTGTCTGGTGTCTCGGCAGTAGCCTGTTACTAAACAAATGGGAAGGTTCCTCACTCGGCCTTGAGTGCCTGAAAATGACCACCTGCAGATTTGAAGTGGTAAATGGTGTGCTGACATAAAGGATGGAAATGTGCTTTTTTTCCAAGTGAGCTCTACTGTATTTCCAAGTGAGCTCTACTCTAATTTATTCTTCTAATGTAAAGCACAAGTGCATTTCAGGTAGAATTTTACTGTAGTGTTACAGGTACTGAGTAACCTAGATTTCCATGTGTGCTATATATGAGTGTATCTATCTCTGAGCTCAGTGGGCAAACAGATCTTACCTGTGGAGTAGTACAGTGCTGTACCTAGTGCCAGTTGAAAAAGGCATTTCCTAGTGTAAAATACAGCCAGCTCTGAGGGAAATGTTGATGTATCATTGTGCTTCTGAGTACTTGAAGTGTAGCTGTGACATGGGATCTTGCTGCAACCATTTCAAATGAGTTTTGTCTTGTATCCCTACCTTAGGACATGTTTTATCCTGTCACACCTGTTGTTGTGCCCCCCAAGTATTGCATGTACTATATATAAAGTGAAGTTGGAGTCATTGTGTTGTGGTAATTCCAACTTAGAGTTTTGGTTTCAAAGCATATGTAGTAAAAATGCCACTATTTTTGAATATTCAGGAAAGTTCCATATGTTCTATATGTACAGACCATGTGGAAATTCAAGTGGCTGGCCTGCTTCAGTTCAGTGCTTGGTGGCTTTTAAATACAGAATGTTGTTGTTTTCTTAAGACTGCCAGATTTCTTAAGTTGCTAAGCGAAATGTGTGGTAAATGCACGAATATCAGGTTAGCCTTCATCTGCATAGCCCGTAACTGCACCCAGCATTGTGTGCCTGGGTCACACGGGCCGTGGTGTTTGAAAGGATACTCCAGTGGCCATTTTTATAGCTTGCTTTTCCTCTTCTGTTAAATATCCAGTCAGAGGCTGCATAGTTATCATTTCATCCCTCAGCACCACAACTCTGCATTCCTGGAATGTTTTAGGATTAAGGAAATAGGAGCTAGTTTGATAACTTCTGAACTCAAATGCGTTGCGTGTTTAAGCATGTTTTATTTCTGCTTTGTTGCCAGAAGAGGGAGCAGTGATCTAACTTACTTTGCAAAGTTGTTTACATCTCTCCTGGTAATTGTGTGTCTGAATTCAATGTTATGGTGTTCTGTTATATTTATTTATTGTGGAGGTGTGTGGATGGTATCACTGCAATGTCAAACTGGGCCTGAAAAAAATGTTTGATTTTAACCTTAAATCATCTGTTTTTGCTTTGGAAGCTGCCATTGGATATTTCAGCCTGCAGTAAGCTTACTGAGAATCATCTGAGAGTGTTGTATTGCATGAGGGTTTTGATTGTTTAACCTGGTTCTGTGGTGGGATGAGTGGGATGATCCATTGGGTCAGTTTTCAACGGTGCAAATACTTGTAAACTAAACACTGAAACTGCTTTTCCAAAGCCATGAGGATGTGCTTGCTTACCTACATCAAGGATGCCCTTAGGCAGTGAGAGGGGCTGAAGGGCTGTGGCTGAAGTAGGAACACAAATAGTACATGGGATAGATCTCAGCACTGGCAGTGCTTGGCTCCTGGAGGAGAGCATGCTTCTGATTCAAGACAGGTATTTCTGAGCCCTATTAGTGTGAATAAAACTGACTAAAATTTGACATTTCAGCACCACTGCTTTCCTTCTCAAAATGGGATTTATCTTCTGTTTAAGGCTAAAGCATCTTCTTTTAATTGTTTGAACGTAGAAATAATACACTTGTGTCCCATAATGTGATACCTGTTGAGCGTGAGAAGGGTGATCTATAGATGTAGTATATAGTCAGTAGGCCACATAAAAACTTGGTTTATTATTACTTATTGAGTAAAAGTTAAAGTCTGAACCGTTCTTTTTCTGGTAGTGGTTCAGTGTAAGCTGACTAAAAGCCATGTGGGCTCATTGCGTTTCTTACACTGACGCTGTTCTCTGTGGAGGTTTCCCGTGGACAGGAGTTGAATTTCTTGGTGGAACTGCTGTGTATTTGAAGGCTGATGGGCTCTCACTGTTTGGCTGTTGCACAGGTCTAAGGAAGTCGACCAAGAAGCGCAGTGAGTCCCCGCCTGCGGAGCTCCCCAGTCTGCGGCGGAGCACACGGCAGAAGACCACGGGCTCCTGTGCTAGCACCAGGTACAGCCGGGGAACGCGGCCGCTGCCGCGCCTGCCTCTGCCTGCCGCGCACTCCGCCTCGGCTGCCCTGACCCCCTCTTGGAAAAGCAGCTCTTGCTTTTCAGGCCTGCTGGGTTACTCTCTACACCAGTGTCATGGATAGCATGTGGAATTTTTTTGTCACCATCAGGCTTTCAGTAAATCAAATTATTAAAAAAAAAACCAAACAAACGGCTGTGGAGGTGGAGAAACAGCCAAAGCCAGTATTGCTAACTTAAGGAATCTTCAACTTAGAAAGGTGTTTAAGAAGATGGGCAGTAGTGCTAAACTACTGTTTGTCATGAATAGTAACACAATTCTTTTGGAAAAGAAGACTTTGTGGTACCACACAGGAGTCAGTCTTAAGAGGGTGCACTGGTAACCTGACTCAGCTTGTCTGCAGTTTCATCTCCACTGCAACTAAGTATTTCCTGTACTTCCTGGTGCAGAGGAGAAGTTATCTGGAATTAGTAATTGTAAACAGCTGGTAGGTTAAATGGGAGGGGAGAGTTAATGTATCCTGTGATGCAATGAACTTTTGTCATTGCATGTGTTGTGGAACTAGTCATGTAGGAAGCCTTAAAAAGCTTTATTTTTGTTCTTGTGCCTAGACTGTTTAGTACTTTTAGATCATCCTCTTTTCCTGCTTCCACACCATTAAGAGGCCACTTTTTGAAGTCTTGATTTTTGTCACGTGTGCATTTGAATTTGACTGTTTACTTTGAAAGATGTGTATTTGTAGTGACGAAGGCTGTAGTTTCAAACTGTAAATCTAATACGCTCACCCTCTCAAACTTGTTCTGACAAGGAAAACCAAGTTGGATGTCAGAGTCCTCTTCTTGCTGTTGGTAGTTCAGAAGTTCCTCTAAACAGGATTGCTCTGTCCTCGGCCTTCTCAGACGTACACTCAAGTTATAACACACTTGAGAAGTCACTGTGAGCTCGCTCCTTTTTGCTGTTACACTCTAGCAGACTGCCTGGTTTGGAACTGTATAAAGTCATGCCTTGGTGCGAGGCAGGGAGTGTGCAGAGAGGTTGGATAATTCTGATTCTTCCACGAATTGCTCGTTTGTGCAATGTTGGGATTGTGTAGCCTTTAGTAGGCTTACATTAATAAATGTCTCATCTTAGTTCTAAGGTGTGAAACTTTGTTTTTTGAACCTTTAGTCGGCGAGGCTCTGGCCTGGGCAAAAGAGGAGCAGCTGAAGCTCGCCGACAGGAGAAGATGGCTGATCCTGACAACAACCAGGATGGAGTCAACTCTTCAGCTGCACGGACAGATGAGCCTCCCCAGGGAGCTGCAGGTAAGGAGGAACTCCCAATGGAGAAATTTCTAGCACAGTTGCTAGTATGAAATGCTTTGCATTTAGAAATAGTTAAATGGATGAAGTTCTGAAGAGCAATTACTTAGGCTGGTAAATAATGCTGGAAGGTTTTTGAGTGAGAGGAACCCTTACATTTGATTATGATTTTTTGGCTGTTGGGTACGTGTTTTTCAGTTAGGCTTTTTTGTCATATCCACACTATATCTAGTAATCCAGATGTTAGTTTTTAAGCTTCTGCTGCTTTAAAAAAAAAGTAACTTCCACTGATGCTGCATAAATGCCACCAACAGAAAAGACACCAAAGGGTTCAGAATACAGAAGGCATGCATTACCTGTAAAAGCTCTGTTGAAACGAAATATTCTACAGATTTTCTGATGAGCTTGCAAGCATGTCTGTACTGGGGAAATTTGTGACCAAGTTTTGAATACTGTTACTTGTACAGTCCTGTTAGATGATGATAATTTTATCATCTGGTCCTAATTAGTGAGTTCAAAGGAGCTGTGCAGTAATTATGCTGAATGGTAGAAAATATTAAACAGTCTATGCTTAGGGCTGGCTACATCACTACAAAAAGAAGTAATTGAAGCTAAGTACAGCATAATACTCAGTTAAGAAAAGGATGCATTTATTAAGGATACAGGTAAATGTGTCTGAAACTTAATTTTCTGGATTTAGGTTTTTTTTTTCATTATCTTGATGATAAAGCCATTCTCTTCAGCTTTTGGGAAGTACCAGTCCTCTAGACTGGTCTGCTTTAAAATGCAAGATTTGCAGGAGTTGGCTGGTGGCAGTGTTAAACACAGAGCGTGCTTTTGATGGCAGAGCCTTTTGTCGATGTGAGGTTTTTGTGGTTTCAAAGACACTAACTTGTATTAACCTCTGAATGTTTCTTCAGCTTCTAGTTCTGTTGCTGGAGCTGTAGGTATGACAACTTCTGGAGAAAGTGAGTCAGATGATTCTGAGATGGGAAGACTACAAGGTATAAAAGTTGTTATTGATGGACCTTTTTGGTTGTTTGGTTTGGTACCTGCACAAATTCTGTGACACTCAAGTGGGAAGGCTGTGTTTGTTTCACTGTCTGTGGATGGGGTTTTGCTTATGGTAACTCTGAAATAGGGGTTTACAAGCCTTAATTCACAAAAGATGCCAGGATGTCTGGAGGGGGGTGGGATAGTGTCTTTATTCATTTCAATGGCTGGTAATACCCTACTGCTGATGGTTTTCTAGGAGGGGGGGAGAACTGAGAGCTCAGTCCTATTAATTGTGTAAGCTCAAATATGAAAATACTCTTTGCAAGCATGTTTTAAGTTTAGAGGCCAGGTTAGGCCTACTGTACTCTGCCTGCTTCTGGATAACATTTTTTTTGTGCTTGTCATTGATACCCATGTTGCTGTAAGCTCTGACCAAAAAGTCTGAATGTTCTTAAAATGCTTGCTTTTGTGCTTGGGCTAAAGGAGTCTGGTCTCTCAGAACGGAGAGCATGACAGGTATAAACTCAGTTTGCATGTCCTGCAACTGGTCTAAGGGTTTTGCTGCTACATTGCAGGGAGTCCTGAGATCATGGTCTCCCCTTGCGAATGACAGGTTTTTGTTAATCTGGATATTCAGCGTGGAAGTGAGTGCTGTCATTGAGTTCACTTGCTTACAGCTCTCAGTAAGTTTAGGTATACATTAGGAATATTGGGCTAAATTGGTTTTCACTATTAATGATTATTTTATTGATCAGCAGTTATCATGGTTGCTACAATAAAAATCAGAATCACCCACTTAGTTTACCTGAAGGGACAGTACAGTAAAGTGTTAAAAAAGTCAATCAAAAAAGAAACCCGCTAATACTTAGAGTTCTTCCCTCTCCTGCTCATCAGCAAATAAGGCTGTTGAACTTGTTTTTCAGTGTCCTTTTTTTTTCAGAGTAGTAGTGCCTGTAGGTCCTGAAGATAAGCTTAACCTATCCTGTGTAGCTTGAGTTTAGATTTGAAGTTACAGCCTGGTGTATTTGCTGTTCTGGCTCTAGGCTTGTGCCAGTTTAATAGATGAGATTATTTTGTGAAATACACAGCTATGGAAACTCAGCGGGTGACTTCATAAAGGACCTTACTGCTCTGATACAAACAAAAATTAGTTAATTTTTCCTTTAAGGTCGTCTTTTTGGTTTTGTTTTTTTTTTTCAAAATCGAGGTAGCTGCAGTCATCTAATCCTAACTCATAAAGTATCAAAACTCTAGTAGTCTTAAATGATAACATCACGGAATTTAAGCTTTGAAAGATATTCGTAGAAGCTTTGACAATGGCTGTTATCCTCTGTTTGCTTTTAGCTCTATTAGAGGCTAGGGGTCTTCCTCCTCACCTGTTTGGCCCTCTTGGTCCTCGGATGTCGCAGCTCTTCCACAGGACAATTGGAAGTGGAGCTAGTAAGCAAAGTTTGTCTAATTTGACTTAATTCTTTCCACTTCCAGACTAGTAGAATTCAGCCAATAATAAATCTAATATTTGTATTAGCTTCATAGTTTAATATAGCATTTTATGTGTTGGAGACTTGTATGTCATGATAGTGCTAGTCCACTTGTGAACAATTTTAATTTGTTTGTGTTCCTTTAAGGAAGAAAAATTTGCCTTAGCTGTATTTCTTTGCTTTTCCTTTTTGGGGCATCTTAATGTTCCCTTCTAGGTGGGGAAGGGAGGGTTCTTGCCTTTTCACCCCTTCCTTATCTTTTTCTTTTGCATGATGGGCTGCTTAACAAAAGACCTCTCCAACCCCCTGGGGTTTTTTTGCTAGCTTTAAACATAGGCTGAAGCTAGCTTTAAAACGACGAGTAGCTGTCAGTTGTAAGCTGTTGGTTTTGGTTTGGAGGCGTTGCAGGTTTTGGACCGGATGCGTTCCCGCAGAGGTGGTGGCGGCGCTGGGCTTGCGGCGCCGCGCGGCCGCCCTGCAGCAGCCGGGGCTCCCCGAGAGCCAGAGGCAGCTGCTCCTGCACGCCAAGGCCGGGATGGGGCCGGGCTGCGCGGCTCCGCGGCCGCTCTGCGCGGGCACGCTGCCTGTGCTGCCCGCTCTGATGGACTCCCCGTGCTCGCGGGCCGCTCTGCTGCGGCAGCCCAGAGGCAGAGTTTGTCTCCCTTTCCTGTTCCCCCTTTTTATGACAGGGAAAGGAAATGAAACTACAAATGCGGAGGAAAACAAACTATCTCTGGTCTTCCGCTCTGGCAGAAGTATAGCATAACCGTTCCCTTGGACGCTTTCTAATACCTTTTTCCCTAAATGTTTTCTGGATATCTAGGTTCTAAAGCTCAGCAGCTTTTACAAGGTCTCCAAGCCACTGATGAGAGCCAGCAACTACAGGCAGTGATTGAGATGTGCCAGCTGTTGGTTATGGGGAATGAAGAAACATTAGGAGGATTTCCAGTCAAGAGTGTTGTACCAGCTTTGGTAAAGATTTAATCTCAGATTTCCATTGGAGGATTTAATATTTCACCCAATATCTTGCTTAAATTAAGTCATCATTATTTATATTGTCTTATTCTAAGTGTGTGCATGTGTATCTATGCTATTATTTGGTTTAGAGAGGATGTTTTGCTAAATTTTGATAGTTCTGTTTTTTAATAGCTTAAGAATAGGACATGGTTCTTTTGGAATTCTTATTAACGTTCAAAATCCTGAGTCAAAAGCTAGAGTAGTGATTTGTACCTTTTTGTGATGATACCTAGATATGTTTTTCTAAACAAACAATACTTTTTTTTTAACAGATAACACTGCTGCAGATGGAGCACAACTTTGACATTGTAAGTAGTTTGTAATATTTAAGAAGCTTTTAAAATACAAAAATGTTACCTGAACCTAAACTCAAATGTCTGTATATTTAATAGATGAACCATGCATGTCGGGCCTTAACATACATGATGGAAGCACTTCCCAGATCGTCTGCTGTAGTGGTGGATGCAATTCCTGTCTTCTTGGAAAAGGTAACATGAAACCAAGGGTGTGATAGAACAGCATGAGAGGAGTTGATCTTTTCACTTTAGGAAGTGCCATTAAGATGGTGGCTTCTTTTCACAGCTTATGAGATAATATAAAATGCCTGAGAAGCTTCTAAAGCCAGGCTTAATCTTTGCTCCCACCCTCAGTGAAGAGTGCTCTCCCTCACTGAGAGCTCTCTGTTGTATTGGTGTTGGAAACATGCAGAATGTGTAATGAAATGAGCTGTTGCCTCGTCCCTTGGTGTTGGAGTAGCTCCATGGCTGAGGTGGCCTTAACTGGCTTGGTCAGAGCTGCCTTCATCAGCACATGTCTTGGTAGAGGCTGTGTGGCAGAGTGTTAATTCTTGCCAAAAGTCACGTTTGTCAATCGGTGTAGAGATTGGTGTGCAGACTTGTTTTGTTTTCTTGTAGCTGCAGGTTATCCAGTGCATTGATGTGGCAGAGCAGGCTCTTACAGCCCTGGAGATGCTGTCACGGAGGCACAGTAAAGCCATTCTGCAGGCAGTAAGTAAAACCAGCAAAAGGAGGTTTTTCCTCTGTCTTGGCCATCTTCTGTGAAGATGAAATAAGAAGTTTCTGTGACTTCATCAGTACTGCAAGTGGGAGTGTTCATTTGTTTTGTTGCAGGGTGGGCTGGCAGACTGTTTGCTGTACCTGGAATTCTTCAGTATAAATGCACAGAGGAACGCGCTCGCCATCGCTGCCAACTGCTGCCAGAGTATAACACCTGATGAGTTCCACTTTGTGGCAGACTCCTTGCCACTGCTAACACAAAGGCTAACCCATCAGGTAAGAAGCCGTTAGAAGGTGGAACGTTTTGGTTTGGATCTGGAAGCAGTTTGGAGAGGTCTCCAGATGATGGTTCTTTGCTGTGTATTATTTGCCTTTGCAAGGTGATACTGACTTTAAGTTCCTGTACTGTCGAGTTGTGGTAGTCCAATGTACTTACAGACCTTTTGTGGTTCTGTAAATGTGTCTTATTATAAAACAAGACAGTTAAGGTACTTAAAGCGTGAGAGTAATGCAGTTCTTGTAAGAGCAAGGACATCAGTAAGAGGAAGTCCAGTAGCATTACTGCTTTTATTTTTTCTTAACAAATGGGTTGCAAGATTCCCTCCCACTTTAAATTCAGACCATCCTCAGTCTCAATTTTTGTGGGTTTTTTTGTGCTTTAACTTTTGGGGGGGGTTTAGGCAGTTTTTAAAAAGTTCCTGCTTTTGTACAATAATTTGAAGTGATGAGTCTGAAATCAGGGGCTCCTAAGGGCTGCATATCCTGCAGTGCTGCTGTATTCATAAATGAGCACTTAAAATGACTGGTGCACCAAAAGAGATTTGGTGATCTGCTTGGTTGGCAGATCCCTGTTAAAAAGATGAAAAAGGAGAAATAATTTGTTTGTTAACAAATGCAACTAATCAGAAGCTTCCAGGTAATGGTTTTGTGTATTCTTGTGCTATTCTTAATTTTGCCTACATCATCTTGCTGAAAGACTACTTGAATCTTTGAGGCAGCTTCTAAGAAGCCAAATGACAGCTTTAGATTGTACTCTAGAAACAGGAAGCACCATTCTCACCAGTAGTAGGGACAAGTATCCTGATCTCTGAAGAGAAGCTACAACCCACCAAAGTAAGATTTCAAGAAATTTTGAAGTGGAAATTTTCTGGAAAAGGATCTTGAGTTAGTTCTTAACAGAATAGTTGAGGTTGGAGGAGAGCTGTCAGCTAGTCCTAGCTCCCCCTCAAGGTCAGCTAGAGCAGATTGCCCAGGAGCATGTCCAGATGATTTTTTTTTCCTGTTGTTAAGTATCTCCAGGGATGGAGACTTAATCTCTCAGGCTAACCTCTTCAGTGCTCAGCCACCCACCCTTACAGTTAGTGTTTTATTATGTTCAGGTGAAATTTTTTAGTCATATCATTGAACTTTTAACCAGACCTATTTTCAGTCTTGTGTCTTTGGATTTGCTGTCTTGTCTGTGCTGCATAATATCAAAATCAGGCTTCATGTAGTCTGTAGAACAGTAGCCTTCACTCCTGCTTATGATCTGTAACTCCTGTTACTTTGGCTTTGTAGCTCTTTGCCTTGTTGTTTCCTCCTTCCAGAATCCAAAACGATTACAGATCTCATCTCTAAAGGTCCCTGAAGGTATTTGTGTTGCCAGTGGGGGGGGTTTTCCCAGGGAATATGTAGGAAGCACAGCTGTATCAGGAGGTCAGTTTAGACTGCGAGTGAATTTAGAAGTCAGAGCTGTAATGTTCTGTAAAATGTCATTAGACTGGCCCTTTTACCAGGGCCTCCAAATGACAGGCTGTTCTAATGCAAGTTGAAATATTTCAATTTAAACAAAACTTTTTTTATAACAGGACAAAAAGTCTGTTGAAAGCACTTGTCTGTGTTTTGCACGGCTCGTGGACAACTTCCAGCATGAAGAGGTGAGCTCGTGCATGGGGGTGCATGTCTGCTTCCTTCTCCACCCACCCCCTTTCTCCTGAGGGCTCACCTTCCAAGGACTAACGTTGCCCATTTCGTTGTTCCCTCCTGCAGAACTTGCTGCAGCAGGTTGCTTCCAAGGACTTGTTAACCAATATCCAGCAGCTCTTGGTGGTGACACCCCCTATCCTGAGCTCAGGAATGTTCATCATGGTGGTGCGCATGTTCTCCCTGATGTGCTCCAACTGCCCCACTCTTGCAGTCCAGCTCATGAAGCAAAGTGAGTCCTTGCTCTTCCACGTTCTAGGGGCCCTGGTGGTGCCAATGCCTACAGTCACTACGGACCTCTGTGCATTTGATTATAGCAATATTCTGGTATTTTTATTTTTTTTCTCCTACTCTGTGTTTCCCCTGGGGTAAAAAGTTTAGTTAAACTTGTTGACAGCTTTTGTCCAGAGGGGTTTTTATCCTTTTCCTAGTTCTAGCTGCTGTCATTGCAGTGCTTGCTGAATTTGAGTCTGTATTGGCTGCACAGGCTATTCTTGTTCCAACACAAGATGAATCATTATTTTCTTAGCTTTTACCATGTGGGGGAGCCGTGTGCTTCAAGTACTTCTTCTAGGGGAGAACACTAACAAAAGTAACTGCTGTAGAGCTGTCTTAGATGTCTCTTGTTTGTTCCATCTCTCAGATTTTGACTGACCGCTTCAACTGCCCTGTGTCTTTCCCTGTTTTCTGCCCTGTCTTGTATATTGAGTGGTATTTCTTGCCCAGTTGTCCTTAAAAGGGAAAAACCACAAACCCAAAAAGGCCACAAACCCCAGACCTGAGAGCAAACACATTTCTTGGTGCTCAAAGAAACGCTTGTCCTGTAGTCCCCTCTTCTTGCTTTGGCAGTAACTGTCTCTTCTGTGTAGTGTCTAATGGAAAATGGAGTCCGTATCTGATACAGGCACTCTCATGAAAAATAATTTTTGTAGATATTGCAGAAACGCTTCACTTCCTCCTTTGTGGAGCCTCAAATGGGAGTTGTCAAGAACAAATTGACCTTGTTCCACGAAGTCCTCAAGAGCTTTATGAACTTACTTCTCTTATCTGGTAAGTCTTGCAGTCCTTGGTTTTGGGTGGGGTTGGTAAGCTCAAATCTTTAATTCACTAAAATAAGGCAGTATTCAGCTTAGATGGACTTGATTGTATACTTCTAGTAAAATACTGTTTTAATGTTCTTTACAGTGAACTGATGCCTTGCCTGCCAAAAGAGGGAATCTTTGCTGTTGATACTATGCTAAAGAAAGGAAATGCACAAAATACAGATGGTGCAATATGGCAATGGCGAGATGACAGGGGTCTCTGGCATCCCTATAACAGGATTGATAGTCGAATAATAGAGGTAGTAATTCCACACGTTTGTGTGGTGATGCTTTTCAAATCTGCGTGCGGTCCTACAGGGAATCGAGTGCTTTCTGTCCTTAAAAATCTCACTCCTGATCTTTCTGAGTAAGAAACACAAGTTTCCTCCAACACCCTGCTGTGATATTTCGCTGTTTTGGTGGTCAGCCATACCAAATCACTTAATCACTGCTCTTACTGTGTTTCTGTCATTGCTTTTCCTACCGCGTTACCTCTCCCCTCACCTTTCATTGAGACTTCTGTTTGGTAGGGATTTCTTAATTGAAACTCTCTCTTCCTTGATTTCAGGCAGCTCATCAGGTTGGTGAGGATGAGATAAGCCTGTCTACGCTTGGGCGTGTCTACACTATTGATTTTAACTCTATGCAGCAAATAAACGAGGATACTGGAACAGCTCGTGCCATTCAGCGAAAACCAAACCCTTTAGCCAATACAAACACTAGTAAGTACAGCCCAGGAAACACCTGGGCTCTCTAGCTGGGGCTGATTCAGTTGCACTGGGCTGTGCAGCAGCTTGCTGCTTAACTCATACATTTCTGAGAGCTTCTGTGGGACATCAGACTGTTTGGATGTACATGAACAAAGAAAGCTTCATAACAAAACTCCTGCTGTTGACGTGTGTGCTTTTTAACGTGTGAACTCCTCCTGGGACCTGAAAATGTATTGAACTGGGAGGGAGCTGGGGGCATTCCTAGCTTGGGATTTCTGAAACAGTTCTATTCATACAGCTCTTATTTCATGAAGGCTCTGTGAGGGCTTCTTACCATGGTACTGGAATACATTAAAAAACTGAAGGTGGAAGATTAAACTCCTTGAAAGAGGAGGTTTTCTACCTACTTTACTCACTTTGACTTCTAGTTCTTCAATTTTATCTTTTCAATTTGAGAGCTGAATTAAATCAGTTTTAACAAAAGAAAGTAATCATCAGAGCAGAGATGCAAAGATATGTCCAGTGAATCGTGCACTTTCTCACAGGTGGACATTCAGAATTGAAGAAGGATGATGCTCGAGCACAATTAATGAAAGAGGACCCAGAACTGGCAAAATCCTTTATCAAAACACTGTTTGGTGTTCTTTATGAAGTATATAGTTCTTCAGCTGGACCTGCTGTTAGACACAAGTGCCTTAGAGCAATTCTTAGGATAATTTATTTTGCTGATGCTGAACTTCTGAAGGATGTGCTGAAAAACCATGCTGTTTCAAGGTGGGTTCATCAACTGCTGCAAATGAATTTCATTTTGAGCTTACAGCTCAAACTTGTGATTACTTTTTGGGATCATCTTTTTCAGGGGAAAATTGATGCTTTTAAAGTCTTACTTATTTTCCAAAAGCTGAGGCTGCCAGCTCTGCAGGAATTTTTTTTGCATCAGATTTTGCAGTAGTTGCTGGTGCTACACATTCTTACGAGAAACTTAGGTGGCCTCTGGCTGTGTGTGCTAGGAATGTCTAATATTACCCTCTGCTGGCTTTTTGATTTCTAAAACTTGCCTCTGAGACTCTGAGAGCAGGATGACTTTTGTGGTAATACAGTGTGAACAATAACAGATGCTGAAAGCATTCAGCTGGTAAGTTGTATTCATTAAAAGTTGGGAGGCTGCAGCTGGGAAATAAACCAAATAGTTTTTCAGAGACAGTACCAAGTTCCAGAACACCGTGTTTATAAAAGACTCTCTCCTTTATGCCATGTTAAAACTTGGTAAAAGTGATATAGGCAGGAAGAGAACTGTTTCAGTCCTTTTATTGATACTTTTTATAAAAGCACTATGACATATGTTTGCTTGCTGCCTCCAGTGCTGTATATGCCAGATGAACTGACTTGATTTTAAAAGAAAAACCCAGCCAAAAAACCACAAAGCTAATTGTAATAAATTATCTGTTTTAGTCATATTGCCTCCATGCTGTCGAGTCAAGACCTTAAGATAGTAGTTGGAGCCCTGCAGATGGCAGAGATTTTAATGCAAAAGTTACCTGACATTTTTAGTGTTTACTTCAGAAGAGAAGGTAAATTGTGGTTTCTTTTTTTTTTTTCTCCTATTCACCTCTCTGTTGTATTATAAAAGTGTCTGTCCACTTTCCCCAAGCTGTAAAAATGGAATTTTGTTCTTGAATAATAAAGATGGATCTGTGCAAGCTGCCCTCGTGTTACTAGGGAGGAGCTGACCCAGACTCTGGAGGAGATGAGCTTGGGTTTCCAGCATCTGAAGCAAGATTGTTCAGGCTTCTTACTCGATGCTGCTGAACTCCCTTAGGCTGAAGATGGCTCACTGAAATCACATAGGAAGCCTTAGTGGAGAAAACTGATCGGTCTTTGGCAGCAAGTCTTTGTACATGTTGTTGTGCTTGGGGTTTCTTTAGCTGCTGTTCATACTGCTCTAGTTTTTTATTTTTAAACTCTATAGGTTAAGTTTTTGAAGAGAAGATTGGACTGCTTTTAAAGCTTGGTGTTGGTGGGTGGGGTGAGCAGCTGCCGCGTAGTCCAAGCAGGAGCGCAGACCACGCTCAGTTGTGCCTTTTCAAACACCCTTGTTGTTCTGCCACACATCTGCCCCCCTGCTCTCCCCCTGCCCCGTGCCAGCCCACCAAACAAAGCTGTCTTCTTTTCCAAGGGGTGATGCACCAGGTGAAAAACCTGGCAGAGTCTGAGGCTTTGCTGACCAGCCCCCCAAAAGTGTGCACGAATGGCTCGGGGACGCTGGGAGCCGGCACGACCACGGGCACGGGCGCCAGCAACGCCGCGGCCGACCTGGGCTCCCCCAGCCTGCAGCACGGCCGCGAGGACTCCCTGGACCTCAGCCCGCAGGGGTAGGTGCACTCCGGGCAAAGCAGCTCCTCCTGCTGCCTTCCCTGCTGCTTCTGGGCTCTGGGCATGGGTTTTCTTCTTAAAACAAGTCTGGGGTGACACGGGCTGCCCACACGGCCACAGCTGCGTTTCGCCGTGCTGTTTTCCTCTGAAGAACTACATTGGAGTGGTGTTGGATTTTTCAATGGGGAGTTTTGATTCATTTCATATTAAATGGCTAAAAGAGGGGGGAAAAAGGCAGCGACCTGATAGTTAGGTTGTAATCATATTCAATAATTTTGTGGTTTGGGAGAATGTGAAGAGCAACGAGCTTGTAGTCCCATTTGCTTGGTGGAGACAGTGACTCTTGCAGAGCTATGGGACATGGTTCCTTTCTGCTGGAGACTGGAGAAAAAAGAAATTATCCTTAATTTTGTCAGAAGGCAAGAATTTTGAACACTTTTAGAATTAAAATACAGTGGAGGAATAAATTACTAGTTTGCTCTTATTTTAAAGGTCAAATATTTGTCACTTTAAACAAGAATTGAAATATGTGAACTTCTGAAGTCTAGTGATTGACGAGTAGAAATGCCATAAATTGTTGAAGAAATGTTTTCTGAGCTTTTGTAGGGGGAGGCACGTCAAATATCCAGTGTTGGTTGGTGTTTATCCAGTAGAGATTTTGTAGATTTTTTTTCATTTTAAATGTATTCAAATAAATGGAGGAACAATTCTTTACACAAATGAAAACATGAAAGTCATGGGTAACCTCTGTGTAGTGTCACTTGTGGCTGTGTTTGGCTGCCCATAATGAAAGGTGACAGCCAGCAAACCCCTTTGTTTTGGGATGGAGTTTGTCCTGCTGGTGACAGAGCCGGGCCCAGCTCCCAGGGCAGGGAGTGTCCCTGTCATGGCATGGAACGTGTTCTTTAATTCTCCAGCAAGTTGTTGGCAGATGCATCTGAAGCTGAGGGAGGGGTGTGTAAGTGAGTGTGTGCTCATGGGTGGAAATAAGTACATTTATTTTTAAATTGGGACAGACGACTGAGTGATGTTCTAAAGAGAAAACGACTGCCAAAACGAGGGCCAAGGAGACCAAAATATTCCCCTCCAAGAGATGATGACAAAGTAGACAATCAAGGTAAATAACTCTTTAAAGTACAATACTTTTATCTCCTTTTACTTTTAAGCTTTAAGTTTTAAGCTTTTAAGTAAGCTTATAAACTGCAGAAAGAGCTGGCTGTAATAAACCTGTTGATTCTCTTAAATTTTGTCTCTACTTCTCCAGCTAAAAGCCCTACAACTACTCAGTCTCCGAAATCTTCTTTCTTGGCAAGTTTAAATCCTAAAACGTGGGGAAGATTAAGCACACAGTCGAACAGTAATAACATTGAACCAGCACGAACAGCAGGAGTAAGTGGTCTTGCAAGGGCTGCTTCCAAGGATACCATTTCCAATAACAGGTACACACAAAAAAAAAATCACAGTGCTTGTAAGATGATGCTGACTATGATCAGGTGATTTAAGTAGCAGCTACAAAGATGTTGGAGCTTAACCAAAGTTTAAAAACTCTGGAAAGAATCAAGAAATGAAGGCAGAGAAAATAACATCTGAATAGTTTAAAGTTCTGCAGTGGGGAAAAAATTAGAAAACTGAGAAAAGCAATGCAAGAGGTGATCTGTAGAGAAAAGTACTTGACTGTGTTGGAATAAAAGCCAAAGGTTTTCTGTGCTGTTTAATTTGGAGAGAATTATACTCAGGCTGTACTTACTTGTAATTTTGATGCTTGCAAATGCTAAGTGTGGCTAATACCTTTTGTGTGCTTCTTTACAGAGAAAAAATTAAGGGCTGGATTAAGGAGCAAGCCCATAAATTTGTAGAGCATTACTTTAGTTCTGAAAACATGGATGGAAGCAATCCTGCACTAAATGTATTACAGAGACTTTGCACTGCAACTGAACAACTCGACCTCCAGGTTAGAAGTGGCAAACTTTAAAGTGGGGGGGAAGTAATTTCTTACCTTGACTTATGAGTCATTATGACTTGGAGTAATTTTTTAGAATGAGTGTGTAAGCTCTGACACCACTTAGGAGAAAAGACCAGTCCTAGCAATGTGTCATTTGCATAGCATTTTGTTTCAAATTCAAAAGTTCTCCAGTTAAGTGTCAGGGATCAAGTTTATTCTTAAAGAGCTCTACAGTTTGTGGTAAGAGCTCTGAGGCTGGGGGAGAAGGAGAGGGAAGCAGCATTTGTTAAAACTACAGAAGAAGTTCAGATTGGCGTAAACGTGGTAGCGTGTCAAGAGCTTCACCCTTACTTTTTAGAGAGTTGTGGCCCTCGATAGGAGGTCCAGGCATGTAAGTTCTAAACCAGCACAAGAGCTGAGCTGTGTTCTGTGCTCTGATCTGAGCAATCGTTCAAATGTGAGATTTCCTTCCTCCTCTCGCCCTCACCGATGTCACGTGAAACGTCGGTTTTGGTCTGAGTTGTTTGGGTTCTGTTTCTTCTTCAAACACAAAGCTCCCCTGCTTGGAGCTTATCTTGACCTTGCGTGAGACAAACGGGAGCTTGTGTTTCCCTCAAAGAAGAGCAAATGCAGATGTTGCCTGGAATGGCTCCCCTTGAGCAGACACCTGCCTTTGCTCAGATTATTTGCCTTACACTGCTGCTTGGATTGAGTTACTGTACATTCCAGACTTCCTTTTTTTCCCCTCCCTTTAAAGCTGTTGTACACAGTAGAAAGAAAACTAGCATTTCTTAAGCCCTTAATACCTGGGTAGTAAGAACTGTGTGTTTTCCAGGTGGATGGTGGAACAGAGTGCCTTGTAGAAATCCGTAGCATTGTCTCGGAATCTGACGTCTCCTCATTTGAAATCCAGCATAGTGGTTTTGTTAAACAACTGCTGCTCTATTTGACATCTAAAAGTGAAAAAGATGCTGTTAGCAGGGATATCAGATTGAAAAGATTTCTTCATGTATTTTTTTCTTCTCCGGTAAGTTTTCTTGTTTATTTTGTGGCATCCTTTGTTGTCTTTCTCTCAAATTTTCTTTCTCAGAAAACCATCTGAGAGGTTCTGTGTTGATCTTAGCTTAAAGATAAAATACAGAAAGAATGTTTTGTTTATGTCTAAGTTGTATAACACTGCAGCTTTCAAATTGTTCAATGTTTTTATAGGTCGTGAACTTTTTTGAATACCCTGTAATTACAGAAAAGTTCCACACAACAGTGGAAAAAATGCCAAAATGGCCTTGACTTGAATGACTTGAACAACTTGAAAGTTGTTTCTGTCCTTTCAGAAGTTGATATGGAAAGAGTTTGGATAGTAGTATTATTAATTAAATATTATTAAATATGGCAAGAAACTAGTGTTCTGTTTTTAAAGGAAGAAATTTGAAAGCAGATAACTGAAACTCCCAAAAAGCTTGTTGCTCATGAGGGTGAATTTATAAGGGTGAATGCTTAAAATCTGTCGGGGTATTGAGTTGGAACCAGGAGAGGAAAGTACATTCTTTGAAACAGGTCTCTCAAAAAGGTTTCACTTACTCATCCTGATAACTGCTGCTGCTTTCAGTGAGGGCAGGGGTTCTGAATTGATGGTATAAATTGTTTAGGATGGTTTAACTCAAGCAGGTAACTAAAGACTGGACTGTATTTCAGCTTCCTGGAGAAGAACCCCTTGGAAGATTAGAGCCATTAGAAAATGCACCTTTGTTGGCATTAGTCCATAAAATGAACAACTGCCTCAGTCAGATGGAACAGTTTCCTGTCAAAGTGCATGACTTCCCCAGTGGAAATGGAACAGGGAGCAGGTAAGGATTAATGCTCAGGTAACAGTTCTGCTGGAAGCTCTTTATTTCTAAAACGTGTTTCAAACGACACTAAAAGGAGAAGTAGAAGTAGAATTACAGGAGGAGGTAATGGAAACTTCTGACCCTGTTAAAGACAAAAGCAGTGACAGCTGGTTTTCTTTAGTCAGTGGAGGATGGAATATTTTGCTAAATGTTTGCTTACCATCTTGAAACTTGTCTCACTTAAATTGGGAAATGCAATCTCTGAATTTATCCTTTAAAAATCCAAATATCTTCCATTTCCCTGTGCAACAAACACTGGGAGGAAACAATCTATTGCTTGGACATGATGTTTTTTAGGAGATGAATTAAACTGCAGAGTGTATTACAGTGCTCAGCTTTGTTATTCATAGAGGTTCTGTTCTCTAGGATGATAGTGGATTAAGTGATAAGTCTTGGCTGTCAATAGAGTTTAAAATAGCTGTAGACCTGCCCTGAGTCTAAAGATCCAGAATGAATTTGGAGTCCAGCGTGGCAGTGTGTTCTAAGTGACAAATCTGTGTGACTGAAGACCTGTTTCGACAGTTTCTTGTCTGATTTACTTCAGTAAACCAACACTGTGTTTTAAAATTATGCAACAGTGAATCTGTTTCAGTACAGTTGCATATAAGTTTTGGAAGTGTTTTTTGGTGCTGGCTAAAAGCTCAGCATGGGAGGAGGAGCACTGAAAATGCATTATTGAAAACTCTCTTTAAAGTTAGAAGTGCCAAATTCTGTGTCTCAGGTAGTAAGGTAGTGTGGAGAGGCTTTTTTTTCATTATTGGTGACAGATCATCCATTTAATTTGACTTATTGCAGCCTCACACTATAGCATTAGTCTAACATTAAAATTCAGTATTTGTGTTTAGTGAAACTTAAACTCAGTGGGGGTTAATGCAGTGCACAGATTCCTGATTAGAAGAAGTTTGTGTCTCTGTACTGGCTTTTGCAAATGGTATGTGCTCTGTAGCCTCAGATGCTTCCTTACACATACTACTGTAAAAAGTGGGATAACTACCAAAACTAAAAAGCTGGCAGTTGTAGAAGCAAGATCCTGTTGTTCTTTAGGACAGAAAATGAAGCACGGGAAGCCAGAGCGCTGTAGCATTGTTTGACTGCAAGTTCTACTGTGGATTATGTCAATGAGGATTTGAGGCATTAAGTTTTGGTAGTCTTTTCCTAGCACCTGGAAATAGAAGCAGCCCCGATAAGAGGCTTGCTGTATAAAACCAGCTAGCTTGAGTATTGATAGTTTGGTCAGCTGGAATGTATATATAAACTGTTATTGGTAAGAGAAAACCAACAGAGGAGCTTTCAGGTTTTCTCTTTAGGTCCTTAGTGAAAATAACGAGTTTAAATGAATACTTGCACTTTGCACACCCTTTCTGGTCCCTGTTGACTCTGTGTAAGCACAGCCCTGCGCCTCCTGTGCCATTGATGAGCACTGGGCTGCTCCAGGTTTCAGAGCTGGTCAGGAGAGGCCAGGAAGTGATCACACCTCAGCTCTCTGCTCCTGTGGCTTCCAGAGTTTGTTCAACTTGGATTCTGCTGTTCTTGTAGAAGAAAGCTTTTATTCTATTTATCCAAACCATAGTAGCTTATTTTTAGAGAAATAGTCTGACAAAGAATACTCTGAACAAGTAAAATTGTAAATGCCTGTACGTGCCTATTTTACTGCATTTTGATGCAATTATGGTTATTAGATTCTTTGTGTAGCAACTTTTTTCACAAATTATTTTGAGTTTTTCTCTTAACAGAGGATCCCAAGCTTTAAAGTTCTTCAATACACATCAATTAAAATGCCAACTGCAAAGACATCCAGACTGTGCTAATGTGAAACAGTGGAAAGGGGGACCTGTGAAGATTGATCCTCTGGCTTTGGTACAAGCCATTGAAAGATACCTTGTTGTTAGAGGTATTTATATTCTGTACAGTCTCTCCTTGTTTGGAATAGTTCTGCTCTGAGTGTAGAGTCTGTAAAAGCCCGCGAGGGTTACACTGAAGACAAACGGGAGGTGCCTTGCTCCCGAGGGAGGAGGTGAAAGCTGGGGAGAACGTTCTCTTCCTTTGCTGGGACAAACTCTTTGCTGTGGTAGACAGTTCAGACACCAGCAGAAGTGTTGCTGCTTTGCTCTCACACTGGCTGCAGCGTGGCGGTTTTGATGCCAGGTGTTGATACTGAAATTTGTTCTAGCCATTGAGTCTTACTGTTTTTCACTGAGACATTTTGGAACTGTTTTGGAGTTGTAGAAGTTGTAACTGCCAGAGTACCAAAGCATTGTTAGCTTTCATGGGGAAAAGCAAATGAGGATGTTTTTCTTCTCTCTTGCCTCAGGCTATGGAAGAGTTAGAGAAGATGATGAAGATAGTGACGATGATGGGTCAGATGAAGAAATAGATGAATCTTTGGTAAGCTTTTGCTCTGGAAGTGTGGGGAGGGCCTTAAAGAAAAGCCATGCAACAAATTTCCTAACTCATATGGTGGCTTTTTGTTGGTTCTTTTTTTATTCAGGCTGCTCAATTCTTAAATTCAGGGAATGTGAGACACAGATTGCAGTTTTACATTGGAGATCACTTGCTGCCATACAATATGACTGTGTACCAGGCAGTCAGGCAGTACAGTTTACAAGCTGAGGAAGAGAGGGAGTCTACAGATGATGAAAGCAACCCTCTGGGAAGGGCTGGGATTTGGACAAAAACGCACACCATTTGGTAAGCTGCCTAAAGAAATCCAGGAATGACTTCTCCAGTTTACTAAGTGTATATACATGAAGAAATTTGGAATGTAGCTGTCTTCTTTTTTTATCCTTTTGAAAACTGAGGCACTTTGAATTTCCTGATGTGCTTGGGATACTTAAAACAGTAAGAATGCATTGCTAGTTCCTGAGTAAAGCTGAACAAGAAAATGGGGAATTTTAAATGATACCTGCTAGATGGGGAAGAAACCCTTCTTTAGTGTTAGGTAACTACCCACACACAGTAGGGAATGTGCAGTATACAACTTCATACTAATTTTCCCAGTTGATTGCTGTGAAAGTGGATGTATTCTTTGGCCATACTTTGCAGGAAACATTGACACGTGACTATGCTGGGCATCTTAATGTTCAGTGGTTTCTTTCTTTTTAACATTTTGAATGTGCTAAAGAGAACAGCAAGCAAATAAAAACCCATAAAACAGTAGCCAGAAAATGCCAAAACCTAACCTAGCCCTAACTCAGTCCCTTTGGGGTTTTGTTTATACATTCACCTTTTCTCCCTCCAGTTCATGGACTGCAAGGTCCCTTTTTTCTCTTCCCTGTGAAATACTTTGCTTCAGAGGCTGGATCATATCCCAGTGCAAAGTTCTTGTCTTTCTGCTTTTAACTGTCACTCAAGTAAAGTTCTGGAAATCTGAGAAGATACACCTTTAAAAGTGCCTTTGTTTCCCTGTTAATTAGCATTTCAAAGCACATTTTAAACTCTTGTTTACTTTTCAGGTACAAACCTGTTCGAGAGGATGAAGATGGTAATAAGGACTGTGTTGGGGGTAAAAGAGGAAGAGCACAAACTGCTCCCACAAAAACCTCCCCTAGAAATTCTAAAAAACACGATGAGCTGTGGCATGGTGAGTGTGGTGCCTTGCTAGAGGTTAGATTTCCTCTGTCTTTTCAGAACTTTCACAAGGTTTACTGCCACTGTAGTGTTTCTTTTAAAGCAGGCATGGTATAAAAGCAGTAAGCAGATATTTTTAGCTGTATATTTAAACTAAAATTAAGGTACCTACTGAGTTGTTTAACTGAACTGTTGTAGTTGAGTGAAGGCCATGACTAATACTGCCTAGGCTCCTAATAATTAAATCTTGGGAAAGCTTCTAATTGAATTGCTTTGCTCACATGTTGTTTTTTCCTGCTAGATGGTGTATGCCCTTCGGTGTTAAATCCTCTGGAAATTTACCTCATATCTACTCCACCTGAAAATATAACATTTGAAGATCCCTCATTAGATGTTATTCTCCTTTTGAGAGTTTTACACGCTATCAGTCGATACTGGTATTACTTATACGATGTGAGTAGAATACTTTTTAAATCACTTTGATACTTGGTTCAGGACAGAAGCATCTGTAACATTTTAAATAACACCTTCCCCGTCTTGCCCCTCAAGAATACAGAATAATGCAAATACTGCCATCTTCCCCCACATGTTTCTCTAACTTCTGCAAAGATGAAGGCTGTAAATTCTTACAGTCTGTCATGTTTTCTTTGTACTGAGTTGAACACAATATCCATGCTTTGTCCTTACGTAAGTTCAAAGACCAACATTATTCCTGAAGAGGGAATTAGTAGTAAACCTTTACTCAGTCCTCCTTTAATATCTGAGACTCTGGATGAACAAAACAGCAGTGAAAGTTTTTCTACTTTCCCTGATAAGCAAATTAGAAGCATTAAAAATCTTTTTTAACAAAGACTTGCTATTTCTTTCAATATTTCTCTAACTAGAAATATATTGCATTTATTTAACTCAGAATGCAGTCTGCAAGGAGATAATTCCAACCTCGGAGTTCATCAACAGTAAACTGACAGCGAAGGCAAACAGGCAGCTTCAGGATCCTTTGGTCATTATGACAGGAAACATCCCGACCTGGCTGACAGAACTGGGGAAAACATGGTATGAGCAATTTGCTGTGTCGTGTCTCCAGTTGCAGCTCAGCAGGAATCCTGGCTGGGCAGCATCGTCCTTCCAGGACTCCTGAGAGTGCACAGGGCAGTCCCAGGACTCTGGCCAAGCGCCACAGTGACACTGGGGTGGGTGTTCACAGTGCCCTGCACAGCTCACATCTCCTTCTGAGGGCTGCACTGTGTGCAGACTTTGGGCTGAGCAGCCTGAAGGTGTTCCATTGAAACGTTGATTATTCAGGTGATGTTTGTTCTCCTGTTAAACTGCCTGATTTCTTCTTACCGTGTCACTGTATTTATCTTGGCGTGTTCAGTATGAGACAAAGAAGATCTGTTCATAAGCAATGCCGACGAAAGAATCTGCATAACTTTCATGAAGCTGTACACAGAGCACTTTGTAGTATTTAGATACAGAGTACAAGCTGAGAAGCTCTTGACAGCCCTTTCTTTTCACAGCCCGTTTTTCTTTCCGTTCGACACGCGCCAAATGCTGTTTTATGTGACGGCCTTCGACCGGGATCGAGCCATGCAGAGGCTGCTGGACACCAACCCAGAAATCAATCAGTCTGATTCTCAGGACAGCAGAGTGGCACCGCGGCTCGACAGGAAAAAAGTAATGCCTGTTGTTGAAAATGGAGTGAAGGAGCTCTGGGGTTTTGTGTTGTCTTTGAGAAGGCCGTTGTGAGTGAGGCTTATGTGCCGGCCTTGGCGTTGGGGCGGGGTTTGTTCTGCGGGCCACGGGAGGGCAGGAGAGGCGCCCTGGCACTGCTGGAGCTGAGCGCCAGCACTGAACACAGCTTTAGGCAGCACTGGTGACATCTCCACATACTGCCTTGTAGGCCTTTGCTTTGCTTGATTCTCAGAAAAATTCAAGTGAAGGGATTTAGACCCTTAATAAACAAAAATACTGTCCTTGTATTTGGGGACAGTAAGTCACCTGTCACAACATAATGAAAGTAAGCTGTGACTGTTAAATTTGAGTGAGTCTTGGATGTCTGTCTTGAATCTGGAGATACATTACCTGAATATATGCGTATGGTCTTGAGTACCTGTGGGGAAAACCAGCAGGAGACACAAGAATCAAGTTCAGAAAGAATACGGCTGCCCACATGGAGGAACCCCCGGGCTGTTGGGGCTTTTGTTTTGGTTTCAGCATCTTTATTTTCTTCTTCCCTTTTATTTTGAGGTATATAACATCACACGACAATCAATACTTTGCTGTGTCATTGTTCTATTGCCTTATTCTTGGCAAGAATAATACCTGTTAGTTATACTGATGTAGATGCAAGGCGTTGGTTTTTCAATTTATATTGAACATTGTATTCATTGGAATAGTTTTCATATAGAAACAAGAATTATTATATCAAGCATAAGCTTAGAAATTGTTAAACCCGACTGTGGAACTATGGGCATGGGGTGAAAAAACACGCATGATTTGTTTTTACCTGTTGTAATTGCCTTGGGAGCTGGAACTTAAAGCTGTAATTTCACTACATAAAACTTCTTCAATGTGTAGCGCACTGTGAACAGAGACGAGCTGTTGAAACAGGCAGAATCTGTGATGCAGGATCTAGGCAGCTCAAGAGCCATGTTGGAAATACAGTATGAGAATGAAGTAAGTAATATCAATGTGGTCTGATTTAACCTCTTTACTGGAGATTAATACAAAATAGCTACAGCTTTCTTAAAATGGCTTGGTCGGACCCTTTGTCTTTCACCTTGCTGGTGCTAAAGAAGTTTATCCTTTAATTATCCCTAATCTACTTGGTTTTGATTTTCAGTTGCTAGGAGAATCTTTGTGATCTCAATTTCAGAATCAGTTGTAGTCAGCACAGCTCATTTCTTCTCTCTTAAGCAGAGAGCTGTGTGTGTTGCCCTGTAATATGATCATTAGGTGGTTCAGACTTTTACTCCCCTGTCACTTCCTCTGGTATGGGGCCGTTCCAGGCTGCCTGTGTCATGTTGTAAATGTTCCTCTAGTTAGGTTCCCTAGATGCTTTTTGCCATGTGGTCTTTTCTATAGGAAATAATGTGCAGTATTTCTCAGACTAAGTAAGGATTTTTGTATTCGAAGTGACCTAATGGACTTACCTGTCTCTTTCCCCTCGTCTCCTCTCGCCCTCGGTGCCCTGAAGGTTGGCACAGGCCTGGGCCCTACACTAGAGTTCTATGCACTTGTATCTCAGGAACTGCAGAGAGCAGACTTGGGCCTTTGGAGGGGAGAAGAAGTGACTTTAGCCAATCCGAAAGGTAACTGCTCTACCGCCTCATCTGGAGATACTGATTACCTCATTGATTCTGGGCCTTCAGCTCTGTAAAGAGCGCCTCAGTTTGTGGTCAGATAACGTGCCTGATAATAGTGTGTAGCTCTTTGGGGGTCTTGTTGGGGGCTTTGTGTGGGTTTGGTTTGGTTTTCTTTATAAGAAGCTTAGGTTAAGGTGATCTGAGTGCCGCTTGCATCTTGAAGGAAACCAGCAGAGTACACACTGAACTCCTTTTTTCCTTCTTTCGTCCTCAACAGGAAGCCAGGAAGGTACCAAGTACATTCATAACCTTCAAGGCCTTTTTGCACTTCCTTTTGGTAGAACAGCCAAGCCAGCTCACATTGCAAAAGTTAAAATGAAGTTCCGCTTTCTGGGAAAACTAATGGCCAAGGCAATCATGGACTTCAGACTGGTGAGAATGAAATAGAGAATCTGTCCTGAAGGGGTTGCATAAAAATATTAGTTCTGACTGTTGAGGGATAAAAACATGAAGAGTTAAATGGTATTATTTACAGCTGTAGAAGTAAGGGCAGTCTGAGATGGGGAGGAGGAGGAGGAGCGTGCAGCTGAACTTCCGTGGGGAAAAGGGTGGCACATGTTCAGGATCTTCACAGTGGCTTTTGAGACCATAGAGAGAAGGAAAAAGCCATTACCTGCTGTGTGTTGTAATCTCTCCCCAGTCTTCTCTGAGGAGTGTTTGGGCTCACTGTTACTCCAGTTGCTGATGGCTTTAATGTATAAAGCGTGTGGGTTTCCTTGACTGAATTCCCCAGTCAGAACCACGGGGAGGTGGTGCCAGAACCAGGAGACAGGACTGTAGGTCTGGTCAAGGGCTGAAGTGGTGAAGGCATTTGGGAAGACAGTTCAGTACTAAACGGTTCCGTGCTTTGGTTTCCAGGTGGATCTGCCTCTTGGACTTCCTTTTTATAAGTGGATGCTGCGACAGGAAACTTCCTTGACATCGCATGACTTGTTCAGTATTGATCCAGTAGTAGCCAAATCAATATATCACCTTGAAGATATTGTAAGACAAAAGAAAAGACTTGAACAGGATAAAACTCAGGTGGGAAAGTAACCCTAAGAATGGAAGAGTGCATCTTTACACGTTTGGATTTTATAAAATAGCAGTAATTCAGAATGTGTCATGGGCTTGAAAACTGATTGCAGTGTGATAATTACTTTGTTCTCACACAAAGTAGTTTTAATGTTATTAGATCAGTGGCTAATAATTATAAAACAGTCCTTTTGTAAAGTGTAGGATGAGAAACTCATTATGGGATTCTTCTGTGTGATTAAACAGTCTAGAAACGTCTGAAACTGTTAGATGTTTGCCTGAGTTTTCTTCTGGTTCACTTTTAAAAGACTAACCAGCTGAAATACCAGAGGGGGGAAAAAAAAAATCTATCCTTGCTTCTTGGACAGTCAAAAGTTTGGCTTTTTTTTTTGATTAAAGCTGGTTTAATCAAAATGTCAGATTTTCATAGAAGTGCCTTTTGTGTGGGGTTTTATTTTTCCTGAAGAGCTGTAAGCCGAACTGAGGCGAGCTGTCACTGTGCATGAGCATACAGGTCATTTTAGACATACATGAGTTTTTTGAGGATATCGACTCTTGGCTGAAAATACCACAGTTCACTGTGCCACTAGTGATAAAAGGTCTTTGGCACACATGCTTTTTCTAGCATCCAACGTGAATAGATAACCTGATTTATACTCTTAATCTGTCTGCTTTGTTACTAGTGAAAGTATTGCAAGCTTGTGGGCCTTTGTTCCTCTTTACCTCATTGTCCTATTCTCTCTCCTTGGTCATGGCTTTTCATTTCCCAAGAATTTGAAAAACCTGAAACCTAGTGGATGAAAGCTGGAAAATGTCAGTATGCATGTCAAATATGAATGCTGTTATCTGTTCTAAGGAAAAAACAGCCTTTGAGCCGTAGCATATTTCACGTCTCCTTTTCTTGCAGTAGTATTTTCTAGAGAGTTTGTCTTCTGGCATTTTATGTAATTCCAAAACTGCTAGAAGAAACTGTACTCCTGTGATCTTTCCAGTTTATCCATTAAGCTTGTTTGTCTGGCTTCTCGTGGTTTCCTGTCATGTATGAAAACTCCAGAAGGAAAGCAAGGAGAGCTGTAACAGTTTTAATGGTCATACTCTCACAAAATGTCTGATTAGTCCGAGCTGCTTTGGAAGGCAGAACTTTCAGCTAAGTTTATTTGAATTAATTGTTCTCACTGATCTTCACTTCCAATTTTTAGACCAAAGAAAGTCTACAGTATGCATTGGAGGCTCTGACCATGAATGGCTGCTCAGTGGAAGATCTGGGGCTGGACTTCACACTTCCTGGGTTTCCCAACATAGAGCTGAAAAAAGGGGGAAAAGATACACCAGTCACTATCCACAATTTAGAGGAGTATCTCAGAGTATGTAAAAGCAAACCTATGGCTAAAACTCTTTTTTTCTTGCTCCCGGGTTGTTTGCTTCCATATATATTTCGGGTCATTCTCATGAGCTAAACATGACAGTAATTTTCCTACTTTTGACTTCTCTTCTGTACTAGCAGTTATTTCAGTAAGACTGTGTTGTAGAAGAGTTCTTTGTGCTGCTGCTGCCTGCTGCCTTCCTCCTCACTGTTAAGAGTGGCTTGTGAAAGCAGTGCAGTGTATCTCACATGAAATTCAGCGCCTGGTGTTTCTGTAGGAGAGCTGGCCAGCAGATCCTCCGGGCTGCTGCGTCTGGAGATCTGGGGGGAGGGTTACACACTCGCTCCACGACTCCAGCAGGGCCTGGGAGCTTCCTCATCCTCTTCAGTCATCCTTAGAGGCCTCGAGTCAGAGCCACAGGCCAGAGCTTTTACAGGTGTCACACTGGTGGCTGTGCTGACAGCACAGCTTTTACAGCCAGCCCCGTTTCCTGCTGGAGTTGAGGCTATCCAAGGCAAGTGTAATCATCAGAAGCACTGACAAAAGAATCCAGACTTGGCCTGCAATCTGCCATGTGCAATACCTTAGTTTAGTGGAGAAATACTGACTGCAGGAGATTTATTTGAAAGAACTCTGGTCTCATTTGAATCATATGCCCTTCCTCCCCTCCACTGACTATTGTTTCAATATGTGCTGTCCACTTGGGAAGTTAATTTAATGTTGAGGGGATACTCAGAGATATACTAGAGATACAAAACAGAAAAATAACCCTCAAAAAGCCTAGATTAGTGTCTTACTGTCTTTTGCATTAGGATTCTTAACCATATTCCAGTAACTTGAAATGAAATTACTTCTTTAGTTCCTACGTATTCTCACAATATTAAGCTACTTAATACATCAGAGAGGCTAGAGTTACTTTTTTGAAACTTAATGTTAGAATAGGGATCTATAAATTTCCATGGGGGAAATTAAGATAATACTGTCAATGATGCCCTATGGATTTCTGCTTCAGGTGCTGCATTTTAAGTGGTGTAGAGAGAGAACATCTAGGTAAGGCTTCTAAAAATAACAAATGCTCAGATATACTTTAAATTATCCTGTTAAATAGGTTTGGTTTAACCAGCTATTCTGAGTTCTGTGTTTTACTAAAAACAGAGGCAAATAAGCTGTTTAAATTGTGCAAGCAGTTCATGTTAAGGGTAATGGAAATTCTTTGGGCAGAAGGAGGCAGTGCTGTAGCAGCTCCAGGGATGGTGTGTGCCCTGTGGAGCTCCAGTGGGGCTGGGCTGCTGCACTTCTGTACTCTGGTGATCACTGCATGCTTCCTTTGTTCAAACTCTGTTGTTGTTTTTTCTTTCCCTGCAGTTGGTTATATTCTGGGCACTAAATGAAGGTGTTGCCAGACAGTTTGACTCCTTCAGAGATGGATTTGAGTCGGTGTTTCCCCTTAGTCATCTTCAGTACTTCTATCCCGAGGAGGTTGGTGAAAGTGTTTTTGCTGCTGCTTTTGTAACCTTTATCTGCATTTGTGGGCAGTCTTAACCTGAGTGCAGGGCATTTGCATGTCTGATGACACTGCATTTCTGATGCAGGTTAGTAAAACTGAGTGTCCCTGAAATTCCACACTTTTAAAGATTTCTCTGCTCAGTAGTCACTCCTTAATGCTTTTCTTATGAACAGCTCCATTTGCTTTAAATTGGGAATATCCAGCTTTTCTGAGACGTGCTTTAATTGATCTATCCTACTTCATTTCTCCATGGGGTGTGGGTGCTCTAATTCCTTGTATTGCAGTACCTCTGAATAGCTGTGTGGATGCTACCTGGATCTGCTATTCAAACAATAAATTGAGTAATCAGCTGTTTAGCAAAGCTTCAGACAGTAAAAAGAGATTCAGTGGAAGGGGTAAAGAATAAGAAAAGCTGGTGTTGCTTTATTCTTACCACCAGCATACCAATTTCCTTGTAAAAGGCTCAGCACTCCTGAGTGGGCTGAATTGAACCTCTGGATTTAGGAGAGAATGTTTTATTCTTCTTCGAGGGAGTGTGCTTGAAAACTGTACTTGGAGGGGTTTGTTGACCTTTATAGACTCACGCCTTTGACTCGAAGAGCAAACATTAAAGCCCCCTTTGGAGCCCTTTTGGAGTTTGTGGGGCTCCTGTGTTCCGGGTGCTTTGCAAGGCGAAGGGGAACATTTACTCCTTGTTGTTTAATTTTGCAGTTGGAGCAGCTCTTGTGTGGCAGCAAGACAGACACTTGGGATGCAAAGACTTTAATGGAATGTTGCAGGCCTGATCACGGTTATACACATGACAGGTAATATCACGTTGGGTTTGCTAAACAAAGAACCAAAACAGTAGAAAATACTCTCTTGAAATCATCTTCATACGTTGTTACTCAAGCTAAAGGAGCTATGTGACATGAATTGGAAAATGTTTGTGCTGTGCTGAATATTAATCTGATGCTATTAGTTTAACTATAAACTAAATAATATTCTCTTGGTTCTCTTCCCTCCCCAGTCGAGCAGTGAAGTATCTCTTTGAAATTCTCAGTAGTTTTGATAGTGAGCAGCAAAGACTGTTTCTTCAGTTTGTGACAGGCAGCCCCAGACTGCCTGTAGGAGGTAGGTTTTCCTTACTGCATATTGCTGTGCATGAAATCCCTGTTACTGATGTATTTCTGAATAAGATGATTACTTCATTGCAGGAAGAAATTCCTTAACTTAAATATTTGAGAGGTTCATTCTGGTTTCATATTTCTAATTTCAGAAGTGACTGGGCAGACTTCAGGTATAATTCTCATAGTCTGTGTTAATCTCACGACACTTCCTGCAGCTGACTCTTCAGGTTTAAATTGTTGGCAGAAAATCTGGTAGAGGGCAAAAGAGTTCAAAATTTAAATAAAACTGAAAGCTTCTAATACTTGGCTAGCCTTGCCTGAAGTAATGGCAACATGATGCATTGTAACCTGAAAACAATAGTTTCCTTTCTAGAAAGGAGACAACACTTAGGATAGTATTAATCTCCCTGGAATTCTCACCCTTTTGAATTTCCCTCCTTTGAATTGGGCGTTTAGGTAAGAGTGCAGTAAGCAGAAATATGCTGTCTTTGCTAGGGACTGTTGTAGAATACACACTTCACTGTATTCTCAGCTGACTGCTTTGCAGGTAAAACAGAATTCATGCATCTGTTCCAGTGTTTACATTCTTTGGGATTTGGGGGAAACACTTGATTCTTCTTTTCTGTGTTTATTTTGGGAGCTCTTCTCTGGAGACAAGGTGCAGACACAGTTGAGTGTTAGAAGCACAGAAACAATAGCTGGGGTAAGAATAATGAGGTACTAGAGCCGTAGATGATTCCTGAGCATCTTTAAAAATGTTTGTGAAGCCAACAAACTTTAAAATACTATGATCGGAGTAGATTTTTATACACGTACAGAACACAATTGAAAGGAAATTCATCCATCTTACTCCTTTATTTTAAAATTCATCTTGGAAGATGACTCTGCAGGCAGGGTTTTGGGTGTTCTTATTTGTTGTGCAGCTTCACCCAGCTGTGTTCTGACCTTCTGAAGGTGTCTGGGAAGTCAGTGGTGCTTCTGCCCCTGCCGTGTCTGCAGCCAGCTGTGGGGGCTCAGGGGGAGCAGCCTTATTCTGAGTGTCTTTTCTCATTGCTAGGTTTTCGAAGTTTGAATCCTCCCTTGACGATTGTACGGAAGACATTTGAGTCCACAGAGAATCCCGATGATTTCTTACCCTCAGTAATGACTTGTGTGAACTATCTCAAACTGCCGGACTATTCAACTATTGAGATAATGCGTGAAAAACTCTTGATAGCTGCAAGAGAAGGGCAGCAGTCATTCCATCTTTCCTGATCACAATGAAAAATGCAATGTCTGCCTGTTACAGCAAAAGAGAAACTCATGATTCTTTTCTAAATATATCACCTGAGTCAAGGAAACGTGTTACGCCTTCTTGTTGTAGAAAAACGGCTTGCAGATTATAAACAAAGACACTTGGTTGATATTCATTAAAAGCCCCTATGGACTTAAAGTGATCAGGCCCTAAAAGTTGTTGTGACAAGGTTTATTTAGCAAGTTCTTGTTTAAATTATCATTTATTTGATGAGTGAAGTTTTTAACTTGCTTTGCTGTGTGAAATTTAAAAAGGGATGTTTTTCCAGGCTGGAACAATAAATGTCGCTGTGCAGTTTAATACTGGGCTGTGTGTATCCATCTAGCTAAGTCTGAAGTTTTTCCTCCAAAGACAACTTTTGTACATAAGTACAGAAATTAAAATACACCATGTATTTGACGAACCTAGTTTAGTAGACTAGTTCTGTGTACCCTCACCTGCCTCTAATTTTACCCATCCTCATGTATTGTCTGATGTGCAATTCACTTGGTTCTTTTTGTGTGCAACATTCAACAATTGTTGTTTTGGTTAGCATGGGCGTTTAACTGCTCCATGCTTCTTTCTCTGATTAAGATAATTTAAATTTTACTGAAATCAAATATATATTGTCAATATAATTCAGCCTTTGTAACTAGGTAGAACCTTTCTTATAGCATAGTTTTACTGTAGTGGTAGGATATAAAGGCGACAGTCGTTACCAGAGCGCTCCAGAGCTGTTTACACAGTGATTCAGGCAGCAGAAGCCTCGTACTGGAGGCAGGAAAGAATTCTTTCTTTCATGTAGTTAAAGTCCAACAGCTTGGGCTGGCCAGTGTGTATTGTGGGAAGGCCCAGAGCATTTCGAATTGATGTAAAGTTTTATAAAAGACAAATTAGTTGTTTCATTCCCTGTTTGAGTAAACAGTTTTCCTGTTCTTGATCTAAGTTCCTGGCTAATTTTGTAGTTTTTTCTCTTTTTTTTTTTTTTCTTTTTTTCTTTCCCCCAGTGCTAGCTTGGAACAAGCAGTTCAGCCTTTGTCTTTTGACACAGATAAAGCACCTGTAAGCAATGCTCTGTCCAACTGTTTTATGTGCTGATTTCTCAAATCTGCAATAATTTACTTCATCAGGTTAATGTTTTTACCTGAATATAAATAAAAAAGTTTGCTTCACCTTTTTGTTCATAGTTTTGTACTGTATGCCTAAAGCTCAATTGTGTAAATTACTGTAATGCAAGTAAATCATCCTAAACCTACTTGGCTAACAACCTGCAACTTGTGGATGATTTACTACTAAAACAAGACCTTTTAAGACCTTCAACTTTGAGGGAAATTTTTCCTTTCTATGCGTTCAAAAAACGGGCAATTACAAATATTCCTGAGATTACCTATGTAGCAGGTACATCTTTATGAAAACGTGATAGTTAATTACTTTTATTCAACTTTGAGAAATCAAAATTCCTTTCAGTGCTTAGAAATTGTTAAATTCTGGCTAAGCAGGGTAGCTACTTCCCCTAAACTAACAAGTTTTCTTTTATCCAGCTGAAGAACTCGTACTTCCAGAACACGTAACGGACATTCTTCCGGGGAGCATTCCCAGAATTACCTGTGCTTGCTCAGACCAGTGCCACTGAAATGTAAAACAGAGCTGTCATGAGCATGAGTAGAATGTGAAATCCTTGCACAAAGAACCTGATAACTGAACAGTTTTTTACCGTATTAAAGCCGACCGAAGGCGCCTCGCCCTGTACGTACAATAACGGTAGCGCGCAGTGCGGCATAGTGTGCATCCAACTTCAAGGCAGTGTTTAAACTATGGACTGGTGTTTAAATTGTTCTGATAACTTGATCAAACTGAGCACAAACAAGTGTTTATAGTGTGTGGATAGCAATTTGTTCATTTTTTAAGGTTCTATATTTTAAAAAAAAACTGACTTGTGTAAAAAAAAAAAAGAAAAAAGCTAATATTTTGTATTAAAATATCATGTGTATTGATACTTTTTTTACCCATGTTGTCTCCCTCTAGAATCTGGCTTTCGTTGACTTGGAAATTTTGAGGAGGTTTCAGATTTGATAGTGTAACTGTTTGTGTAACTGCTTCAGTGGGAAAATAAGTTGGTTGCCTGTTTTAAAAAGGAAGGAAAAAACAAGTACCTGTGGTGATGTGATTTTGGTTGTCTGGGCTGTCATTTTCAGCGCAGGTGAAGGTTTTAGTTTGCCTGGAAAGTGAATGAAACCCTTTTGGGTGACACTTCTTTTTTCCTACCGAGGGCAGCTTGTAGCGTATTAGAAGAGCAGACTGGCTTAAAAGGAAAGGTCACGATATAATAGTTACAAGAATCAACTGAAAAGTCACATTTTGCATGACTGCAGTATTGTCTTGCAAACAAATACGTATATCTAAGAGTAGTTCAGAATGAGTGGAGGGGGTGATGCAAGAGCTTAAGGATTCCTCAGGAATTTTGGATGAAGGGAAAACCTCACTAAAATCAATCCATGGGTGTGTCTGATCATCGTAGTACTACACTGCTTTGTATACCTTTATGAGGTATAATAAAAGGTACAGTCACAAGTTTTATCTTTTCAAATAGATGCTTTCTTTAGCATGGCAAGTTAAACTGGTTTTAGGTAATAGCACCGGTTACTGTTTGGATGAGTTTCATGCATTTCTGTATTAACAAAAGCAGCAAAAAAAATCATTCATGGATGAAAGGACCATCCCATCCGGGCACTGACAGCTGCTACCGAACTCGTGCAATATTTTGTTGTTTTTGTTGTTAAATGTTGGCTTTTTACCAAAATCTCTTGTTTAGGGTACATTTTAGCAACTGCCATGAATTAGTTTCAGTGCTTTCTCATGTTCTCTAGGAAAGTGCACAAGAATTAGTTCTGATCATGTGTGGAGTCCCCAGGCCCTGTGCCAAACTTAATCGCTGATACTCAAACTTCCATATGCAGACTGCTTGCATAATTGAGTTGTCCAGATTCTTCCTTCTTCCCCTTCACCCGTGTGTTTTATTTTCCTGTGTCTCCTCTGATGGGAAGGTGGGTGCCTCAGGGCAGGCGCTGGTGCAGTTCCTGTGCCCCTCGTGCCCTCCCTGCTGGAGGTAGGTGTATCCTCTGGGGCGATTCTGGGCCCTTCACAGCAGCAGTGCCCGTGCCTGGGCAGCCTGTGCTGTGCAGAGGCAGGGAGTGAGGGCCTGCCTCACACAGAGGGAATGCCGTGGTGCCAACACGAACGTGCCTCCCCCGAGCCAAAACTTTGCTCTAGCTGGACCTGTTGGCAGAATGGAGAAAAATGGAAAGCCTTGCTGAAATACAGACTCTGGAAATGCTGGAATTCCAAGGGGAGGTATATAGCCTGCTGATAGGCGAGCCTTCTCGGGGCTTGCCCTTTGCCCTGCTCTCCCTTCCTGGTGTTTAGATTGCTTGAATGGAAAACACCTGTGCTCTGTGAGCTGTGATCCTGCGGGAGCTTGCCCCTGTTCCCAGTGTGCCATAGCCTCTCCCACTGCCTTGTGGTTTTAGGAGCTCTGCCCTGGTGGCTGCAGGAGGTTGCCCCAGGAGTAGGAGTGGCCAGCCCAGCCCTGTGCAGTAGCACAAGCTGCACAAGCAGTGCTTGAGCAGAAGGTTGGTGCCTGTTGATGCAGCAGGTGGGGAACATGCCATCCTCTGCTGCCTCTGACTGGCAGCACATGGCTCCAGGAGAGACGGATGCCTCAGAGCAATCCACGTCCTTGTCTCCTGGTGCTGGAATGTGCCTGTGTCGATCAGGTCTGAAGCTGCTCTGGGGGCAGGGGGAGGAACAGATCCTGGGTCTCTTCCTTTCCTCAGTGCATCTGGGGCCTAGCGCCGTCCCGGCCCAGGCAGAGGAGGAGAGTTGAGGCACATCGGGTGTGTTTGAGGCACCGGACTGAAGCTCCTGGTAGGTCTGGTTCTAGTTTGGCAGCAGCTTCTGGGAAAGCTGCTGGCTCTAAGAGGAGAAAAGAGCAAAATGCTCCAAAACACAAACTCTAAAACCCAAACTTACCCTAAAAGGCGTAGCAGCAGCCATGCAAGGCCCCCTCCCACGAACCCCTCACAAAGGGGGGAGGAAGTCTGAGTCCCGAGCTGTTTTCCCAGAGGGAGCACGGGGCAGTTCAAGCAGTATGTTGGGGTAAAGCAGGGCTGCCTGCCTCAGCCCTGTTTGCTCTCTCGCCCCTCCCTTTAGGATTAGGATTGCTAAACCCTCATAAAAGACAGAAGTAGGTAATCCTGGGGGAGAATGTGGGACAGCACCCACCCTGCCCTGTGGCCAGAGAACAGGAAGGGGTGGAAGGGGGAGGCCTCCCCTTGTGAAAGGGAAGCTGACGCGCTGAAAGCCAAGGCAGGTTCACACTCTGGACATGGACAGACTGTGGTTTTCCCATCTCAACAGCCATTTCCCAAATTACTTTACTCTTCAGCTGCTCTCTGAGGTGTTCTAGACTAAATATAGGCCTGGGCTGACTGCAGCTCGGCTGTTCTTGGGACTTCTTGCATGCAGAAACCGCTTTGGCAGGCAGGGCAATGCAAGCCCTGATCCAGAAATAGTCAATCTCAGGGGTGGCATTTTATTTCCCAGCCTCTTCTTGTGGTTTTGATATTTCTTCATACCCAAAGGACCAGCTCTTGTTCTGGGGCACTAGAACTATAAATGCTATTTGAAAGGGGGGGAAAAAAAGAATAATTCTGCTCTTTGATTAAGTTTTAAAATGACTCTGTGGTAACACTGGGTTCTAAGAGTGGTGATTTCCAATTTATGGCCAGCAGTACTGGTTACTTCTGCTGGCCCAGAAGTGGGAGGGAAAGGGAGGAACTGGCTGGAGAGCAGCTCTGCTGGCACAGCAGAGCCCTGGTCAGGGCTGTGCCCTGCAGGCAGCAGCACCACACACTGCAGGGAGGGGAGCACAGCTGCTCAGTCACAGAAAGGGATTATTTCCTCTGCCTCCTCTCCCCAGAGGAGAGACTGTGCAGCCCCACTGGGTTTTTTAAGACCCGACTGGATATATCTGTTTTACTAAAACATAGCACAATTCTAGAATGAGCTCTTTAGAGTTTCAAGTCAGAACTGTATGGCAGCGTTAAAGTAAAATGCATCTTACCTTGCACTGTTTGTGCTACGTCAGTCCCATCACTTTAAATAAAGTCAATGGGAGAAATTTATATGCAGAGAGAAAGGTTTTCTAAATTTTCTGGTAAAATAAATGGAAAATACAAGGGTCTTGTCTTCAGCTGAAGGTTATGGGTAATCTCCACTGCAGAGAATGTCTGAAAATTACAGGCTTTCATTACTTTTCAAAACTGTTTCAATTCTCTCAAGTTTTTCTGGCTTCCTCTTCTGTTTTTAATATTGAATGAATTGGCACTTATCTGTGATGAGAAACTGTTATGATTCCATCTCTGCCCCAGGAAGCACCTGATCCTTTCCCGTTTCTTTTGGAGCAAGTAGGTAACATGATTTGACAGCAATTATGGAGAGATGCCATAACTGCATATAGAGGATTTTCTAGAAAGAGCAGTTTGCACAGGTATTGGCAAATAATAGCGTCTTGAAAGTGGCAAGATAGGAATTCGGAATGTGCAATGAACACGGTAGGAAAAAGTTCTACTTCTGTCCCATATGAGGAGTTTGAAAACGGAGTCCTGGTAAGTGATGGCAGCAGTGCTGGGGGTGTCCATGGAGATGCTCGAGGCATTTATGGCCGTGTTGTATCTCTCGCCTCCTTTGCCACGTTAGTGCAAAGGTTTAGGGACACAGACCTGCAAAATACATTTTCTACCAAGAGCTCACTGTGCAGGCTACAGATGCATCAAGGCCTGCTCCTAAGAAATATGGAAATGGGCAAAGGAACAGAGTAAGTAAGATGCTATTCCCTGTAACATCTTTACAGGCCCACATAAGCTAAACATTCAACCTCTTTCCTCAGAAACCAGTAACGGTTAGTGGGAGAAAACTGCAAGAAGAAAATGTTTGTGCAGTGGTTACACAAGGAGAAATGGTGAAGATTCAGCTTTTACTGCCACAGTATGTCCATGTGAGCTGTAGCACATTAAGTCCTAATAAACAGTAACCACAAAATGTTCAGCTCATCTAAAAACATGCTAAAACCAGCCTAATCTTAAAGTAGAATCACCTACAAAGTAAAAATGCTATGTTAATTATTTTATTAGCATGTAGCTCCTTAATCTGCAAGGAAAAAAAGTAAAATTAGATCTGGTGACTGAAAACTAGAATAATTCAGATTAAAATTATGATTCCTGAGAAAAATATACCTGAAGTCTTCATCACTTGTGGTCTTCAAATAAAGACTGGATACTGTAATTTATGTATATTTCTAGTCTGAATATAAAATAAATGAGAGATTCTTTATGTGGGAGGCCTCATGAAAACTGGCCCAGAACTGTCTTACAATATTATCATTTTGTTTTGAAAAGGTTTTAGGAAACAGTGGATAGAGTTTCTAACAGGCTGTCATTAACTCTGACTGTGTGGAATGCCAGCACACATCCCGTGCCTCTGCAAGCAGCACTGGTACCTTGAATCTGTCGAGTCTAGTTTTGCTTAAATTTGGGTTGGTGTTCAGACCACGTCATGTGCAGTGGGCCTCTTTTCCATGACAGTGAAGTCATACTGGCCTCATTGTTTTCCTATGAGCATATAATATTTATTCTGAGCTCTTAGAGAAGTTGGAAGCTGGTTGTTTTCTCTAGCAAGGTTCAGCACGGTGTGAAGCAGTAGTTCAGAGCTTTAAGATGAGTTTTGTACTTAGCCTCGCTGTAGCTGTCGGGCAGGAGTCCAGCTTGTCATTAAAATGGTTTAGGATCTGAAGCTTGAGCGGTGAAATGGGGGTGAAGCACTTCCTCCCCTCAGGAGAGGGTGAGTAAGGAGGAGGGGAGTCATGGTGAGCATGCGATGAACTGGGGCCCTGAGCCTTCCAGGAGCCGAGGCACTCCGTGGCTCCCCTCGATAGAAACAGGTGCACGCAGCAAGAGCGAGGCCCGCGCTCAGGGAGGAAGGGGCCAGAGCAGCCCTGCAGAGAGGGTGGGGGAGGCTGAGCAGGCCCCGGCCCTGAGCCCTGGCAGCAGCACGAGGGGCTCTGACCCTGCCCTGGAGCCCTGCGGCCCCCGGGCCCAGCACAGCGAGCACGGGGAGCTGCTGCAGCACCAACACTGCTCCGAGGAAAGGTGAGCGCAGGGGTTTGCTCAGCCTGGGGACAGGCAGCTGTGCTGGGACCTCACTGTGCCAGTGCAGGGAGCCCCGGGAAAGGTGCCCGGGCATTTAGACAAGGGCTGCGCTGCCGGCCGAGGGGCGGCGGCTCGGAGGGAGCGGGGGCAGCTCCGCTCCGAGAGCAGGCGGCGCTTCCTCCCGCGCGGGCCTGGGCAGCGCTGCAGGCGGCCCAGGCTCCGTGGAGTCTGCTCCGGGGAAAGCTGCCCGCGGCACGGCTTGGCACTAAATGTTCTCTGAGACCCAAACCGTTTTGTAATTCTGTGATCTAGTTTTGAAATAAATGCTAAAGGAGAGAATGGAACTGGAAAGATAAGCCCAGACTGAGCCATAGTCTACTGATTATAAAGATATATAAAAGAACAGATAACAGAAAAGTGGTATTTTATTGTGAGTTTCAACTCTAGTGAGGTTGATATTATGGACCAATAATAAATTGAAAAACTTCAAATGAATACCTGAAAAAGGTTTGAAAGAATAATTGCATGGAAGAAAAAAAATGCAACGTCTAAGTTCAGTTTTGTATTTTCTGTGAGATTTTGTGCTGAAATTAAAGCAATAAAAGCAGTTCTTTATTTTGTGAGAGACTTTTCGAGGAGTGAATTCAAACCTGGCATAGGTGTGCAGGGTTCCACCAAGGTGGTTTGCTTACAGGTAGGCCCAGACCAATTTTTTCCTTTGATAAATTTCTCATTTTATGAAGTACAGTAGTATTTGCTGTGGTGTCACATAAAATGGTGATAAGAACTCTTAAGAGCATAAAAACTACACCTTGGTGGAGGAGTGCCTGTGTTCAAAGGACGTGTACAGCTTTTTGGTGAAAGGTGCAATAGCCATTGAAAAAATCTCTGTTGACCTTTAGAGAAAGATCTTTGTGAGGTATCTGAGCCGCTCTGTTTGTGAAAAATCTGCACTGTGTGCATTTTATCCCATTGCCCTAAAAGTATACAAACCCCCCCAGACTGATAGAAGTTGCTTGAACCGAGCAGACAGGTGAGGAAGTGGGCGATGCTGCCCCTCCTCAGCCCTGCTGGAGCACACTCACCGATTTGCACAGCACGCCGCCTCGCGCTCCCTGGCAGAAGAGGTCAGCTGCTGCCCCGTGGATATTGTCTTCAAGCACAATGTGTGACTCCCAGGAAGGTGTGATTCCCACAATGAAGAAAGCTTCCCGGGCTCGGTATTGGTGCCGCAGCTCCCCTGCCCAGGAGATATTTAGTAACAGCACGCACAAATCAGCAGCGTTGTCCCATTTCCCACTGCAGAGTTAGCAAACAAAAAGAAGAAAAGGCAAGCTTCAAACAGCTTAATGAAGGGGAGCAAGTTAAAATAAACGTAAATGCAAGGGCCATGCGGAAAAGCAGCTAAAGCTGCACGTTGTTGGAAAGCAAGGTGTGTGCTAGTCTGTGCCAGGAGAGAAGAGAAAGAACAGTCATTGGGCTACACACAGAAATAACACTACAGCGGTAAATAATGTACTTTAAAAACTCTGTCTCTGCTCACAGCCTTAAACTACCCTTCTCCCGTGGCTAAAAACTGCCCTCACAAACCCAGGAGGGGCAGACTAAAGGAGTAAGTTCCAATGTGAAACACCTAAACATGTTTCTTTCAAGGTGAGTGTTCTTACTGAATTCTGTGGGCTACTTCTGTGTTTAAATGTGTACTCCAATATTTTGATTAATTGAAGTGTGGGTCATTCAAATTTCAATTAATAGTTCCTATTCCAGTAAACTCTATGTGGTTGGAAAAAGAAAGTTAAAAACACACAGCAAACGTTTCAAACAAATGCACTCAAAGCTAATGAAACACAACGTTCAACAGTGATAATTTCTGTGATTTCAGCAATGATTTTCACGGGGATGTCGCTGTAATTTTGCCAGCTCTCCAGACTGGGACTGGGAGGACAACGGCCATAGTTTTGAACCTGGAGTTCAGCTGCACGGGTGGGGCCCGTCTGAGGTTTGCCAGGTGACACGAAGAGGCCACCCCGGAGTATTTGGAACTGAAAGCCTGAGGGGCTGTAGAGCAGCACAAGCCGGGGCAGGCATGAGCAAAATGTCAGCCCGTCCGTTTCAGCCTGACCCAAAACAAGCAGCCAAGGAATCCCAGCGCAGACACAGAAAAGGCTCAACACAGTAACCTTCTTATCCAGATTAACTCCTGTGCTACAAGAGAAACAGGCAAGCAATTTTAAAGGAATTCAGGAATATTTAGAAAAAAGATCATTGTTGTCATAGGAGGCATGTGGCTTCCTTTTAGCAAATAAGAGAGGGTTGTTGGTTTTTGTTGCTAAATATTTAATCAGGACAGATTAAAAAAAATCTCTGCAAAATCTCCTTCGAGCCACTAGAGGATGAGTACTTCTCCACCAAAATAAATAGTTAAGCTGTAATGTAGCTTATCTAAGCCACACTAATAACCTATTAGACAGGTAATACAATTCAGATCCTAGCAAGAGTAAATGAGGGAGGCAGCTTGAACCCTTATTAAATACTAAGATTAGTAATTTGTTTATGGAAACCTGACTATAAAATTATTTAAACTATGCATATTGGAACATTATTACGTGTAAAAAGAAAGAGCATTTTAAAAAATCACTAGCTAATTGGGTAAGCATAATATTTTCTGTTGGATTTTTCAATACTTCCATATGAAAATAATACAAACATTGCTTATGTATTCTGTAAAAAGTTAAGAAAACCCTGCTGAAGGTATGTGCAATCTGCCTCAGAGCACTGCATTATGTCCTGCTTGGTTGGCTACATTGGCTGACCAGTTTATTTTAAAAATTCTTTTCTGTAAATACCAGGCTGCTCCACCGACAGAATTCGTTGTCTAGCATAGCTGTCAGTCCTGAACCGTGTTTTCCAAAGCTTATCTAAAATGTCTTACTGCTGAAATCCTCAGACACAGACCAGAATTATCGAACCTTTTGGGGGTACAGGAGCAACTGGAGAAGAGGGTCACCACATAAGTGGCTGTTCAGCCATCCTCCCTTTCGGGAAGATGGCTCTATACAACCAGCAAGAGGCGGGAGCAGAGCTCGAGCAGAAGGAAAGACGGGTCAGGGTGGAGAAGAGAACATTCATTCAGATTGTCTAGCTCGGATGATTTGCTCTATCAAATGTTTAGAGAACTGGCCAAAGCTTGTTATTACCAAATGCCTTCGACAGCCTGCGTGGAAGGGTGAAGTGCTACGAGACTGCAGAAGGACAAACCTTATGGAGGATAGAGAGAACTGGAGCCTTGCTGCTTTACCAGCGAGTCCCAGAGCGAGCTGGGACCTGTACCGGTTATTCCAGGGCGCTGGGAAGAGAACAGCGAGACACGCAGCACCTCCGTGCGCTTATCGAGAGCAAATCCTGCCCGGTGGAAATGGAGCCGCTCCGAGCGAAGCGGTCACTGCAGAGCCACACCACAGCCGGAGCGGAGGCAGCAGAGGGAGCCGGAGCGGCACCGAGCTGCGAGGAGAGATGGAGAGAGAGCCAGGGGAACGGGGCTGGGGAGATGGAGAGAGAGCCAGGGGAACGGGGCTGGGGAGATGGAGAGAGAGCCAGGGGAACGGGGCTGGGGAGATGGAGAGAGAGCCAGGGGAACGGGGCTGGGGAGATGGAGAGAGAGCCAGGGGAACGGGGCTGGGGAGATGGAGAGAGAGCCAGGGGAACGGGGCTGGGGAGATGGAGAGAGAGCCAGGGGAACGGGGCTGGGGAGATGGAGAGAGAGCCAGGGGAACGGGGCTGGGGAGATGGAGAGAGAGCCAGGGGAACGGGGCTGGGGAGATGGAGAGAGAGCCAGGGGAACGGGGCTGGGGAGATGGAGAGAGAGCCAGGGGAACGGGGCTGGGGAGATGGAGAGAGAGCCAGGGGAACGGGGCTGGGGAGATGGAGAGAGAGCCAGGGGAACGGGGCNGAGCCAGGGAACGGGGCTGGGGAGAGGGAGAGAGAGCCAGGGGAACGGGGCTGGGGAGGGGGAGATGTAGGAGCAGAGACGGGATATAGGGACAGAACATCATGGTCAAGCTGCTTGAGACCCTGACAAATGTTCAGTTCAGTTAGCATCAGCAGTTATTTCTGCTCATGAGAGAGCTTTGGGCCGTATGTGAAGTGTGAAAGTTTATGAAGACTGTAGCCAGGAATCCCCCCCGTACCCTGCGATAGGGATGTGAGAAGTCGTTAAGTACGAGAAATTAAAATTGTTCGCTTTTGCAGAAGCAAATGAATAGAAGGCCAAAGAACAGGGGTTATCTTTCTGCTTTGTTAGCTGATTTACAGATCTTGTACCTTAGATCTAGTAAGAGATAGTAAAGAAGTCCCCAGAAGACTGGCAAAATATAAATCGATTTTAAAAAATCAGCCGTAGGTAACCTCACTTGAGAACACACATAGGTTCTTTGCAGTATGAGAAATGATAGGATTAATGCTTATGCTTTTCATCTGACCGTGCTTCGGTCTCAGTAGAACTTTAAAGTAACCATCAGAGTTACCCTTGTGAAGCAGTAGATCAGCAGCCATCGGTGAGTCGCCCTCACGCAGGGGCGTCCCCTCCGGGCGCTCTGCCTGAGCCGGGGCCGCAGCGCCGCTCCCCGGCAGCGCGGCACAGCCCGGCCCGCGCCCGCCCGGGGAG
>VWZN01008658.1:65985-163527 GCA_013396955.1 Regulus satrapa
TCCCGCTGCCCTGCGCCGGCCCGGCCGGTCCCGGTTCCCTGCAGGCGCTGTCGCGTCCCCCCCGCCGGCTCCGTTCCCGGCCGGCTCCGTTCCCGTTCCCCTCCGTTCCCGTTCCCGGCCGCCCGGGGCTGCGCTGGCCCTTCCCGAGGCGCTGCCGGCCCTGCGAGCCGCGACCCGGGCGTGGATCGGGCTGAGGGAGGCTGGGCTGAGCTCCGCCGGTGCCTCCCGGTGGATGCCGGAGCCCCCGGCGCCCAGAGCCAGCGGGTTATTTAGCCCCGCCGCGCTGGACGGGGACGAGCGTGGCCCTTGGAAGCGGGTGCTCCATTGCACTGAATGCCGATCTTTAAATCGTGTCTCCGGTGGGCATTTTCATAGCCCAGGAGCGCTCGCTCCCACGTTTTGGGTGCCTTTTGAATTGGTTTTGAATTCTGAAAGATCCGACCGCTCACAGTAGGGACAATGATCTAAAATACAGAGAAGCAGTAAGCAATATCTTTCTAATGTGCTTGTCATATTGGGACCTAATGCAATAACGTATTTGTATTTCACCACTGTAACGTGAAATAGTATATTTCCCCCCGGTTGTCTCTAGCATTAAGGATCTTTGTTATCACGTTTAGCAGTGCAGCGGCGCTGCTTTCTGCGGGTCTCCAGCTGAGGGGGAGCCGGTGCACGTACACAGGGTTTGTGTGTACGCCGGGGCACTTTCCGTGTCAGCGCTGTGCAAAGGGCTCCGTGCACAGCCCGGCTTTGGCAGCGCTCTCACCTCAAAGTGCATCTGACACAGAAGCAAATGACTTCAAGTAATTTCAGTCAGCTATTTGATCTTTATTATCTCGTTCCTTTGTCGTGTAGTATCTGAACTGTACCGCTGAATAGATGAAAGGCATAATGCGTTTACTGAAGACTTAATGTGTAGTCGAGTGTAAGAGTCATTGTAAAGTAGGAGCGCTATGCACAGAGCTCTCTGCCTGCCTTGCAATGCCTCAGCTGGTTCAGCGTAACAATGAAAGTGAAAATATTTGCCCTAATGAGATTCTGTAAACTCGGAGAGATGAAAGTGGATTAAGTAGATTTCTCTTTGGCTATCTTAGATCTTGTCCTAGGAGTTTACTATGTTTCTGTCTCTACAAAGAGAGAAAGAGAGCGCTGTTTGTTTCCGCACGTTGCCGTTAGATTTAAGCGCCTGAGATCGATGACTGAAAGATTAATGACCCTTTTGGAGACCTACTAAAATGTAACGCTTGTGCCATCACACCTCCTGTGAAGTGTTGTGCCTGGGGATCTGGATTTAATTGTTTTTCTAATAAAAGACATAGGCAACGTTTTCATAGCAGTTCTGCATTCTAGTAACTCATAACAGGAGCCTTATGGTGTCATAGGTTTTGTTTCTCCTTATAAATAGCGAGTAAGGACCCCTGCGAGGAGTCCTGGTAAAGAAATGAGTGCCACCCCCAGCTATCGCAGCAGCAGTTCAAGTGTGGGTACCAGGTACTTCTGGAAAGTTAATCCGCTTCTGAAATGTGACTGTAACTGGAAACCTGGCGGGGTTTTGGAAAGGGTAATATAAACACAGTGCACCCCTCTTGGAGGATTCACTCACTTTATCAAAAGAGGGAATAAATCCACGTTGTACAAATGCATTACTTCTGGCGTTGCTCTGTCATGCAGGTACCTCAGAGCTTTACAGACGCCTAGAGGCTTAAACTTCCACTAAGGAAGGTCATGTTTGCTAATTCGGTGACAGTAAACTACCTCCATGATCTAAAAATAACTGCAAGCTTTTTTTTTTTTTTTTTTTTTTTTTTTTTTTTCCCCACGTGCCATTACAGGTTATGAGAAAACTATAGGCTGAATCAGGGTATCACTGGGATGTCTCTAGAGATGGGTTTTTGTCTTAACGCTGCAGTTGTTACCGAACAGTTGGACTCAGAGGGAAATGCCAGGAAGGGAAGAAAGAGTAGGAATTACTGTCTTTAAATACTCAGATCATGGGAAGTAAGTTTGGATTTTTGGAATATATGGTGGAGCTGGAGTTCTTTGGGAACTCCCGCTTCCCTAAAATATAAAATTGCTTTCATGTTGTTTCTTGTATTGGAGGCAACATTTCAATGATTCTGCTCAGATGTGTCGAGGTTTTAGAATGAAGACAAAATGTTCTCAATGTGCCTGTGAGTCAGCTGGGCATGGTGGAGTTGATAATGCAGAAAGATTGCTGAGAGTCAAACTTGGAGATTGCACATCCATTTTACCCCTGAAGATTTTACTGGAACTGTTTGGATGCGTCTGAGGATGCTGGTGCTGGCATGGCAAAAGAATAAATTTGACATCACGTTCTCACGAGCTACTCCTGAAAGTCCGGGGCTTTCCTAGCGCTGAGTGATGTATTTTACTGGGCAAGCCAATTCCATGATTTCATGTTATCATCGCTTCAGTAACTCATTATTTATTTAACAACAGAAATTACAGCCCCTTCTGGTATATCCACCCATGAATTATGCATTTGTATATATCTCACATTATTGATGGTTTGGATCTGCTTTGCTTTGCAAACTTTGGGGTTTTTGGGGGTCTGGATTGTCTGCTCCCCCACGGTGGGACAGTGCTCTAATTTACCTCCATGGCTTTTCATGGTTCTGAATTTTTTCCCCCTTCTCTTTACAATATTTCTAGTCTGTAAGGGAGGCATAGAATTATTGTGTTGGAGTATCTTAAACTTTGGTCTGAGCAAGGAAACCACATGTATTCCCAAGGAAAGAGTACAAAAATGATAGTGAATCCAACTGCCTTTTCTTCTGTAGGATTTTGAAATTGGCCATTTCTCGGGTTTACAGTGAGAGGATTTGATGAAATGAACTGAAAGGAACAGATACTAAAGTTCCATCAACTTCATAATCCTTAAATTTTTATTTGTGTTTTAGTTTTAAAAGCAATTTTTATTTCTAATGACTAAAGTAATGACCGCTCTGTTATTTTTAATGATGTGTAGAATCCAATAAAATAGTTTTTCTTGACCAGGAAAGTTGTATGTAAAAAATAATTTGTGTTAGGGCCTCATGAAATAATTTTAAGGACATAAGGTACAAAGTAAGTAGTTAGGAAATGACAAACCTTCATGATCAACTTGGCAATTTGCTTAAAAATACAGAATTGGAGCTTAGCTAATTGCAGTGAATTGCATGATCTTTATTTGATCCCATGCTAATTCTAGTGCTAATTTCATTAAGAGGCTATCACATGAAGATATATTAAATTATTAATGTATTTTAAAATACTGTCATACATGCTTTGTTTCAGTTGCTTCTCTGGTTGTTTTTTTAAATTTTTTTTTCTCATTTGGTTGATAATTTTCTCTCGTCCTTTCACTTTGCTGCTTTTTAATATATTCTTAGTTATTTTATCGACTGTCAGTAACCAAAACTAGAAGACAAGCAGTGCCCAAGCATAGGGAAGCAGCTCTGTGACTTTGCAGCAGCTCTCTTCTCCCACATCAGTGATGGCTGAATGTTCCATTTTTGAGGCAGTGTTCTGGTTCTGCCTTTAGCAGCAAAGAGATCTCTTTGCTCCTGGGGATGCTTTGTTTGTTTACTCTACTGGTTATATTTCCACACCTAGGACAGAAAATATTTTTTTGACATAGTTGTGGATATTTTATCTAAAATGGAATTCCAGAAGGATGTAGCCTGAGTAAAAAAAGTCAAAGAAGGAACTTGTATTATGAAAACTGGACAATAGATTATATTTTAATTAAAACTAAACCAAAACAAAAAACCCAACATAATTTTAAAAGTAATTACTTACTTCACCTCCTGAATTTCTGCCTGATTGTTCTTCTTCATTGCCTCCCTTTTGTTTTGACCTTTGAATGCCAGATGAATTTATTCTTGTCTTTGATCATAGTATTTGAATGCTTGTAGACTTCAGTGCAGTGATTTCAGGATTTTTGTCCTTTGACCTCTGCTTTTTTATTTTCATCTTGTGTTGGGTTTTTGCTTCTTTTTTACTTTGTATTTTTTTTTCGTCTCGATGGATTTCTAGTAATGTGTTTAATGCTGATTGCAGAAATCCAGACTTAGCAAATGGCTACAGGCAGAGGGATTGTTATTTCTTGGCTCACTGCTCCAATATTCATTGCGAGCAGTAGGAGTTTCACTGGCCAGGTTATTTCAGGTTGCACTGGACAGTGCTGTGTGAAAGGACATCTTTTAATCTAACTGCTAAATCACCTTGGTGTCAGTATCCTGATTAATTCCTCACATGATCCTGTTTTCTATTAAGCGCTGACACCCCTTCTGAAAGGTCTCTAATCCTTTAATTCATCATGAATTTTCTAATGCATTTAAAAGGCTATTTCCCCCATTCTGTACTCGTTAATGAAGGGCATATACTTAGATTATGTGGTTATTGTGACTCAAATGTTTTGTGACGTGGCCACTGTTGGCTCTTTTACCTTTAATAACAGAAACATGTAGAGTTAGCAGATGCCCTGGAATTTTCTTCTTGTATTTGGAAGTCCTTTAGCCTGGGTTTTGAGCCATGCTGTTTCCTGCTGACTAGCTCCGCTCACTCTTGCAGTACTTTGAAGATGCAGGATTTAAATATTTGCACCGATGAATACACCGTGCGTGAGAAGAGCCTGTGAGAGCTCCGTTTGTTTTTCTTGGAGGTGACAAAGTGGGATCCCAGTGCCCTTCTCAGCCCCCTAATGAGTGGTGATAGAGAACAGGACAGGATTTCTCCGAGCTGTAATCAGTGAAAGGAGCAAGGACGCACGTGTTATAGTCGGGGAAATCTAAGGAAAAAAAATTCCCTGTGATGCTGGTGGTCAAACAGCGGGACAGGCATTTAGAGCAGCTGTAGGACCTTCATCCTTGGAGAGTCTGGGCTTGCCCAAACCCCAAGCTCCTTGAGCTGAGCAGACTTTGGATGAGAGCTCCCTCAGGCTCCTTCACTCTAAAGCATTCTGGATACACACACCCCTGTGGTTTTTTCCCCAGCAGGTTCTGCATTTGCCCAGACTCTTGTCCTGTTCCTGCCTCTCCTTCGCTGTACATCTGAATTATTTCCCCATTGTTATGCATGTGTGTTTTACATCAGGTTTAGACCGTCCCTGGGTGCTGACAAACTCCTGCCATGCATCCAGGGCTCCTAGGAGGGCAGTGCTACTGTTAGACATCTGAGGAATTCATTTCAGGACACTTAGTTCACCTCTCCTTTCGTCCCCCATGACTCTACTTCCATTTCCCAGTCGCTGCTGAGGTTGTTTTCAGCTGGCAGCGGTGTGCCCCATGGCACTCGGGGCTGTTCTTTGTTTTCAGCTGGCAGTGGTGTGCCCCATGGCACTTGGGGCTGTACTAGAGTTCTGTTTTCAGCTGGCAGCGGTGTGCCCCATGGCACTTGGGGCTGTTCTTTGTTTTCAGCTGGCAGCGGTGTGCCCCATGGCACTTGGGGCTGTACTAGAGTTCTGTTTTCAGCTGGCAGTGGTGTGCCCCATGGCACTGGGGGCTGTATTAGAGTTTTGTTTTCAGCTGGCAGCGGTGTGCCCCATGGCACTCGGGGCTGTACTAGAGTTCTGTTTTCAGCTGGCAGTGGTGTGCCCCATGGCACTCGGGGCTGTTCTTTGTTTCCTGTGAGCTCCTGTGCTCTGCAGGGGCAGCGTTGTACAGGCACCCTCAGCTCCGATCTCTGGGCTTGCAGAGGAGCTCAGGGAGCTCTGCCCTGTGCCTTCAAATAGCACAGAAGAAATGAATGTGGAAACCAGTTTCTCCACCCAGTTTATTTTAGCTGGTATAACATCTAGTTTCTCTAAGTGTAGTGGAAATAAATTTCTAGTCAGAAATTTAAGCTTTCCAAATTAGCGTCTTGCCTTGAAGCTTATAATGTGAAAATATCTAAGAGTCTACTCAGCAGCTTCCAAAATAGTCAATAAAGAATTGTGCTGTGGTTTTTGCCATGGGATCTAAACAAATTTGTTGTAAACATCTGTAGAATAAAACTGGAATATTGTAATAATCCAAACTGTCTCAGTTATATAAGAGGTTATTATTTAGGTATTATCTACACATTGACCTTTGGAATCTTTGTATTGTCTTTCCCAATATCTCAGAATGCTCTTATTAAATTTGTTAAAAATAGTTCTTTTTAAAGGCTAGTCAGGTCATTACATATGGTGCAAACTATTTGTTCCTGAAAAATTCTATCATATAAATGAAAATTCCATGTGTTTACTTTCAATATGATTTTTTTTTTATTATTAAAGATTGCAAAAAGCTGGATGAAGTGTAAAGTAACTGAATAATAATAAAATAAACTGAACATACTGAAAGTAAAATAAAAACCCCTGAAAATAAAATAAAAAATAAACCAAATCTTAAATTGTTATTCAGTTGTAATTTTCCAACAATTTTGTAGCAAGAGAGAGGCACATCAAAATAACCACTGAGAAAGTAATGTTTGCTTGATCAGAAAACTCTTAATTTTTCCACTGGCTGAGGGTAACCACTTACAAAGAAGCACTCAGGCACTCAAAAGCTGATTTTTGTGCTGCATATGGAGCGTGCTTGAGTTCAGCAATACACATCACTGCACTATATTACTTTTCAAGTTGACCTTGGGTTGCTTTACAATAATGCAGGCTGTGACAATTAGAATGTATTTTTAGTATTATATTCTGGTGTAAGCCCTGAAAAAGGAGCTGTAAATTCTATGGAAAGGTCTGGAATTGATACACAGTTACCAGGAATGGGACTATCAGGATTTGGTGCTTGCAATTCTCACTGCCTTGCTGAGTCACACTGGGCAAAATCTTGTAGAACCTTCTTACTAATATTTCTCCTCTATAAATTCAGTTCATCCCGGGTGTTCAAGAGGTTAATTTGTGAATAAATATAAAGGCTCTAAGAATGCTGAGTGAGAAGCACTTTATGAGGAGGCACAGTATTGAAATCCCAGATTCTGGATTACACATCAGTGATCCTATCAGGGTATATTTAAATTCTAATGGAAAGAGCCTTCTTATTTAAGAAAAAAAATCAACAACTTGGACTATTTTTATATCTGGCAAATATTCAATCTAGCAGTTTACAGATTAATTTAGTTTCATAATGTTCTTTCCCACTGGAAAGAGGGCAATATATCAATGACCAGTATTTCAAAGACTTCTCTAGCAAAGGTGCTTGTGAACGAGGTGCTCTTGAGTAAGGTAAGAACAGAATTCAAACTGACAGTGAAAGTAGGGTTGTTTTACTGAGATAAGGTCGCTGAATGTTAATGATTTGGAGAACTTTGTTGTACCTCATGAATTAGTTGCAACAGCAGCTGTATTGTCAGTTTGAGAGGGCTTTGGTGACTGTAGGAACAATGGCTGTGAAGAAAGGAACAAGATCTGGTTCCTTTTCTTTCCAACAAGCCTCTCTTTCAGCACAGGTGCCCTGACCCGGTGCTTTGTGCTGGATCCCATCAAACCCAGCACAAGTGTACAAGAGGAGGAATAACTCAGGCAAACTTCAGCCAGCCGTGCCTATTCAGAATAAATGAATAAACTCTGACTCTTGGGGAGGAATATCCGTGAGTTTTGGTGGGGTATGTGGTGGAATCTCCACTGAGCCTCAGTGTTCAGTGTGCAATTGAAAGGCCTGCAGATAATGTCACAAGAGAGCAGAAGCTGGTTGAGAATGTTGTTCCCTTCTGTGAACAAATAGTACTTGGCTCCCAAAATCACACTGAGATAACTGCATTTACAGATAGAGAAGACAGCAATAGGGAGCACCCCGAGAAAGGTTAGTAGATATGGAAAGATTTGAATAATGTGGGATGGACTGCTTGTTCACTCTTATACCGAGAAAAACAGGAAGAGTCTGAAGGTAATCCTGTGACAAGGAAAATCCTTTAAAAAACCAACATCAATGAGACCGGTCAATTCCTCTGGGCATCAGCTATTAATGAAATCGTGTGGCTAAGGAAAATAAATGGACACGTTTTCGTAATTTTCCAGACTCGGTAGGTTGCTGTGATCTCCCTTTGAAATATACATTAGTTGTGCTTGTCCATGGGGACAGTAACTATCACCAAGAACCACAGGACAATTCTTAGATGTCTTATTTGTCCTTAACGATTTGTGCATGAAATTCAGCAAATCAGTAAAAGTTTATCCAAATTTTATTTTAATCTCTGCTTTAAAGGTGACGTATGGTTTCTTCTGCTTAAGAAATTAAGCAAATTGTGAAATACCTTTATTAAAATCAAATTAGAGAACGAATTTCTGTAATGGCTATCCAAACCAAATTTTTAAGGTTTCATGTACACCTAGTAGTTTATTAATAACTTGCTTGACTATATCCTTGTACTTCTATTGTAATCTAATTTTCAGGCAAATTTAACTGCTTTCAGACAAACTGAACGTTAAACAGACGGAAGAAGGCTGTGTAAAAGTCTAATAATAGCGTGTGAGCTAAATGCCTTTTGTGTTGAGATTTCCAATTCTGCTGTCTGGTCACGAGAGGGTTTTCTGGCATTTACTGTGGCTATGGAACACCAAGGTTGTGTTCTTGTCCCTGGGGATCTGAGAAACTTTCTCATTTGAGAATGCCTTTGAATTTCAGGGAGTTGGGTTACATGAGGTTTACTGACATAGGCAGGGTCTGTAAGATCAGGTACCTGATTAATTCTTTTCAAGGCTACAGTGTACTGTGTGGTGATGGCATATGTGACAACTGAAGAAAATGGTGTTGAGTCTCCTGGGAAATTAACATGTTTAATTGAAGGAAGGACAAATTGACTTAATTTACATAACTGTGATAGACTCTAATGTTAAAATTTGTCTAACTATTGCCTTTTAAAAGTAATGGAAAGGTACTGAGTTGATGTTATAGAAATTCTTGATAATCTTTCTGAGGGTTTGTGGGGACCTGGCTCATAGATAGGATTCTAAAAATCTTTAGAAAGCTGCCTGGGACTTGATTGTGATATTACTTAAAGCTGATGTAAACTCATAGTCATTTCTTTGTCAATGAAAACATTAAATGGAAGTTTAGAAATTGTTATTTCAGTAACCATTTGAGCTTTGGTTTCTTGGTGAAATTCTCTAAGATAAAAGAATGCAGGAACAAGGTCAGCTGTGCCACTTGATTCCAAAACACCTTCCCAGTTAAACATCTTCCCCTGCAATCATCGAATTGCCTAATTTTCTTTTCTGCAGGTGGGTGAGAAAGGATGGGTCAATAGTTACAGAGATTCTGCCTTTCACAAAGGCCTGCTTAAGAGCACCAGGATAGTTCTGTCCGTTCCAGTTTGCCCTCGGATTATCAAGTCCTGCTGGTAGCAGTGTGGAGCAAACCTGGGTGTGGCCCAAACTTGGCTGGTTGGGATTTAGGAACATGGAGGCTTTTCTGTTAATGTAACATCTTTGTGAGTGATTTAACCATATTTTATGTTTACACGAGGCCGTAATGTAAATAATTGTATGGATCAGTGGAAGGATACTTGGAATGGCAGCTGTGCTAACAAACCTCAGTTCGTGCCATGCAGCAAACCAAGTGTAGCATCGTAGGTATTTTTGCATGATGTATGTGCTCTTCACTTGGGAACGACTACTGCAGCATCTTCAGGCTTCAGCTTTCTAGTTCTGAGGGCGTTTTTCTTTTCCCAGACACTTGCATCCAGCTCAGTTCTGTGCTCTCAGCTGTTCTGAGCTCCTTGCCTGCAGTGTGGCCGTTCACCCCCTTGCAGGTGGGGCCCTTTCTGCCAGCAGCTGTCGAGCTCCTGGAGCACGGGCTGCCAGAGGCTCCCCAGGCCCCTTGGCAGGCAGCAGGGCAGTGCTGGGAAGCTGAAGTCCTGTGAAGCTTTGAGAACATCAAGTTACCCTGACAGGCTTTGAAATTCCCTGGCTTTGAGAGTGGGGCTGCAGCTGAGGGCCTGGCGGGGCAGCATCCCCTGCCCTGGGGCAGAGAGAAGGTTCTGTCACAAACACAGCTGGGATTCGGCCTCCTCTCATCACAGGAGCCGCCACCAAACTCATTTTAATCAGTGAATTGGCGTTTTCTGATAACCCCTATGTTCAGCTAGAAGTTTCTCTCACTTGCGGTGTCTGGAGAGAAAAGTTCCTGAGTATTTAATGGTGTATTGATTTAGATGTTAACCGTGCCATTACCTAATCTAATTTTGGAGATAACTGTAAAACTGTTGAGTACCGGTCGTGGATCTGCGCAGTTTATTTTTCTCAATCTTTTTAAAATAACAGAGATGAGGTTTTCTGCTTCTCAAGGGAATTGTAGAGGTGTTAGGTTGATTGCTGATCAGGCTGAGCTGATGAAACTCGTATCCCTCATTTTAGAAGAATTTGCTTTCTTTCTAAAGACAATCATGTCAAACCCAGAGGGAACCAAAGTGTATGTAGGGATGTTTCAGTGCAGAAACTCATTTGCAGTCATTCTACTGCAATTATGGCTGAGTAGAATTATAAGTCATTCATAGTCTCTTTAAACCTCATGAAGTAAAAGCGGGATGAAGATGAGTAGGGAACGCAGTGTTGTGTGTTGGCATTTCTTTAGTTAAGGCATGCAATGCAGGCGGCATTGGGGGGAAAAGGACAAAAATTAGACTTCATGAATTACTTTTAAGCTTGTGTAACAGATAAGCTGAAATATTTGCCATAAATATTAATCATAGGATGAGGAAATCAATACATTCATGTTTAATCACCGAGCACTCGTGTCTGTGCTTGGAGCTGGAAGCTGGAGAAGCTTTGATGTGCTGTGCAGAATGTGCTGGGAGCGAGGGCAGTTTGCCTCGCTGCTCCTGCTTTGGGCAGGGAGAGCTGGGCTGGGGCCCTGCTCTGGCACCGCCGTCCCCAGCCCTGCTGCTCCTCCAGCTCACAGCGCCCTTGCCTTTGACCTTCACAGCGCTGGGAACGCTTTTGAGGATGCTGGGTGAGCAAATATACACTTCAAACGCCATTCGAAGCCAACCTATCTGAAATATTTTCTAGGTGTGTTTTTCTGGTTTTCCTCTACCTTTATCAGAATAACATCTGTTCGAGTCCCAGTTTGTTTGATGCTTTGGCATCTGTTCGCTGCAGTTGCAGAAATGTAATTTCTGTAGCTTCTGGTGTTATCTTTTAACTGTGAGTTGCATAAATAAAGTTAGCTGCCAAAAATAGTTTTTATTTTCTTCTTAGACAAAGAGGATTTAGATGCTGAAAAAGTCTGATAGCTCCTTTTCTTGCTTGACTTGCATTTCAATGGCATAGTGGGACTTTCAGTACTGACAGTTCTTTAGGTCTAACTAAAAGGATAGTTGGTTTGAATTTTCTGTGTCTCAGCTAGGTGAATTCACAGAATATATCAGAGAATTTGACTGTTGGCCTTTCCTCTGGCACCTGCCTGTATTCCAGGGCTGAATAAATGCATTAATGAGGCTGCACAGTGTTCCAGGTGTCCTTAGCACTCTCCCAGGTATGAAAGGATTATGAATTTCTCTGGTCCTATTACAATGTTATATACCATTGTTCATGTGGATACAGCAACCCACATTATTTTTAGCCATCCGTATGGATTTTTGAATTATCATTCTTCTTAGGCCAGCATTGTTCTTTAATACAGAAGCAGACGTAGTTAGACATCTGCCATAGGATTTCACATGAATAGAAATATTAAGAACTAATTTCTGGCATTAAGGTATGAACTGGAGTATCCAAGAAGCAGATAATTTAGAGAAAAATAAATCAGTTTTCATTGCTGATGAGGTTCCAAATATGATAACCATATTTATTCTCCTTTCCTTTTTTTTTTTTTTTCTCCGTAGCAAATCTGATTTGCATTTCCACAGTGAAAGCTAGAGAACTAACTAGAGTGATCCAGTTAGTTTTCATTTCCTCCTATTAGACAAATTATGGACTTCTAGGTTTTGCAGGCATATTTAAATTCCTAATTAAAGACTGTTTCCATTGCACTCAGCTGATTGTGGATTAGATCAATAGACTGCAATAGTGATCAATATCTGCAAGGCCACATTGTTGGTCAATTCAGATAAAACAGTTCTAGCTACAAATAATTAAAAGATGTTAAAAAAAAATCCTGTCCTCGCCCTGCTCGTTCTTTCTTGTCTCCTGCCTGATCTGTTAACGTTATTGTTTTTTGATCTAAGGGTTTGGAAACTTGGTATTGCAAGGCTTGGTTTCTAATCTGCCCCTAGAAATTTTCTCACCATTTTCTCCAACATCAAAAGTTTCTGTATCTCTATAATGTTGGAATAAGATATGCTCCCATTTCACTTCCTAAATTTCTTGATTTTATAAGAAAAATATAGACCTTCACACCAGAAAATGACTCTGTATTTTTCATTCCAAATATTGGAAACATCCTCATACAATTTCACAATATGGTGACCTTTTAGAGCTTACAGAGGTCTTATTCAGAGCTGATAGGTGCTGTAGACTTTTACCTGCTGATACTAGTTAACTTTCCTTATTGTCAGACTTACTTTAGAAGTGTTTCAGTAAATCATCCAGCAACCTGGTGGATTTTGATGCTGTGTTTAGTTGTGCCAAGGTCATAATTTGGTCTCCCTTTGTATTTAGGCCTTCATTTTGTTCCACTTTTATTTTTACTTTTACCAGTTTACCTTGTCACAGGATGTTTATTCTGGTGAATTGTTTGTTTAGTTTGTCTTAATTTCTCTAGAGTGGTTCTGAATCCCTGGCAGGGTTCCTTGGTGTGGACCATAACCTCGTGGAATTCTCACCAATGGGTAAAACTCAGCTCATGGTGATGGAACATTCGCACTCTGTAGTAATAAGCACACCAAATGCAAACTCTGTTTTTCTCTTCATTGCAGGTTTTTGTTCGTGCATCTGTGACCATGCTAAGGTCTGCTTTCTTCTACTAACCCTCCTTTCCCCCAGCGTTTTGGGGAGTTCTCTACAGAAGGGCTGGAAGTGCTGTAGTGGAACAGCTTTGGACAAAATCTTTCTCCTGCTTGTAGTCCCTTTGCATTATCTGTTCTTGGGGAACCAGCGTGCTCCACATGGAAGAAAGCTCCAGGGTAGGGATGAGGATCATGTGGAGTCACCTACATTTGTCTGCGTAGGGCTGAGCTTTATTTAGAACGGTTAATGCTGATGAGGAGCTAAGCAAGCTCCTGACTGCCTGCCAGCTCCACGCACAATTCCCCTGTCCCTGGCGTGTGGTGCTGAGGCACTGCAGCTGCCTGGGAATGCAGCATCATGCCACAATTAACCCTGCTGAGCCAGCTCCAATGTTTCCCCATCCATAGTCAGCTTGTTTTCCACCCTAAAAAATCTGCTAACAACCGAAAGCTGAATGTAGTCGTCAAATTGGCCACGTGGAATTCTCTTTATATGAATAAAGCGAGCCAGTCCTCATTTTGTGTCTTAGGAAGGTTCACAGAATGCTCTTTGCTAATGACAGGAACCTACGGATGCAGAAATCTTTTTCTGCTCATTTTCCCCTGGCTGCCAGGTCAGCTCTCTATAAAGGCTGATGCACATCCAGCTTTCTCCCAGCTGTTTGCCTACAAATTGCAAGTCAATGTTTGATCGTCAGCCAACTGCCTTTTCTGGACTTGGTTGAAGTAAAGAAATGTTTCTTTTACAGATAATATATGTATAAATAATGATTTATTTACAAATAATGAATGGAATTTCTTGGAAGTCAGAAATTCCATTTATTATTTGCAATAACGATGGCTGCTTATCTTTGCCCCTCTGGCTCCTGTGCCAACACAGACTCCTGTAACTTGCTCTGATGCAGAGAATGAGCCTTCTCCAGGAGAATCTCCTGACAGACAAGCGTGCATTGTCTGAAAGAAGCCAGATTTGGTGCCTGGTGGCTCTAACAGCTTCATGCTGGGTGCACCAGAGACACAGGCTCTGTGGAGAAGACAGATCTTGCTCCTATCTCCATTCCTCTGCAATTTCATTTCAGGCGTCTGGGTTGCTGAAGGATAAAATCAGATAGCTCATTTGCAAAAAGGAGCTATCATATAGATTCACAAAGTTTCACAAAGCATCTGGTTTTTAATTAACAATGAGAAATGCCTCAACACTTTTAAAGAAAAAAATGCAAATTTTAGGAACCAGAATGTGTACTGTGTTACCGCAATGGATGGCGGCGCTCACGTTAGACGAGGAGCAGATTTTAGTTTGAGAAATTGCTGACAATGTTGCCAGCTAAAACTCAAATAGTTGATTGATTTCTGCAACGTATCTTGCACGTGTCTGAATCTGTGTTCAAAATGAGTAAAAAATATTTACGACTTTATATTCAGGTTTACTTTTATCAGCTGGCATACTGAATTTCTGCTTTGGCCTGGAATACTTCCCAGCTTCCTCGTCACATTATGTGAATGCTGTGCTGCCACTAAGAGCGAGTGGCTTTGCTGGATTGCACATTTCAGGGAATAGTGACAGTTTCTCTTCAAAACCATCGACCGTTTCGGATTAGTGTCCATTATCAGGAAAATGAGCTTTCTAGCCCGCCCTTCTTCCATGAAGGCTTCGTCTTGTCCAGATGCAGGGCTGTCAGTGACCTGGTTCTTTGGTGGGATAAACCGAGCATGTATTCCTGGACACTCCTAAAAATTTGTCCTTTTTAAAAAGTTTTGTGACGTTGTAGGCAAAACGTTTTGGCCTGAAAAATCTGCTTAATGACTTGTGTGCTTGAAATTAGAATATTGTAAGGCAAAAAATTAATAACTGGTATTACCAGCAGCATATTCAGTGACACCATTCCTATCCCATTGTCTTTCCTGTGAGACAGATTTATAGCCAAGAAACAAAATCTAAAGGGTTTACATCCATTTGGAACAGGATTATGTTAAAAACTGCTGCATGTAGGGTTCATGGAGCAGGATCTATGAACTGAACAATCAAAAGAGGGAATCCCTCTGCCCCCAAAACATTCACCACCCTTGCCTAATGCTGGCTCGAGCTGTGGTGGTTGCCACATATTAGTTAAAAAGTAGTAAAATGAGGGATTATTTTGTGAATTTTCAACCCACAACTTGGGGGAATATGTTTTCATATGTAAGAACTTAATGTGACAGCAAAGCTTTTGGACTCTTTTCCCACCCGACATGCATTAATATTCATCTCTGACACTTTCTGACATGTTCATTCTGGATACTCAGTTAAGAGTAAAACAGTGCTAAATGACAATCAGCCCCCAACTTAATTAGGTAAACTACTGGCTGTGGCAAAATGTGCTTCAAACTCCTTGTTTACTTCTATATTTCATGTAGGCTGCAGGTTTAAAAAAAGGATTTATTTTTATTTTTCCTCCTAGACCCACTGAATTTTCTCCCCTCTGTTGTAGATTTTTTTTTTAATGGGTTACCTGAGGTAATTCTTGAGACATTCAAGCTCCAAATATAGAATGGCCACAATAGAATTCCAAATGAAAGCTTTGAGTGTGTTCCTACATGTTTTATTTAACAGCTTCTCAATTTAGGGTCACATGTTTTAGATTCCAGCTAGTTAAATTTTTAGCAGTGTTAAGGATGTCATATAACATATGAAGTTCTTGCGTTTAGGCATTCTCGTGGTAGATATTCTCAGATTGGATAGCTGAAAAGCCAGTGTGTTTTTCCTGAGCTCCCTTCAGCTGGAATTAGTGAGTCAGAAGCCTGCTTCCCCTGGGTGCAGCCTGCCCTGCAGGCAGCCCTGCTCAGCGAGGTGCATCCTTCCCGGGCCAGCTGGTTTTGGGCAGGCAGAGTGAAGCACTCCAGGTGAGAGCTGCTCACACGGATTTCGCTTGCCAAGGGCTGGAGTTTGCAGGTTCTGAGGAATTTGGGTCATCTGAGCTGACTGCAGTGACCTCCCGTGTAAGGGTCTGGCCTCGCAGCCACGGTACTCAGGCAGGACCATAATGTTCCTGTAATTCTGCGTGTCATCGTTCACACATGTTGGTGGTACCTGTCCAGTTAGGGTGGGTGGGAGCCCTGCCTTGGGAACCCAGAGGGAAGGAATGATCCTGTATGAAGGAGCTTCCAGTTTGTCCCAGAAGGAGAGGGCTGGTGGGACATGGAGACCTAGCAGTGCTTGCTCCACGGTTGGTTTGTCAGGACAGTGCAGAAAAAGTCACGCTAAAGGCTTGATTAATAAGACATGAAAAAGAAATTCTTGTTGCTGTCTTGGGAGGGAAAGGGGAAAGCTGCCTCTCTCCAGCCTAATAATCCTCCTGCCCTATCTTCCCTCTCCATGGCTGCCTGCAGCAAGGACAGTGCAGGAGCTTCAAGCAAGAGTTCTCTGTAGCAGGATTATATGGAGTTCTCATGGAACGAGAAAAGCACAACTTCACAGACACAATTTAACTTGAAATAACTATTTGAAAACCTATTATAGAAGGGTCTCTGCACAAAGAATGTATTAATTTAACAAAACCTATTTCAGTTAACCTGGCATGACTTCAGTAACCAGATTCCATGGGGATTGCCTGCATTCTGCTAACCCTCTATCAGTGGTTCATGGTTGCTGTATAAACATAATTTTCTAGTTATAGAAGATTTTATATAAATGTAATTCTTGGCATTATTATCCAGTTCTGACTAATACATGTTTTCAAAGTGCAGAGCGAAGTAGCTGTCCTGCTGTGAATGGGCATCCTCTTCCAATATTTACATATTCAAATCATTGTTTCCTCCAGTGTGCGTCCTCAAAAGAAGCCTCCTGAAACACATCAGATAAAATACCTGTTAAAATACCTGCTTTATTCAAAAATGTCTATACTTTTTCTTTCTTTGCTTTTACAAAGTGTAAAATGTGTGACTGCTTTGGAGAGTTAAGGCAATTCAGAAATATCTAAAGTCTTATATGACATGAGATAAATAAATTACACATCTCTGAAATATGATGAGGCAGACTTTGTTCTACTGCAATAAGGTAGATTTTGAAAATAAAAAACTCCCAGAACCCAATAATTTTGTTCTTACCCAAGGGATAGTATTATTAAGTGGTGATTTTAATTTTTTTTTTAAACTTAAAATAAACAGCCTGAACTTTCATATGGTGGTGAAAATAAGGTGCTTGATGAAGAGATCAGTTGGAGCTGGTGAGAATTTTTCCTAGTGCATGATTTTTAAACTTGAGTTCTTTTCCTTTCTTACTCACATCTGTGGTGAAAACGATCCCCATTCTTGGGGGTGATGGCATCTTTGTTTTGGTCTTTTCTGGGAAGTGCAGCGCTGCTCTCCCATCTCCACACACTTCTGCTGCTCTGCAGACAGGACAGGCTTCAGGCAAGACTGCAGATCTTTTTTGTTCCGTTGCTACAGGAGAGAATGTGTTGAGACAAGATCTCCAAAATGTGCCGTGAATGTAAGGAAATGGGAGAAAAAAAGAAAAATACTAATTTTTTCTGAAATACGAAAGAGAAAATAAACCCTTCCTTCAACTCCCCATCCATCTGAAGGAATAGAGCAGCAGTTAATCTTCACAGTGTCAGGGAGATTGGGAAATAAGGCCGAGCTGGTAGGAGTGAACTGGGCTCACAGCATCTCTCTCCTCACATCCATTTCCCACCGCAGTTAAGAGATGAGGAACCCGAAAAGAACTAATTTAAACCCACCGTTTTTAATTTGGAGCTGTGGTGGTTTTTGCCTTTCATATGAGAACCTAATGAACCGCAGCATGCAGATCACAGTTTTGCTCATTAAATTGTAGGAATGTTCATTTCTTATATGTGTTTATAATAAGTAGTTCCTGTTTTATAATAAGATACAGCACGATGCTCAATATAATTTTATAAGGCAAGATGGAAATCAGTAGTTTATATCTTGAAAATACAAAAATATCTTTGAATGTCTTCTAAGGATGCAACAGCCTTGTTAGGAAAATGTACTTCTGTTGAACCAGTGGAATTGGAGCACATACCAAAAAGATATGCTCATTTTTACTTTAAAAAAAAGAAAAAGAAAAAAAAAAAACAAAGCAAAACCCCTTCTTTCTGCATTACACTTAATATTATCCTCTTATTTCTGTGGATGTATTTGGAGGCATTGGCATATAAATATCATGTAAATATCTTTCTTTCAGAAGGTACTTCTGAGGATTATACAGGTGCAGGAGAGTTGCAGTTATAACTACATTTATTTATAAAATATGTGTGCTATGCCTTATAATTACTTTCAAAAGTGTAGAAATGCACTTGTTTGAAAGAACAAGGAAAAATTTATTTCCTTTTTTTTTTTTCCTTATTAATTTTAACTTCCTAGAGTTAAAATTAGCCTAGTGAAGGGTACTTTGGTGGTGATTGGAGCAAAAGTAAGGAACAAACAGATTTCAGGATCAAATGGATGAGTTAGCTGAGATTAATTGCTACAATCTAAGATGCTGACCAAGTGGATTCTAGTATGGTTTTTCCAAATATTCATGGCAATTATAAATTTCAGTGTGAGATGCAGAATGGCCACTGTCTTATTTAAGCCTATTTGTACAAAGGAACTTTGAAATTCTTGTAATCCACATTTTTTGAGAGTTTTCATACTTCTTGGAAAATTATTAGGGAAAAATTGCTTCTTGGTCACAGAGGAAAAGTTAAGTTGTTTTATTAAAATGAAAGTTTTGAAAGGTCATTTTTCTGGCCCAATGTTTTATACCTGTCAGTTACAAGCAGTAGCCATATCTAGAACAATTTTTCTATGATTTCTTTCTCTAACAAAATTAACTCTAGAACATCTTACGAAACCTTTGTTTCCATATGGCACATGCACTTTAAACTGAATGATTTTTTTTGTAGTCCCACTTAATAAGAAAAACAGCTTGTGTGCTGAAAAATATTTTGAAAATCCTGATTAAATTAATCGAATCTGATGTCTTTTTGAGCCATGAAAGCTTGGTTTGCAATGTTTTATGGCAGCACACATGCAGATGACATTTGTATTCTATGGTAAAAGGCTATGAAGCAAAATCCACGCTGGGCCTGTTTTGGCTGAAGTTTGATGGTTTTAGGTTGTTACTGTCAGTATTGTTTTGTTCTGAACAAGTTCAAATATCCTTCAAATAATTTTTATTTCTTTTAACCCCAGTTATGACCCTTAAGCATAGATGAGGGTCAGGGCTAAGAGTTCTGTCTAAGTCAATGTTCGATGACAAAGCCTTGCTATTTTACTTTATTTACTGAAAACCTCGAGTGTTTTGACACGTGTAAACTTTGTGATGGCTTCTGAATGGAGGACGTAGAACCAGAGATTTGACTGGCAGCTGCAGCCCAAATACATTCATGCCCAAATAAGGCACCTCGTGTTTATAGACACTTAAATATTGGAGGTAATCGAAGAAATTCTGACAAATTGTTTGCTGCTGTCAAAGCCCTGGAGATCCATTAGAATTGCCAGTACTGGGAGTTCATAAGAATAGAAACAGCAATACTCAATTCTAAGCCTAAAGACCAAACCTCTTCTAGCTGAAACAAAAGAATTTAAAAATCAGAACAGAAAGAGTTTGGAGAGGTTTCATTGCAAGTTTCCTTCTCTTGGAGGAAGCTTCCTTCACACATGGAGGAAAGTCCTCCTTGGGCTGCTCATAACAGAGCTCCTCATCTTAAAGCTCAGCCATGATGGAGAGAAAACATAGGCAGCAAGACTGGCTGGTTGTGGCATTGTAAACACCCGAAGATCAACGTGTTCAACGCGCCCGAGAAAGGAGCTCACGCACAGTGCAGGTCTCCAGATTTGGAGGGAATTGGGTCGCATGCCTGAACTATTGTCTTCCAGCTTTGCTTTCCGTTAATGAGAGGAAAGTGGTGCTCGCAGTCATTTGATGTGCTCCCAAAGCCTGGGGCTGTTCTCTGGTGTGCTCTGCTTGTTCTGCTGGGCAGCGCTGGCCCGCCTGTTAGAGCCCTGCTGAGGCGGCTGGTGATCGCAGATTACTCCTGAGCTGGGTTCTGGATGACGTCTGTCTATGTCCTCTCCAGAGCTCTTGGAATTCCATGGCTTTTCCATGACTAGACTTGCTCATTCATTTTTATGTGGGGTATGGAGTGTCCCTTTCTGCACTCCCACTGTTACCAGAATTACGTTTTACGTTTGTTTTTTGCTTCCTTTGTAAGCAGTGAGATCTGCGAGGGACGGCGCTCCCGAATGACTGCCTGGATGGGCAGAAAGATTAGGAGGATAAAAGTATCAAACTGAGGTCTTTTCCCCCTAAAGCATCCTTATTTTTATATAACGGAATTTCACATTTTTACAAAGCCCTGGTGAGAGCAGCCCATTCCTGCCTGGTTTCAAAGGAACACCTTCCTGCCTGACTTTGTATCTACAGGCTCTTGCTCCAGCTGGGGCTTCAGTTCATCAATTACAGCCAGTTCTGGGTGCTGCAGAATTCTGATAATGAGACTTTGTCATTTTATATAGGTCACCACAAGGACCCAAGGACAGAAATCAGATAAGAGGAAGCAGTTGGGAAGGAAATGTGAAAATTTAGTAAGCATATCTTTTAATAGGGAGCTAATTGGGGGAAACTTTGAATCCAGAAGTTCGATTAGCAAAGCCTTGGTTAGCATTTAAGACATTATACTCTATGGCCTTTCCTTTCTGGGTGGAGGACATTTTGTGATGTTCGTGGATTCCGACACTTTAAAATGCAGAGGCTCACTGTGCCTGCCAGGTTTTTCCACAGAATCCAGGTAGAACAAGTGTTAGTGAATATTCATCATTTTTGCAGGTATAATCACTGTGCTGAAGACTGAGTATTGGAAAGGTTCTCTCCTTCTCTCCCTCATTTTAAGCATCTTCTTGTTGACCTAGAGATGTAGAATTTAGCAGCCGAGGATATCCTGGAGTGCATGATAAAAAATCTGTAGAACCAAGGGGATTTTGCCTAGTAAGTGGATTAACAGTATCATTAATTTGTGGAGTTTATTTTGATCTTTGAGAGAATGCAAAATTATGATGACACGCATAGCAGAGGATTCAAGTAAAATTCAGCAGTTCATTAGTAACATGAGTATTGGCGGTAGGACTAAAAGGCCAAGTCAGGCTTGGATTAAAGTATAATTCAGCATTATACAAATACAAAAAAATATTTTGAACATTGACCAAAAACTTATTCTGGTGTAATTATAAGCATCTGATGCACCAACAATATGAAGTGAATTCTGATAAGTGTGTGCTAGTTAGTAAAAATCACAAGTAAATATTTGTCTTCTTTCAATGGAAACAAACTGATCTGAAAAATGTGCAAAATTTCAATAGAGGAAATGTTGGGGATTTGTGCCAATGAGTATCAGTTTGGATGGGTTTTGGATGTAAATGGTGGATGCAGGCACCATTATTAAGTTTTTACTTCACTTTGTTTTTTAACCTGTAATTTAAGAACGTGTTGTAACCTACAAGACTTGTGCATGACTTCTAACTTATCCTCAAAACGTTATGGTATCTTCAAATGAGTGGAACAAAATGTAAATCCACTTCTGTTTATGAAGTGAATATAAAAAGTATTCAATAATTTACTGTGTCTTTAAAGGCTCAAGGACTCTGAGGTAAAAAAAAAAAAAAAGTATTTTAAACAGAACTTTTTGGGACAGATATAGACAAAGATGTGTACTTTTATTTTTTTCTTTAAGTGTAATGTTCTCTTAACCAGTGTGGAATTTACTATTGTTCCATCTTGTCTATGTGAAACTCTTGGAGAAGTTAAGCTGCCTTAGGCTGTATTTTTTTTAAAAAAACAAAATTGGTAATTGTAAACTTTATATTTCAAGGAGAAAATTAAAATTGTGCCTAAATACTGTTATACACAATTGAAGTTTGCGGATGTGCAATTGTGGAGTTTAGCAAGAGTTTAGAAAGGGACACATTTCCACCAAGACATACTTTAAGAAGTGAGCTTTGAGCGATGGAGGAGTGCGGAGAGCAGGGAGTTTTTGTCTTGGGCTAAAACAGGAGCAGAGCTGTGACCTGCAGCGGACACGGTCAAATGGAAGCTTGTGGAGTGGGGAAACTCAAGAAGGAGCTGCAGAAGCCTTGGCTGGAGGGCGGCGTGTGCCCTGACTGCCAGCACAGGCTGCGGTGTGCTCTGGAGCCCAGAGAGCGCTGGAAAGGAGCCGGCTCCTCCTGAGCTCGGCGGGCACGGCAGGGGAACGGGACATTCTCCAGCTGATCCGTGGGAAAGGAGGGGAGCAGGGGCTGGAGCTGAGCAGGGAGAGGCCAGCTGGGACACAGAAATGGTATGGCTCATCCTGGAGATCCGCCTCAGCCCCTCTGGCGGCTGGGCAGGCAGAGAGCGTGTTCCACACGGCTCTTTCCCATAAAGGCACCTTGCTAGGAGAGTTCAACTGTAAGGCTCTGAGAGCCTTTAGAGGATGGACTGACATGAAGCCACAGAAATGTCTCAGGCTCAGGGGATCTTCTTGGAATGCCAAAGAGAAGAAATTGTATTTTGTATTATATAAAAGTAGATGGGCTATTGCTCCATGAATCTTGCAGAGGGTATTTTTCTCTAGCACCACCCCTGCCTCCCAGTTTGCTATGTACTGTGCTATTATTTTGGAAATTATCATCGCTGTAAGAAACAGCAAAATCAGGAAAATTTCTGAGGCATTTTTGAAACCACATTTTTTAAGGCAGAGGCCAGTAGTACACACTGAACTAAGTGATCTATGAAACATATTTTTGGTTCTAACTAGGTTGTTCATATGTTCAGTATTTATGAAAAAAAAAATTAACTGTTTCTCTTTTAAATTTTGCTTTTCCTCTCAAATAGTTTTTTGACAGCAACCTTAGTTGTTGTCTTTCCGTTTATTTACTCCCAGTCCTTCAATCCCTAATGCAATTTCATGATGCCAATGCACACTATCTAGTGCTTGGCTCTTGGCCTGTGGGTAAATATTGATTGTAAGAAAAATTAAGGTCGATGTCCTGTTTGGTTCAGTTTTTTGCCCTTTGCTGCAGAGATCAGACAATCTGTGGTATTAAGGTGTGTGCAAACATAAATTCTAAATTCCTGTGACTTACCAGCTGCTTTGACTCTTTCGTATCACTTTTGGGAGACCGTATTTAACGAGTGTGAGAAGTATTTTTACCAGTATTTCTTTCCTCAGCATCAGGGCTGTTGTTTGCATTGTTGGGTCATTTCTGCACTGCTGGCTGCTGTGGGGTCACATTTTGTTGTTCTCATTTTTGGACAAGTTAAGGAGAAAAGACTTGATGCTAAATCGAGAGAATTTCTGGCATCTGGCTGTGCAAATACTTGAATATTACCAGCATAGGTGTCCTGCATTGCTTCGGTTGTAGGTGCCAGTATTTCTCACAGAATAGAAACCCTGCTCTCCTGTCATGTCACAAAGTCTCTTACTACTCCTTTGGCAGTAACTACCTGGCTCTGTCTCAGGGCTTGATTTTTATTTTATTTTTTTAAATAGTTCTTAACCAGCAACTTAATCTTAGTTTTCCTTCAGTATAAAAATGTTTTACACTAGTTGGGTGGGGTTTGTAAATAGAACTGACACATTTTGCTGAGTGAGTCAGATATAGTTGGAAAATGCTGACAAGCTAATAATCGTGTCAGTTAGGAATTGAAAGGGAAAATTGCATCCTCTGTGGGATGTAGTCGTATGGAATATGGAGTCATATGCATCTTTTGGTAAAAGATCTTTAGGGGAAATAAAAATTACAAGGAGAAAAGGCTGAAGTACTCTCTGGGAGTAGAAAAGAAGTTAGTTAAGATTAGTGTAAAAATGTTTAGTGCATTTGCTTGTCTTGGGTAGTAAATCTTTGCCACAGAAAGGCTGATAAGATACAGGATGTGTCTACTGGGATGGAGATAAAAATCTGGTTTTATTTTTGGAAATATCTCAGTATTTCTTTAATAAGAACAGGTAAATAGGTGAAAAAGATATGCTGCTTTTTTATCTAAGAAAAGAGAGAGAAAGAAAAAGAACATGTGATATATAGTGCTTTGTTTTGCAAGGTCTTTTTATTTTGAAATCTGATAAGGATTGGTGATGAAGAACCATATTAAATCACAGGCATAATTTTCTACTTAAAGAATAAGTACAGTTGCAATAGGGTATATCCTGAATTGTGAATGTAAGACCAATTTCAGCACTCCGGAGTGCATTTTTACTTCCAAGCTGATTTATTGTGGGACAAGAAAATAGGACTAGTTACCAACATATGGGAAGTCATTGTAAAGGAAACAGAGTAATTATTGTAGGCATTTTACCAGATGGTTTGTTGTCTAAAAACAGCATTGCTTTGCTTTGCTTTTATTCTTCTGTCTTTGCAATCAAAGAGTGAGCAGAAGGAACATACCCTAAAGAAATTTAGGATGGGATGGTGCCATGCTTCAATCTGCTTGTAATAGCAGCCTTTCAGTTTCCAAATATTTATCTGGCAGATCTCTACATGTTTGTGGTGGAAAATGGCTCTATTTTTTATGTGCTAGGTACCACAGTGAGGGCTTACGGGCACACCTACAGCACTGCTTGCTGCCCATCTCTGGCTTGTGGAGGAGACCTTTCTGGGCTTGGTTGTTCAGCTAGTATAGCCAATTTTTTTTTAGTTGCATTTCAGACATAAATAACGTTGCTTGTGTTCCACAGAAGAATAAAATCACAACGCAAGGAAGTCATAATTCACGTTATTCCTTTGCTTTTTATTGAGATTCAAGTTCTAGTTGAGATCATAAATTAAAATGAAATTACTCATTTTGTCCTTACTTGACAGTTTTGTGTGCAGGAAAAGACTCCTGAATGTCTTCATCACATATGCAATCTGTTTGAGTAATAGAAAAGTAACAGAAGTGTGACAAACCAAGCGGGAAATTATTGGCAAAGCAATGTCACAAAGCCTGTGCACGAGCCACCTGCTTTTATCTTACCTTTCAATCTGGTTCCAAATTCAATACTAATTCACAAGACCAAGAAGATCCTTTCAAACTTTTCTGGCCTGTAGACTTCACTTTACTCCCTGAATCTGTTGAAGGCCAGAGTTACCCTTTTAACTACTTACCTAAAACAATTTTGGAACCAAGTAACAGCGGAAGAACAAGGACTGATGACAAAATTTATAGCTCAATGAGGTTATGTTGTGCTCTTCCATTTTGCAAATACAGCATTAAGAATCTACTCTATTGCCTTTCCTATCCTCAGAGGGAAAGGCAGTGGTGTAGTGCCTTAAAATATCATGTAACCCGACAGAATAAGATGTGTAGGATATGGTGCAGCAGGGATTTAATGAGCCAGTTTTTTGTCCATCACCAGAAGCTTCCTGCAAGGCATGCCCATAGGAGTGGTTTAGAATTGTGACTGTTTTTTTTCCCCCTACATTTCCTATCTTTTAAAAGATGTTTGTTGTAGTATAAATGTGTTTGCTGAAGGTCAAGGACAAAATGCTGATGCAAAATGTGTGTGTGTAATTTTCAATAATTTATAAAATGCCTAGCATTTGTCAAAAGATGCCATCTCATCCTGTGATGCAAATACATGGAATGGACAAATTGAATTCTGTGTCGGGCTGGGTGGGCCCCCAGTGACAGAGATATTGTACTAAAGGTACTTGACTTGTTTTGCTGTTTGTAGACTTGGTGTTTGGCTGCCTGTTCAATGTTTCCTGAGTCACCATCTTTCAGTAGGGTTACAATAGGAGAAGTGGCATTTTTATATTGTGACTCACACTTGTATCAGAGCTCCACCTTCGGAGTGCCAGTGTCCGAGTGCCTCGGTGATGCATGACATGGAGGCAATATGTTGGGTGATCACCCCAGAAATAACCTAGAATTCTTTCACAGGGCCAGGAAATACTCACTTGAATGGTTGTAGCTGTTGCAAAAGGAGATAAGTGCTAAAAACCTGATGATCTGGGGGAAAATAATACAAATAAACACTTCTCCTTGCCTCTGGAGTGCTCTCAGACACTCTTATGTGTCTTGCTATCTACTATATCATAAATTGATATGGGAGAGTGCCTTTCAAAAGCCCTGATGTTTGCCATCAAAGATGAATGTTTTGTTATAGGAATTAATGGAAACTTGAAAAAAAACCCCACAGAAAGCTAGTAATAATGATACATGTAGGACTGTAAGTGCTGAAAGGCTGCTGGAGTGATGTGCAGGGAACAGTTCTGCTGCTGCCTTTGTGCTCCGTGCAAAGGCTGCGAGTGGGGCTTGGTCGGAGCTGGGAGTCCTTGCCCTCACAGCCCTGGGAGCAACGGGGACATGCAGGACCTCAAAGGGGCTGTGGCCCAACCAGCCAGGACAGTTTGGGCCTTGAACAGAGCCAGTCGTGGGTCGTACAGGTAGGAGAGGGTGTATAGGGTCAAAACCAGTGAGAGTTGGGCTAAACGTTGCTTTTAATGTTTTGATTACTGTGATGAAATGGCCAGAGAAAAGAGCGGGAAAATATCCTGATGCCAGTATATAAATCCAAGATATACCCCCGTGTCTGGTACTCTCTTTACACACCCTAAAGGGATGCTGAATGAAAACAAGTGTGTATGAAAGAGCTAAATAGCTCAGGCTTTGCTCCTTCACCTCTTCCCCAAACACATTTGTGATAGAAGTCTGTAAAACCAGAAGTGATTTGAAGAAGAGCAGTGCATTTGCTAAATATCACAAGATAAGGTGTAGGAACATATAAGAAAATCACCAAATTTTGATCAGACAGAAGAGTCTATAGTTAGTTATTACCCTTTAGATATTTTAGATGCTATGAAATATCGGATCAAAAAACTATAATTCTAATTCATACCATCAAATCACAAAGGGATAAATTGGTATTGGTATTCCTAGCTAAACCAGCAGATTTGAAGTCATTCAAAGAGAGTAATAATGGATTTGGAGAAGTAAATAATATGGGGAATGACCTGTGACATAGGTTTCAACTTGTCTAGATACAGACTAATTCATGAGGGTAAGCCATCAAAAGAGAAATTTAGGTGAGAGAAGTTATAGAATGGTATTGTTTAAAACTCACTCTTGTTTATAGAGTTTCTAGTGGACAGCAAAATGACAACATGCACACAATGTAGTTTGATGACAGATATAAAGTCTTTTGATGTCTGACCTCAGAACAGAATTCATAGGAGAGCTTATTTGGGTCACAGCCCTACTTTCTGCAGCGCTGAAAAATGGGCTGTGCAGTATTGTGTGTGATTTCATCGATTGCAGAGCTTGGAGCAGCCGAAGGAGAGGCTGAGGCAGAAGCAGCCCTATAACAATCTGTGCCCTATAGGGACAGGGGCCCTTCATTTGTGCCCTTTGATGGACAAGGGGCACAAATGCTGTCATTTCCCTCAGGAAGCGTTCATGAATGTTGTCAGGCATTTGGTAAAAGCTTTAGGGATCTTTAGGGCAGATTTGAGATTCGAGAGGATGAGTTTGTTGCTGGGCTGAGCCTTGCCTCACTTTACCATTCCTAGCACGTGTCGTTCCTGGTGTGGAGCAATGAGTGTGTGTGGCATCTTGGCGACACCACTAAGAACATCTTAGGGCAAACAAGTTTCCTCTTGACATCTGGGATGTGACAGTGAACACACTGAGAGGCGTTTCCCCGATCTGTAATGACAGGCTCCTGCAACTTGCTTCGGGAGACCTGAGATTGCATGCAGCTGTCCCAGGGAGGGAGGCTGTGCCCCAAATTTTCCTTTCCCTAGACCTAGAGATTTTCAAGTCGTCCTATTAGAAGGCACATTCCTCTGCACTAAAGAAAAGTCTATGTATATAACCAGAAGTAGCTGGAATTTTAATAAAAGGGAAGCTAGCATGAGAAGAATTGTGCTGGCATAGACTAGCAAGACAAAATCCTGAGCAATTGTTACTGGATGGCATGGGGAAAATGATCCATTTTATTTTAATACAATTTTAGAAGGTCTTTTTGGACCTCAAGACAAATTTGTTTAAGAAAAATAACCCCAGAAAGGATGTTCTATTGACTGGGCAAAACTGCTATTTCAGATGAGGCTAAAAGAAGCCCTGCCTCTCACCACGGAATAGAAAGACCTATTTTATGGATCTGCAGGCTGCCTTATTCTCAAGGTTCAGGCATATGCTGCTGTTCTCATACCTTAACAAGTTTCTGTGTGTTAGGTGCCGTGAAGCGAGCGAGTTCCCCCGAGCTGTCACGGAATGTGAGATCCATCCTTGGAGTTGAAAGCACTTCCACAGAGAGAGGGACAGGGACAGTGGCAGTGAGGGCCAGCACCAGGCAGTGATGGCAGTTAGCAACTAGGAGCAGAGAAATGTTGGGTCTCCATCCCAGCATTGTTCAAATACTGAATCCAATTTTTTTTTAAAATTTTTTTTTTTTGCCATAAAATGGTAAGGTCTTCAGGGATGAGGAAGTGGATGTTGATTTGATGCTCTTTGGACATCGCTCTTTGTGTGTGGGCCGGTGCTTTGCTAGGAGACAAAGATGCCTCCAGCCCTGTCTTAAAATTAAAAATCACTTTTGCCCAGAAAACTGTTAGGTTCCTCATCCAGAAAGGAAGGCTTTGCATCTTTGTCTGCTGTGACAATGAGAGAGCTGAAGTCGGCTTCTTGACACTGGCGTCTCTTCTCACCTGCTCTCTGTAGCTATCATACCTGACATTCCTGCAAATGTCAGATGCACAGCGTGGTTCAGGCCTATTAAGTATATTAATTAAGTGTATTTAGCAGTCAATTTAATCCCCCAAAAACATATAAAAATGCAGCTGGGTGATGGAATTCACCATTAGTGAGTCCAGAGGATTGAAATCAAGCATATCTTATATAAAGGAAAGAATTTTTAAAATAGAAATCATGGGGAGGAACATCACCCCACACATAAAACAAGAAGTGTGTACTGAGGGAATGCATTCATGGGTTTGCAATTTTCTTTTTCATTTTTCTTTCAGTATTTCTCCAAACAGACAATATTTTAACGTTGGACCACTGGGGTCCTAGCTAACAATTAAAGCAGGGTGCCAGCCTTTACTGAGGGTAAAATAAGAGGATTCGGTGGTAAAAAAACACTAATGCTGATTTTCAGAGATCTTTGGTACTTCTTAGATCCTTTGTCTTATGTGGCCAACCCAGCTTTGGGACTGATATCCTAACCTCCTTGTGGGTTTTTGGAAAAAGTGTCTTTGCTGAGTATGAGTGTTGCTGAAAACTGCAGTAAACTTGCTCAGCTTGTCTACTTGGAATGTAGTGTTAAATGTATTTATAAAAAATATCAAATAATTTGAATGTCCTTTCTCAACAGGAGAAAGGTAAATATATATCTAAAAAAAGGGATTAAAAATAATCTGATGAGAAAAGCAGAGAAAAAAAGTAAAGTGCTTCTCAATAATTGTTTATGTACATGCTGACATCTGACAGTTCTCAGTGGTGAGCGTGAAGCAGATCTTTTCCTTCCACTGAGGGACAGGGAAAGTGTTCTCAATTTACTTTGCAGTTATTTCAGGATACCTTGAGGTAAGAATGTGCCTGAAGATAGGTAGAGCAAAGCAGTTGGTGTCTGGTAACTGATTACACAAGGGTAAATCAGCCATTTGCTGGAGCTCTGTTTTGAAAATCCATCACGCTGTTCAAATTCTGCCTTGTTATGTTTGCTGGTTTTTCAAATAGATTTGGGCAGCCATGCCTTGGTTTGCAATTAAACAGACAATTTCTCTAGGCATTTTTTTTTCTGCTTCACTGAAGTAAAAAAAAAAGTTTTATATCCATTTATTACATTCACTGGCAGTTTCATTACTCTGAATATTCAAAACTCGTGGAATGAGAATTGCAGCTTTGCAGAAATCCAAAAGTCTTATTGTTAATGGTGTTTCAAAGAATCATATTCAAATTATCTGGTAAAGGTTACACTTTATTAGATTAATTGATAGCTTTCCTCATGGGTTTGGCATAGAGTTGGATTGCTAAATGAAAAGAGTCAATGTTTCCTTCTAGAAAGAAGTGGCTTATATTCTACTTTCAGTATGATACAGTTCTTGGCCTTGGCCTTCTAAATCTCGATTAATTCCAATTTTGTCTCGTAGCTTGTAGTTTGTTCCTAATGACTGAAGCTGGCATAGCTGCCAAATTCTTGTTTTGTGAAACAGAAAAATGTTTGTCCTGCTTATACCTTTCTGAGGGCTGGCAAAGCAAGCCCTGGTGGCTCTGGCTTCCAGCACCTGCGTGTGGAGCCCTTTGCATGACTTTGTTGTTCCCCATTCTCTGCAAGCCCCGACGCTCAGGTGTCACCTGGGACAGTCCCAGGGGCAGCTCGGGGGTGGAAGGCTGTCCCTGTGTCCTGGGGCAGTCCCAGGGGCAGCTCGGGGGTGGAAGGCTGTCCCTGTGTCCTGGTGCCCGTGGGGAAGGGTCTCTGCTGGGATCCACAGCCAGAGGACGCCGCAGGCAGCTCTGGGGGAGCACCGTGGATCGTGGTGCTGATCATTAACCATTTTTACATCCTCCTGTGACAAAAACCTCTCCTTCATCCTGGCTCTCCTAATCAGTGTTTCGGCCACTTCTATTTCTGCTGTGCTCTGTCACGGTTGGAAAGTGAATGTATTCTTCAGCGCCTCCATTTTGAAGCAAATCTTGATTTAAAGAAGAGCAGTGTCTAAAAAAGAAATATTAAGATGGTTTTCCTGTCTGTTATGGGTTAATTAGAAGAGTTACATTAACTTAGGAGTTATATTAACTCCTAAGTTAATGTAACTCTGTTCTCACCTTTACAGTTTGCTGAATAATTCTGGAAACACTTCTGCTAATTAGAGCAAAGAAGTGTTGAGAAGAAACCAGAATGGCCACAGAAAGAAGCAAGAAAGATAAAGGAGCAAGCCTGAGTAGGTTCAGGTTACAGATTTAGCATTGCTCTACAGAGATATATGTTCCTTGATTGTATTTATTTGTATTTCAGTGCTTCCTGGGAGTTCCTATTGCCTCTGTCGCTGTGGCTCCCACTCTGAGAAAAATTGCTTTCTATCCAGCCAACAGGGGCAGTGTGAGAAGGGACGTGTAATCCCATTTTCCAGTTGGAAAGAGGCAGGGATGGAGTCTGACTGTTCTTGGCTCACACAGGATGTCTCTGGGACAGCCAGAAATTGAACCCAGATATTTCCTACTGAGTCTCAAGACAGTCTTTTCTCAAAACAGAAGAAAATGCATTTATTTTGTATACTCATCTCAATGCTTTTCCTGTGGATGCTATTTGAAACATTTGGGGTTTTTAAATTTAAATTAATCTTTTTTTTTCTTTTCATAATTATCACTAATATTTAATGTGAGATGGAATGGAATTTACAGCTTCACTGTATAAAGGATTGAATTAGAATAAATTTTAATAATAGTTTAACATAACTAAACAGTTTTTTCAAAGAGATTACAGTTTTAGATAATCTTATTGTCATTGCTATTTAAAAGATTTAAATCTGTTTCCGTCTCTTTTTCATAAATTGATGCATATGCAAAAATAGATGATATTTCAGATGTGCTTAAAAAGAAAAATATTTTCCCCCTTAGTTTGTTAAAAGCAGATCATAGCTTAGACTATAGGTTTTAATTATTTTCTTTCTAAAGTATTCAGAAGTTGATAATTTGTAATGTACTGTGCAAATCTTGAAACCGTGTCTGATGCTGGTGATAGGTGGTGGATCTTCCCACGATCTCCTCTGGGAGAGAAGTTGTTTGCTTTTGTACTGGGGCATTTCTTCAGCAATGTAGGTGCAAAACCAGTTTTACTTTTAGGGATTTAAATTTCTCCTAAGGTCTCTTTATACCTGAACAGATGAAGAAACTGCCTAAGTGCCAGCCACTTGAATAACGGTGGAGAATTCTGGAGAACCACCAGGATTTCCCTGTGGCTGGAGGGCTCTCTCAGGGAGCCCTGGGTCACTTTTCTGTCGCTGCAGCTGCCCCAGGCGGGGAGGGCTCCTGGACACACGTGCCAAGTGTCAGCCCTTGCCAACCTGGGGGCACCTTGGCTTCGGGAGCAGGGGAACATTCACCCCTTAATTCCCAGAATGAATTTAAACAACCTGCTGAACTCTTATTATGAGCCCTGGAATTACTGGGGTTTTTCCCCATATTTTACTGGAGCAGCAAGCTGGTGTGATATTGTCTGTGGCTGGAGGCAACAGCAATAAAAAAGGACCCCAAAGTTTGTGGGAACACATCTGAGAGGAGAGCTGCAGGTGGAAGACACGTTTGGCAGAGTGTTCAGGAGCTCATCTGTAGCCTTGGCTTTGCTCTCACCGTTCTATTTTTTGAAGCTCTCCGGAGGATCTACCTGGACTGTCTCCAGGTGGAACAAGTAGAACCACTTTGGAGAGAAGGTGAATGAGCATCAAGTGACAAATGGGTGTCACCACAAGCAGTACTGGCAGAAAGATCTCGCAGGTTTACATCCTGCAGTGTTTTATCCTGAGCTGAAACCTTAGGAAACAATTGGACTGGCTGGCAAACGCTCCGTGTTCGTGAGTGTGCTTCTTAAACAAGCCCAGTTAGATCTGTGCCGTATTCACCCTGCCTTTGGAAAATTAACTAGGAGATGAAGGGCACCTTGGTATGCACCTGTCTCGGGGTTCTATTGGGAAAGTGTTCCAGGGGTTACAATTGTCCAGGCACATGGAACAGTCATTGCATGCAAATACATTTTATGCTTTTTAGCTTGGCTCTGTCAGCTGCAATGGATGGCTGTGCCTATTTAGTCAAGGGATATGTTATAAAACCAGACAGACTATTAAATGAAAAAATGGGCATGAAAACAAGAGGCCTAAATACAAAATATACTTTCTTAATAATGACTGTGGAAATTCTGTACCTAAAAGAACCTTGGATTTTTTAGTAGTCATCATACTGATTTAGCATTTATTCATGGGCTGTATGGATTCATGTTACTTGCTGCCTTCTTTCCTCCGTGCAACAGCCCCTGAATATACTGTGAACTGCACGAGGAGTGGCTAAAAAAGGAGCTTGGAACTGTGTACTCACAGTATCCTTACGTTCAGCTCTTACTTCTGAGACCAAGGTGGTGGGTTTTTTGGTTTGTTTTTTTGGGTTTTTTTGTGAGTTTCAATAGCTGGTTGAAGGTTAAGCCTTGGAATGTTGGTAGCTTTAATTCTGATGTAGCCATGCTGTTCACTGTGTCAAAACGTTTCTCAGATCACCTGGCTAGCCATTGCTGCCACCTTGGTGAGGAGCAGAGAAACCACAGAAACACCACAACCAGCCCAAATTAATCAATTCTACTTGCTTATCTCTTTCTACCTGTTAATGAAAATGGACTCTTTAGTTCAGCAGAAAACCTCTGCACGAAGGACATTGATTTGTTTTGATAGGCTTACTGAAAGACAAACGAGCTTTTGAATTACTAGTAACTGAGGAATGAGAGTGATGGTAAAATCCTGTGAAGTGCCTCATAAAACTAAGTTCTGAGGAAGTCTGTGGCTGAAGTTCAACATCTATTAATCTTCTTTTATTTTTCAACTAATCTAAACTATTTTAATTGCTTTCACTTCCACTATGTCTAAAAGGGTGGTTCCTAAAGCAGAGGTGTTCTTCACTGCATGACATGGGCAGCACTGAGCAGGACTTAATAATTGATGGAACACATCTGTTTCTAGTCAAACAAGCTCAACTCATCAAATAGCATGGATCATACAATTTTTGTATTATTGTGCTTGTAAAGTGGATGGATTCATTCAATAATGGGGGAAGTGTCCTTTGTGATTGGAAACATTATCTTTTTTTCTTTCTAGTTACTAAGTTTGCAGATAATCACCTTAACGTTTTAGGTGTGACAAGAACAATGGAATTACTAACACAAAATAGGCTTATTTTGAATTTGGATTTATTGTGAAAGCATGAGTAAAGAGCTTATCCAACAACGGGAAATCTGCAGCTCTTTGAAACTCAGATCTACTCCAAGAAACTAGAATATGAAAAAACTGTTGCAAATAATTTTTGAACTGGGCTTTGTTCACATGTCAACACATTTTATCTTCAATACTCTTAAAGGAAAAGAAAATTTCTATGAATATCTCTGGCACTTGGCAGTGGAGCAAGCTTAAAATGTAACTGACAAACCATAGAACAGAACTAGTTCTTCCCTAAAAAATTGTTCTTTTCTGTCACTTAAATATTATTTTGTGGAGAAGGGATATAGAAATTGTTCTTTGAGAACTTAGGTATTCTTTTGATTTGCAGGGGAAAAAAGACTTTATGGAGATAAACCTTCCTGACCATAAAAGTCCATTACTCCCTGAAATGTCAGGTACATATGTAAACTGCCATATGGTCGAGTGTTAAAAATGAAGAAGAGTCAGAGCTTGACCTGACGTCTGATGTGTCACCTTATATGTAGGAGATGTGTCCCCAAGCAAAGTAAATAACACTGTGAACTGTGACCAAACCACGAGATAAATTAATAGACCATATATTTTGGACTGTCCTCCATGGCCTCTCAGCCTCCTGCATCAGTCGGGACAAAATCTGACATTCACCATTGGCTGTCCCCAAAATTAACTTCCCTCATAATGTTTCCTCTGTTCTTTGTGTCCAAAAATGCTATGGAGTCTGGCCTATACAAGACTTTGAGCCAAAGAAAGAATTCCAGCTGAGGCCAATAATAGTATTGTTTTATATAAGGAGGTTTTATATTAGGATTTGGCGTTCCTGACACCAGACCTCTGGATTAATGGGCAGGTAAAATTCCTAGTGTAGACCCAATACTTGTTTATTACATTACTGATATTTAAGGTTTATGTAATTTTTGAGAAAATTGTAACAAATATTAAGTAATAAGTAACTGTGCTGCTTTACTGAGAAATATAATACAAAGCATTGCTTATGCAGGGAAGAGCAGGAATATTGTAGAGGAAGGAATGGAGTAACCTATAGGACTGGAGCATTTGGGTGAGATTTGCACTGAAAGATGAGGAAACCTCTGATTCCAGTGACTGTTTTCTCTCTGGTGTGAAGACAAGTGGAGGGAGCTGGTCGATGACAGTGAGCCAGCAGCATGATTTAGCTCTCACGAAGGCAAGCATTTCATCAGTATCCTCTAGGAATTATCTAGGAAGCTGTTTCCAGCTGTTTCCAGGGCAAGCAGAAGTATTGACACTTTTGCGAACGGCAGTGCTAAACTTTGGAGTTCCAGGTGCAAAAATGGACACGTATCTGGAGGGAAGGGCTTGTCCTGCCCAAGGAAATGAGGCAAGTACAGCTAATTTTTCCAGGACACGGAACTTGAAGAGTTCGTAGATGTATTCTATAAATGCATTATGGATGCAAAGTTCAACATAGAAAAGGGAATACTTTTAACCTGAAAGTCAGTGATGACATTAGAAATTAAAAATTAGCTGTAGGTAAATCCAAGATAGAAATTCAAGGTGTGCAAGCCTTAGAGAGCATTTTTCCTACATCACTGAGCTTACTCTTGTCCTGTGCTGTTAGAAATGCTGTTTTAAAAACAGGCACGGTTTTGCCCCTGCTTTTTAACTCCCATTAGAAGGCTTTCAGCACCCAAATGAATTGGACTCTGAAACTGCTGTCCGCAAAATGAATTCTAGGTAAAAGGAGCAGCTCTTCCAGAGGAAGTTGTGTCCCCAAGTAGGATGGTGTGCTGCGGTTGGCTGTGAGCACACGGAGCTGCTTCGTGACCTGCTGATCTGTACGAGTGCTCTGCCCTTTTCTATTTCTGTTCCTGCCTTATATTCCAACGTTTTCTGCTGTTTTCTCTGAATAGGTTGCTCTTTTAAGTCTGTTTTTGAAAATTCCCGATAACGAACGGTGGCCACGTTCCTTTTCTGTGTTTATCTCTTTCTTTGAATGTGGCAACCGTGAATTAGCATAAACGGTCTGAGGAAAGTAGTTAATATAGATTAATTTGTATTCTTCTTTAATCCTTTGAATTTACCTCCTTGAAGATACATCAAAGATGAGTTTAATTCATGAATATGTTCAGAAGATGAATACAGTAGGGGGAGAGAATCCTGCTTTACAGTACTTTTAAAACCAGGGAGAAATCCTCTGTAATCAGTAAGTGACCAGTAAGTGCGCTCTGTTTTTCCCAGTTTGTTTCAGATCCCTGTGCCAGCAGCCCCTGTCACCATGGGAACTGCAGCAGCATCGGCGGCGATGGTTACCTGTGCGAGTGCAGCGCGGGCTTCGAGGGCGCGGCGTGCGAGCGCCCCGTGCGCGCCCCCGCGGGCTCCCCGCGCCCCCNGCACGGCCCTGCCCCGCTCCAGAGCCACCGTCATCCTCCCCACCTGGCAGCCAAGGGCGGGACAGAGAGTCGTGGAGCTCAAGTGGGATGAAATAGAGGTGAGAGTATTCGGTCTAAGCGAAAATTCACTGATTAAATAACCTCCCAGTGTTATTTTCGGGTTGTGTTTGTCCACGGTTTCACCATGTCCTCGTGAGAAGACTGAAGGTATGGTCTCTGCCCAGAGTTAACATGCTGGTAAAATTAAAGCAAAACCCCGTTTGATCCATGATATGAGCAATGGACTTCAGGTGGCTGATGTGTTGTATTGGATGCCTCTTTGAAATGGGGTAATATTGTTTCTTCCAGTGCTCCGCTTAGCACTGCTTGCTGGAGTGAACCATCTCGGGAGTGTCTGTACCAGAGGGTGACACACAGATGCCTTTGGATGCAGTTTCATTTCTTAGAGTGCTCTTCATAGAAGAAATTAATCTTTTCTTGATGTGCAGATTAAGGACTAAAACCACAGATCATAAGCAAGAATATTTTCTGTCAGTTGATTTTCTTTAGTATAATATGATTCTATCTTTGTGGTCATCCGTTGAAAGATAATTCTTTGTGTTCCTTGGGGCAACTGGTTCCCCTTGTAAGGGAGATCTGACTAACAATCCACGTTTCCCCAGTTCAATCATCTTTTGTGCTACAGTGTATAAGAGATATTTATTAGCCAGTAATGGAGGGAAAAAGAAACCAGCTCATTAATCCTACTCAATTAATGGATTTAACAAAGGTTTCAGTGTACAAAATCAACCGTAAGAATAGCGGCACTATACTCCTATGTACAGCTTTCCATAATAGACCTGAAACTCTTTTCAAAGGAAATCAGCTGTATTATTCCCATTTTACAGACTGAGATGCTGAAGCACAGAGCAGTGGAGTGATTTACCAGGTGCACAGCCAGAAATTAGAATGCTGAGCATGTGAGTCCTAGTCTAACCTTCTATTTATACCGCAATTTTGTGCTCAGATTCAAGGGTTTGGAACTAATGATTAGAGGCTACAATAAACTTCTAATTCCCCTTGCAGCGGGGACAGCATTTGTTTTATGTGTGTCTTTAGTCAGTAAATTGCAAGCCTTTAAAAGGAGTGTGGCTGAATCAGGTGTAAAATCCTGAAAGAGAGTGTTCCTGCTCTGCAGCAGTGGCAGAATTATTCCTTAAGCATATTCTTGCAACAAGAACCTTCGTGTCTTGACTACTTTATGTGTTGCTAAATGTCTGTGCATTTTTTTGGTCAAAGTATGGTATGGTGCCGTGGTTTTGGACGACAGGTATCTGCTAGGGAAGACAAGAGTCTCCCTTGAAAATGGAGATTGAAAAAATCCCTCCCTCCGGATTATTTTGATTTCGAAATCAATGGGCTGTCAGGCGAAGGTACGGGAATAGGAATAACAGTTCTGTACCGGTATGTTTAACAAGGCAAACAAGCAGCAGCAGCGAAGCAGCAAGCAGAGCCAGGGCTGTCCGGGCAGCTGCGGGCAGGGCTGGCAGCAGCGCCGGGGCTCGGGCCGCGCTGATCCCCGCGGTCACCGCGGCCCGGGAGCCCCCCGAGAGGGGCAGGGGATTCCCGAGGCTGAGCGGGCTGTACCGAGTGTCCCAGGGCAGGGAGACTCCGCATCGGCGCTGGAGGAGCGATGGGATCGCAGCGGCCACGGCAGCTCCGAGCAAGGCAGCGACAGGCTGGGCCCCAGTTCCCGGGAAAACCAGGAGCAAAAAACACCCCAAAAGCTGCAGGCCAGGATTCTCAGAGCAAACACCTTCTCCTCCCCCTCTGCCGAGTGACACACCTGCTCCCACCCTGGCTTTTATCCGCCTTGGCCCAAAATCTTTGTTTCACTCAAGTACCCACATCAGTTTCTAGGAGACTAATGGTAAACAATTCTACAGATAGGAAAGAAAATACCAAGCCCCAACATATGGGTGCAGGAGGAGGAACAGAACAAAATGGGAACAAAAGCAGAGGAGAGGTCCATTTGAGATTGCTAAATACAGAATAGAAACTTGATCCCTAGAAATGACATTTTCGGGAAACCTTTGACATGGAAATGGATGAAGGTTGGAGTATATATGCTTGTCCTTTTCTTGCTCTATTTTCTTGGCATTCCCTCTTAGGATTGCTGCTAACGTGCTGGAATGTGAGTAATTTTGGTTTGACTTAGGACAGCTCTTCTAACTGTTTATAAGATTTGTTTTGGAAATCTCTACAGTTTTTATTTTGGGCTGACAAAAAGTTATTCTACAAATACATGAGGAGAATGAAGGATGCACAGCTTTTAGTAGAATAATATTAGCTTTTCTCTAGGATAAATCTGTAACTTCCCTAACTCTCTCCTCTACAATATTAGTTTATGGAACTTTTTGCTTATATACAAACAGCATTTTCATGGACAACTTGATGTAAGCATCTCTGGATAGGTGCTACTATTTATTATATTTATTTTCTGCATAAAACCCTGCTGCATCTCTCTCTTGGTGTGAGGTCGGAATTAATAGTCTGTGACAGAAAAACAAAGTTTTATTAACGTTATCTGGAGGATTGGTGTGATTGGGATGCACTGGATCCTCTTGGTGCTGTGGGTGCTGCCTCTGTGGAGTGACTCTAGCTCCCACGAGCGAGGAACCACCCTGGCAGCAGCAGCACAACTCGAGAACCTCAGTGGCAGCAGCAGCACATTTCAGGAGCCACCCTGGCAGCAGCAGCACAACTCGCTGGGGGATGTGCAGCCTTCCTTCGCCCAGGTTTCAGTGCTACAAGAACTGGCAAGCCTTCTTCATCTGGTACTGGTTCTGGGTGCCGTCTGTCTGTCCCCCTGGCGCTCTTCAGAGAGGCCCTACTCCTGCTCTCAACACTTGCCTTTCTCTCCCACTGCTGAGATATGTTAGAAGCAAACCTGGATTTTCTTTCTCTTCTGGTTTTCTTTCAAGCATTGCCCTGTCTGAAACTCTGAGGGTGGAAACAAGTGCAGTGATGTGGAGGTTAAGCTGAATGACACTTTTTGAGAAGATTTTTCAGAAGCAGTAGTTCTGCTGTGCTATGGGGAAAGGGTACTGGAACTGCTTTTTAATTTTATTTTTTTAAATAATTTTGTTCTGAGTTCAATTTCTGTGCTGGAAATGATCCTGCTTTGTTGCTTGACATCTTGACAATAAGTAGATAGTACTACATCCCTCTCTTATGGTTCTATTCTGTTGCCTTTTATTTTCCTACATCTCTTTTCTCTTTTCATTTGCTGACAACTGTTCAAGATCTATAGTTAGGATCTAACCTGCTTTATTTCTTTCATATATTATTATATTATTTTTCCCCTGCATAAGAAAGACTGTTATAATTCTTAGAAAATAAGGGATACCTCCTGCCACACTTTCAGGGTCAGAAGAGAATAAATCCTGCAGGCCCTGTTCTGACAGAAAAGTAGTTATATGTTCAGAAAAGCCAAAATTGAACTTTATTGAACTGAAATTTAATATGAAATCTCTTGGAAGAAAATCTGAAAGAACTAGCATTTACAAGACCATTCCTCGTGCTGCTTTTGTCGTGACAGGTTCTGTCCTTCTGAAGAGCTGAAGGGTTTTCTTTCTTAATGACCATGCCAGTGTTCATGGGGCACCGCCCCAGAACACAGCCTTGCTCTTCTCAGAAAACTCATTTTCTCACTCCTTCCATAGCATAATGTCTTTTCAAATATGTTTTTAAATATCTCAAAGGATGGAAAGTGTACAAGGTCCCCGGGCAATCTCCTCCACTGTTTGGGACTATCTTTTGGTTTCCAGAAATATTTATTAATACCTTATTAAATAGGGTACTCAGGACTTTCCAAGGCTCATATGAATTTGGCCATTCTACTTTCAAAACACTTTTAAATTAGAGAGAAGTGTGGCATATTTTGCAAGAAGTCAAAACCTTCTGTCATTCTATGGACTTGGGATTGAGATACAAAGGAAATGCAAATGTATCATGGCAGCAGAACGACTTGGTTTTGCACTGTCAGGATTAGTCTGCCTGCGTTGATAAGGCCTTGTAGAATTACAAATATCTGCTGAACTTTTCAAGGAATCTACTGTGAAATTTCATATACAACAGCTATCTGCAGAGAGCTAATTTCAGCACGGAGAGGCTGCAGAGATGTAGACGTAGAGCCGGTATGCTCCTCTTCTTAACCTTATTGAATTAAAGTCTAGTACACTTGGAAATGTAATAAAGGCACTCACTCATGTAAAAATATTGCCTTGGGATTGATGTATGTATTGCAGACTTGTTGAATTAAGTGTATGTCTCATTATTCTGGTTTTGTAAGGCAGGAGAGTGTCTGTCTAGCTCATGCTATTTTGTTTCTTCAGAAAAGTTGTCATATGGAAGAGCAGTCTGCTGCTCTCTTCAAAAGCACTGCCCTGGCTGCTAAGGAAATCTGACCCAGCACTGCTGGCTTGGTGGGGCCCAGGTAGAGACTGGCAGAGGAAGAACTCTCAAGATTTCCCTCCTGCTTTCTCAAATGGGGCTCTTTTACCTGTGCAAAGTCAAAAGGCATTTGAATCTGAAATATGTCTATTTCTTTATTTTTATATTTATTGTGTTATCTTTTAACAAAAATATGACATGATTTAGATGAAAACTTAGGGAACATTTATGTAAAGAGGAGTTCTGTATTTACTGTCCAAAATCTGGTCTTTAATAATTTGAAACTCTAACTAAGGTGTTGAAGAACAGTCTTGGATGTATTCTCTGTTGACACAGGAGGTTATCTTTGTAATCAGCTCCTAAACATCCTTTTGACCCTGGAGGGTGCGTGAAGGTTTTGTTTTCTTTGCTGACTATTTTTAAAGTAGCCGCATCATTTGTGTAAATGTTTATAAGTCTGTTCCCCAGAACCTTCTCACTGCCCTGACATTTCTGTACTATGAAATGCTTCAGGAGAAGTGTTGGATGTCATTGCAGTTATGTTGTGTTTTCTTTTGATTGTCTTTAAATGGCATTAGATACCAACTCTATTTGTATTTTTTATTTTGGACTAGGAATGATCTTTCTTTTGTCCTCTGAAAACCATTAAAGTGTATTTCCCAGTGACTTCAGTTTTAAATTTCTCCTACCAGTTCTAGCAGCCGTTTGTTTTGTTGGGTTTTTTTTGCTTGTTTGTTTTTGGGTTTTTTTGGTTGCTTTTTTTTTTTTTTCGGTGAAAATTACAGATTGTTTTCATCTTCTTAGTGTCCTTTATTGTTGTAATATATTGGTTGTCTTTGCCCTCATTCTTCAGTAGCTCGGTTTTGCAGAGCGCTTTGTTAAGACATGAAAGAGACACACTTAAAAATATTTATAAAAATTTCTCAGAGCTGTGAAAAAACTGCAATTTGTTTCTTAATTCAGGTGTCAAAGCTGTCATTTGTTGTCTCCACAGTACTTGACTGAAATAGGACACTGCTGAGACCATTTTTTTCCTTGTGGCAGTTACTGCTTCTTCCTGTGTTTTTTGTCTGATCCAAGTATCAGGGTTGTTAATAGAGAAAAACATTCGAATTTCAGCTGTTGTAAAATCCTGGGTTTAGCATCCTACTGGTTCAGATGGTTATTTTACCAGATTCTTAGAGCAGGAAGTCAGGGCCAACCACAAAGAGAGTTCCTAGAGGAACACTGAATATACTGAACATTACAGATCTCTCAACAGAAGAGTCAATCACAATCATGCATTTTGCCTTCACTCTTCTAATTATCTTTGCAGTATCCCCTGCGTGTGCTTTTCCTGCTGAGTAATCCTAAATTCGGATGTATTTGCAAACTAAAGTGGTTTTTTTTGGTTGGTTGGGTTTTTTCTCTTTTTTGTGAAGGTTAAATCTCAGGTCTTGTTCTGCAGCCACTTTGTTCAACTCTAGCTTCTATGATTCTTTTCTTTTTATTCTAGTTGCAAGCATATCAATACCTTTTACTTTAAAAACTTTGAATATTAAACAGTAGAGGTAAATGAAATGCTTAAATTACAATTTCCCCCCCTATGTTCCAAGGTAATAGATGCATGAGATTATAAAACTATGGAAATACTATAAAAATTAATGTGTTTTAGATGTAGTATAAGACTGTATGAAAATAGAGATAGTTTTTTTCATTTTTGGCTTTGTTCCAGTAGGCAAGCAGATTCTCAAAGAAAAAAAAATTTAAATGTTGGCAGATATAAAAGGTAGAGTGTTAGCCAAAATAATTCTGGATGCATTGTACTTTGACTAACTTTTGACTTCTGAGATTTAAAAATTGTAATGGATATCTTATCATTTTTCAAAATTCATTTGAAAAAATACAGTAAAATTGCATCTCACTTTGTTTTAATGAATTATATGTATCCATATTGTATACACCAGGGAATTCAACAAGATATTGAGTAATCTAGGCATAGGGAAATAATTCACTTGGGAAATGTGAATACTGAGTATTTGTCTTGCCTGAGTCAAGAAAAGCTCTGAGTGTCCTAAAAATTATTATTTACATCATATTCTGGAATTCTGTTGTTCATGTATTTACATGTGTTTCATTACATCATTCGTGTAATATTAAAAATGTGAATTTGAATTGTATTTAAATTTACAAATTTTATTCTGGCTATTGCTTTGATGTAAAAGATTAATTCATGGAAGTGTGTCAGGTTGCATTTTTGCATTTTCAGTAAGGTCGTTGTAAAAAGTTTGCCAACACTCTCCGTGGCTGAAAGAATAGCATTGCAAACTGCCTGGAAACTTGAAGATTAAACTGATTAGTTGTTCTTTTTTTCTTTTCCAGTGTGACATTTCATAGGCAAATTGATGAAGATACATGAAAAGTTATTTAAAACTTCTGATGTCAAGTGATAGACTCAGTTACGCCACATAAATATTACTTCTTTGAAATAAAAGTACCCTAGGAACCACTAATGATTTTCAACCTGTCTTTAGGAAGTTCCTCCCTCTGCAGGTCTGGATGGTTCTGTGCTGCAGGAGCCTGGGGTGCTGTCTGGATCCAGAGAAATCTGATTGAGCGCCCGGCGGGCACCGTGGCGCTGGCAGCCCCTCGCCTGCCAGCTGAAGGCACCCTGTGTCCCAGCCTTTTCCTTGGAAAGAGCTCTGCTGGGCAAGTGGGAGAGCATTTTTCAAAGGAAACCTGTGATGGGGAAAACAGCATTTCAGTCTAGCAGAAATGCACCGTCTGTTTGTAAATCCTTCAGCACTGCATGCTAACGGGGCACTGTGTCTTGGATGTAGCAAATATTAGAGCATTATTTATTATTCTAAAAGACCAGAAAACTATTCATCTTTTTCTAAGTATATTCACTTTTAAAGGAAGATGCCTTTAGATGTTCACACTTTTGTGCTGGAGTTTTTGTTTAAAACAAAGCCCTGAAAGGATGGTTATGTGAATTTTCATCACCTTTGCTGGCAGCATAAAGGATTCGGTGAATGTTCCTGAGGATTTTAGAAGATGACCGCTGGACTATTAGTGTCATTTGTAAGAAAAAAAACAAATCACATTTTCTTTGATCCGATTTTACGGTTTATTGTTAATAAAGCTATTTTTATTTTCAGATAACCCCAGATGTGGCTTGTGGAAATGCCAGTTCCAATACTTCTGCTGGAGGCCGGCTTATCTCCTTTGAAGTTCCACAGAATACCTCAATAAAGTGAGAATATTTTAATATGTGATGGAGTGCAAAAACACTTTTATTTTCATTTGACTGGATAGTTTAGACACCAGTTTTTCAGATAGGCAAATTTGTCAAATGTCTAAAAGACTGTGAGAGAATTCAGAGAGACTTTAAGGATGTAGCAGAGCCATGACAGCTCTTTGCTTGGCATAATTCTCGCCCATCTTGAATGTTTTGGAAGATGTAAGCGTGTAAGCTGTCTCTGGGCCATGAGAATGCTTTAGAAATTAGGGCAGATGTGTTGGAGATGTCAGTCTGGAGAAATGATGATGACATTTCTTTTCTACTTCGTGCAGTGAACACTTTTCCCCCCTTTAATCTCAAGATGAATTTACTGATAGGAAGTGTTATTGTTGACTAAGCACATGTATATTGTGCATTTGTGTTTGAATTCTGGGTTATTGCTTTGGGTGTCATCATCAGCTGGGAGATCTTTGTCTATGTCCTAAAAAACATATTTCTCAAAAAAGCTGAATTTATTCCATTATTCACTTTTTAAAATCATGCCTTTTGGATCAAATACTTGTTTTGTTACATTTAATTAACAGAACCTGACTTCCTAGAAAGATCTGATTCTGTCAGCTGGGATGAAGCATTTTCTTAGTGGAATTTTTTAATTTTTTTTTTTTTTTTTTTAAATCTGCCAACGTAGTTCTCTGGCTCACAGCTTTGCTGCAATTTTAGACTTACATTTTCCCAAAATAGCCTACTTTTCTCGTACTGTCATCTCATCTTTCAGAATCCCATGTTTCTGTTAAAAAGGCCATGCTCACAGGAAAAATCCAAGCGATGCAAGCAGGCAAGCTGCAGGGTTTGGAGCAGGAACTGTTAAACGTGGGGCTCTGAATCTGCTCATTCATGAGCTGGAGCCCGAGGCAGGAAGAGACCAGCAGAGGGGATGCCCTGGAATCTGAAAGCAAACAAGTGTCTTTTCTTGGAGTGAGCAAAGAGCCAGCATTTGTGGATTCTAAATTCTGTTTGAGAGCCTTGATGGAGAGCCCCGTTTGAAAGGAGGTTGTGCAGTACTCAGCGAGTTCTGAGCATTTTTACACTGTGTGTATTTATACCTGGGTAGATTAGTGCAAGTCAGGATCAATTTCTATTTAATTTCATTCACTATCTTAAAGGCCCGAGTAACTCACCAGATTCAATAGCTGTCTGTGAAAGGAAAATAATTTCAGTTTAATAAGTTGATTTTCTTTGATTGTCGTATGAGACCTAAACTGTGAAACTGTGAATCCTGTTCTAAAAGTGAGACAACTTTTGGAGTAGCAATTGGGGTTGTTCTTAAAGAGGATGCAAATGCTGCAAAACATTTGCTTCTTAGGACGCCTAGTTGCCAGCCTTTTTCAACATTCGTCACACAGGATTACAAAACGTTGCTTTTGGTGTTTTGAAATCAAATAACAAGTGACCAGGGATAAACTGCCTTGTATTTTTAGCAGGATTGAAACAATTTCAGTACAGGAAATTGGGGAACAGAGCTTCATCTCAAGGTATTTGGAGGTCTGTTTTCAGCAGGAGAGAATTATCGGTTTTTAGCAGTTGAATGCAGCTGCATTCGTATTTTTGGAGGATTGTTCGAACTCATTTGGGATTTCTTCATAGGAAATGAATGCAAATACTTGAGACCTTAGCAGAAATATGACAGATTTTTACAGTTTCTCTGTGGAGGTGAGTAGGGAAAAGGTGCCCTGCGAGTACAAAGGCTGGCATGATGCAGCTCCCTAACGGAGCCCTGGTGCGGCAGGAGACTTTCCATCCAAGCTGTCAATATTCAGGAAGGCACCATGGCTCAGTGACCTTGGGAGCATTACGTGACTCATTTGATTTACAAGAATAAACTGTCCTGAGTCTTCGATCTGGTGTGTCAGACAAATGAGGATTTCTACCAGGATCTGTCTCTGTATCGAGCGAGCTCTGAACGTTTTGCAGCAAACAGCAGGGCTGGGTGTGCTTCAGCTGCACCAAAGGATGGCCCTCTAGCATGGAGTCATGCTCCAAAAGGCATCAGTACAAGCCCTCACTGAGGATCCTTTATAAGGATATCCTTTATATTCAGGTGGCATTTATCTAAAACTCTTCTTGGGCACTAAGATGGTGACCTTCAAATATCAGAAATCCGGACTCTGTGATTTAATCTGCTGTTACATAAATTATTATGCAAATCTTACAGTTGAAGCATTTTTCAGTTTTGTGGACATGCTAAAGATTAGGATTTTTCCTAATTTCATGCTTGCTAGATTTAAGTTTCCCACCTTTGTTAAGGTTCAGTTCCATAGTGACATTGTAATTACACTGATTTCTCTCAGTGTAAATATTCTCGTAATTTCTTTTCTTAGAATAAGGCAAGATGCTACTGCTTCTCTCATCCTGCTATGGAAGGTCACAAACACTGGATTTAAACAGTGTTCACTTATCGATGGCAGAAGTGTCACTCTTCTCCAGACACTGGGTGGACTGGTGCTTTCTGAAGAAATGCTTGCCCTAGGAAACAACTACTTCATTGGTGAGTACCGTGCGACTTCCTGTCCGTCACCTCTGGCTGATGCTTTGCTCAGCCTTTAGAAGAACAAAGGGCTAATTCCTCTAAGTGCTGCAAGGTCCTCACGGGGTACTGGGGCCATGTTTCAGACATGGGTTCATTCACACCAGACGAGAGCTGCACTAAGCTCTTCCACAGGTGGCACCATTCCCTTGAAAATCTGCGCAGCCGTTTTTGTCTGATACCTTGAGATGATGCAAGTTATTTTATATGTTCTATTTTAATAAGCTCTTGGCAATTGCTGCAGCGTATCACTGAATGCTTGTGGTGTTTCTTTGTCAAGTATTGTGTCATGGGATGCTTTGTGAAGAATCTTAAGTCTGTAGACAGGAAAATGGAAAAAATATATTACAAGATCAGATTTCCCATTACATTTTAACAGTGTTTAATTGTACTCCTTTTTTATCATCGAGTGTTGTCTCTGTGAATGTGGAACCTTAGAAATGCACTATTTGTTTCACTTGGCAATTAAATGTTAAGCATCTTTGTGGAAATAGTATAATGAAAATAGTCTGATGTATTATTTTTAAGGGTATGGGAAATAACACAGATTTAATGCAATATTTATGCATAGACACAATAGACTTAATTAAATTAAGATTTCTGGGCAGATGTTTTATTATACCAATGACATGAAACCAAAGTCATTGTAATAGCAGCACTTATTGTTATCTGTTTGAAATGCTGTATATTTTTAAAGGAATATAAGCTGCCACAATAGTTATTTGAAAACTTACCATGCTAATAAATGTAAAATTAAAAAAATTCTGATATAGAAACACTGGGAAAAATTCCAAGTGTGTAACTAATACGGAAAATCCCCAAGTACAAAAGTAGTACCTTGTTCTCTCCTTTTTCAGCTGTCACTTCTCAAACATACTGCTCAAAGGTTGTTAGTAGAATAATTTAATTCTTATCATCAGTGGTTTCTTTTAGTGATGTTTATTTCTTTCAAATAATTTTCCACTTTCTTTCTTTTAATGTCATTATTCCTTCTAAGATACTTAGTTTTAGGGTTTTTTTTTTCTCCTTTTAATCTTGTTTGGTATTTAATTTCTCAGAGTTAAAGGCATCCTCTCATGTCTGTGGAATAAATTTTTGCATTTGCTTTTTGGTAGTTAATGTATGATAAGAGTACCCTGAAGACAGGATAATTGTCAGCTTTTGTGAGGTGCTGCAAACGCCTCAAGGCACAGCCTGAGCACAGAGCTGCTCCTCTTGGCTGTCCCAGCCATACAGGGACAGTACAGGTCAGGTCATTCCTTTCCATCCCTCAAATACGGCTGCTGTCACTCTTTCATCCTTTGGCTTGTCCTTCTCCTCCCTATAGCTGAGTTTCTGTCACTGGGATTCTTACCTGGAATTTTTTATTGTGTGCTGGGTAACATGAGGTGAAAATTTACCTCTTCCTAGATGAATATAACATGAGGTTGAGTTCATTAAAATGGTTTATTTCGTGCAGTACAAGTCCTCTTGCTTTGCTTCCATGTGGTTTTTGATACTTTCTTTGGTCCTTTTTTTAAATTTCCTGATAGTGAAATTCTTTGTAAAATTTTTTAGCTGCTGAATCTAAGGCATGAACATTTTAGGTTAAGAAAGAGCCTCCAAATTTCCTTCTCAGTTGTATGGAAATATTCTGCTTACTTCCCATCATCAGTTTTTGTCCAGTGAAATGTAAGTCCTGGGTGTAAAACTTAGCAAGTAACTCGATTATTTGGTGTGAAAATGTATTTTATCTTCACTCAACTGAAATCCATAATTCTGCCAAGGCTTATAGAACGATAATTTGATCTTTACTTCATATTTGATCCAGATGTGTGGAAGAAGTCTGTCAATTGGACATGCCTCACAAGGTTTTAATCATCTAGCTTTCAATAAGGCACTTGAATACTTTTTTTTCTTATAGAAGCATGTCTATGTTTCTTGATAGACATGAAAACTTATTCTAAGGTACAATTAGTTAGAGTGTGGGTGATATTATAACAAAAACCCAATAATGTTGCCAGTGCTTTTATTGATAATATTTAAGTTAGAATGATATGAGGAGGCCACAAGATGCAGAGTAAGCAGCCAGTAAGGCTGTGGACCGTGTCAGTCGATATATTTAATTTATATAATTTCCTCCTCCTTCCTCCACTCTTTTTATGTTTATTCAGATGGGATTTTAAAGGTTTCTTCTCTTAATTGGTGAATTTTTTACAAGGGCATTTTTAATCTTGTATTTTTTTTTTTTAATTAGAACTGTGAAAGAAAAATGAGGAAGATGTCAATGGTTTCTTTGGTTTGACTTTGTGTGTGTGTGTCTCTTTGTGATTTACTTCCTTTTTGAGTCATTTGTCACCGTGTTCCTTCCAAGTTTTGTTACTCAGCAAGGTACTTTAATTGCCTCTTGCAAATCTTTCTGAATAAGTAATTCATGTCAAAGATAAAACATTTAGGGAAATATTATTTGTTTTGTGTTACCTTGTGGTGGCAGAGGTTTAAAGTTGTTTATCCAAGATGGAGAGGACTCCGGAGTCAGCAGGAATGTGCTGCTGTGCTGATCATGTGCTTCGGGGCACAGAGGCTGGAGGTTGGGAGGAATGCTGTTTCTAGACCTAAAAATAAACCCTGTCAGCACGGAGCACTCCAGCCTGGAGCCGGCACCTGCCTGGGTGAGGGTGAAGGGGAGAGCAGCACAGGGCACCCAGAGGAGCCCTCGGAGCTCTGTGCTGGGGCTACGAAGGGCTGCTGCCCCTGCCCCGTCTCTGGCAGCCACAGAGGGATGTGCTGGGATCGTGCAGCATGATTAGGGTGCACAATCACCCTAATTACAGCCTTTACCTGGCTCTGGCCAGCAGGACACTGGCTTGGACATTCTGTGACGCTCCTTCCATGCGTGCTCAGAGGGTTTTTAAAGAGCTTCTCTGTAAGATTTGCTGCTACACATGCACCCATCTTCTAAAGGAATTTGTTATGCTTTGTTGGAGTGTACTCACTAGGCAGTGGGGAAGAAACCCCCGTGTGGTTCAGGCTGTTGAGAACGTGGCTTGTGTGGATAGAGCAGGAGGAAGCCCCTCCTTCCAAGGTGCTGGTTGCCTTCAGTGCCAGGCTCCTGCTGGCCACAGGCTCAGGAGGGGCTGGAGGACCCCAGAGGCTCAGGAGGGGCTGGAGGACCCCAGAGGCTCAGGAGGGGCTGTAGGACAAGCCCTGTGACCTGTTTGTCTCTGCTCATGGCGTGCAGCAGCAGCAGCGTTTCTTTTGAAACCTGGATCTTGTAAAAAGGCATTTAATCGTGGGCACTTCTGGACAGAAAATGTTTTTTATATCTGTTCTGTGCAGTGCTATGGGTGGGCATCAAGACTGGCCAAAGAGATGGTGAGAAAGGGAAGCAGGAGGGAATCTAATGGTGTCTTTAAATAAGAGATGGAAATTAAGGGTTCGACATTGAAAACATTATTGAAGTAAAAGGCAGGCTTTCCATTAATTAGACTTATAGATCATACTCTTTGTCCCAATGTTCTTTCAAGTTAATGAGTGATTCCTACATAAACTATTTATGATATTTATAAAATGTCTCATCAGTATTTGTTTTATTTCTGGATCTTCATATATTCGTGCTAGTAATGGTACTAGAACATTTGAAAATGGGTTAACTGCAGAACTTTACACTGTTAGAGTCACACTCCTATTCTTCATTGCAATATATCTTAAAAAATTGAAATCAGATGAAATACATTTTACAACCCTGGAAAAGTGAGATAAGAGTTCCCTGATGCACCGTCAGCTGGTGGAGGAGTCTTGCAGAAGGTCTCATGAATGCTAATAGGTTACAGCTGAGGGTCTCTGGGGTGAGCTGAAAGTGCTGCTCGTTTCGTGTTTTGGGGGAAATCTAATCTACCCAGCATTGTGCACTTCTCTCTTTCAGGGAACAATATACTGGATTTTGGGACGGGTATATATTTTTCTATACAATATTGTTGAAAATGCAGAAGATTTACTGAATTGATTAAATAATGGCTATCTTGAGAAAAAAAAAAGATGCATTAACATTATTCTTTAAAAAATAAAAAAGGCCTTTAAAGGGCTTTGAAGGACATTCTCATCTTGTATGGCATCTCCCACAAAAATCCCTTATGATTTGTTGCACGCATCTCTTTTATCCAAGCATGCTTTTTTTTTTTTATTTAATTTTTTAATGCTCACATTTTAGAAGTTTTGCAGTGATTGTACACCATCTGCTTCTGCACGAGTCAGTTAATGTACCCCGGTGCTAAATTCATGGAGCTGTTTACTAAGGCAGCAGTTCAGTGCTTCAGGTGTATCCAAAGTGCGCCTGTGGCGGGCAGGGCGCAGGCAGGTGGAATGTCACCTTTCCTTCTGCCCGGGGGTGGCACACACACGGCTGTACGGTGCCAGCAGATGGCACGGACCAGCCCGGGTCACGGCCAGGACACCGCACAGCCGCGCCTCCTTCGACAGGAACGTGGAGGTCGAGCGGGAGTTCATGGAATCGCAGAATGCGCTGAGTCGGAGGAGACCCACCAGGATCATCCCAGCCTGGCCCTGCTCAGGGCACCCCAAGGATCCCACCCCCTGCCTGGGAGCGTGGGGCAAACGCTCCTTGAGCTCTTCACTCAGCCTTGGCGCCCTGGGCGCTGCCCCGTTCCGTGCCCAAACAGCCTCTGCGTGATGGATCCTTTCCCGGTGTCCCGCCCGCACCTCCCCTGGCACAGCTCCGTGCCATTTCCCTTCTCCTACCAATACAGAACTGCACGGTCTATGATTAGTGTATGATTCTTACGTGGTTTCCAGAAGTATTTAATAGATCTTGGGCATAACGTAGAAGGTGGAGCTGCCAGTGACAACTCTGTGTGCGTGCAACCTCTTTCCTTTCTTTCTCCTAACAACATTAAAAATGAAATTATATTTTGAGGGATTTATAAATGCTGTTAGGGTATTGTTTCTGTTGAAAAAAGAACTTCTTATCAGATTTCGTGATAAAATGTTAGAAAAATTGCTTTTCTGCCTCAGTGTGCCCAGAGCTGAAGAAATAATGATGGGAGCTCTTTCAGAAAAAAAAGTAAAACAAAGAGTTTGGCATTAGTATTTTACTTGTATTTCCCTATAGGTAATATGATAGAAATGTGTATATAATTGTAAAAAAAATGCTTGTAAATAGCTTGAAACAACTTGCTTTTAGACTTGCTTTATTTAGGACTTCCACAGTGGTTCTTAGGCAGCTGCTTTAAAAGGAAAGTAAAGATGCTGCTTAAAAAGCAGCTTTCATGAGATATCGCTGCATTCGCTTTCTAGCTTATTGTCTGATTACAAAATCAAAGGAAAACATTTATGAGCAAAATTGCTCTTTCTCAGATAAGACCTTGCTGATAATAAGGTAGAAAGTTTAACGCTTAATATGAATTAATATTTTTATCTGAACAGAAAATAAATCCTCCAGGAACACCTTTAAGTTATAATGTTTATTTTCATCCCAGCAAGCAAAAACTGACATAGACTTGTCAGTTGACATTACTTGGCGTGTCATCTGGTTTTCTCCAAGATGCCCTGCCTTTTAGAGCAATACAATATAATTAGCTGCTTTAAACTATAATTATCAAGTATTTCAAAAATATTTCCTTAAATAAAATGGGTAGCTGTACAAACTCACTAGAAAATCGGTGCTCTAGCATCTTTGTGGTGAGATGAAGAGTACTGATGCCATTCAAATGCCAACACCTCTAAGGCAGCTTGCTTGAATTCCACAAAATTTTTTGATGTTTGGCTTAAAAAGGAAAATTAATGCTTGGCTTCTGAAGCACAAGATATCTACTGCTTTTTAATAAGTGTGGGAGCCATATGGTTCTATGTCAGGAAGGATAATATTTTCCAATCCAAAAAGCTGTCCTGCCTTTCAAATACAACAAAGTATTTTCTTTTCTGACTCTTCTCTGAGCAGTTATTTACTCCTCTGTTGTTCTTTGATTGTTCAGTGGGTCTCCCTGCAAAACCTCATAATGCATTAATGAGTAGTCACCACCAATACTAGTGCAGGTATATTGAATAGGCAAAATGAAACAGTGCAAAAAATACTATGTGAAAAAAAATAACATAGAGAGATGTTTTAAAGCAAGTTGGTATTTTCTAACTCTTTTTGTCTGGCAGTAGGATTTCAGATTAGGAGGCAAATTGTAGCTGGGGCTTTGGGATGTTTTGTGTTGTTACAGGCCTCCAAACCACACACATATTTCTGTCTAAAGAAAGCAGTTCAGTGCATCTTGAAATTGTTTTCACTTAAGCAAAAAGTTAAATAGGCCAATTTTATTTCCTAATGGGGGACGTGTGAGTTGCTTTTGGTAAACAATAGCAGCAGCAGCAGCACAGTGTGAGCAGCGAGAAAAGCGAGAAAAGCGCAGAGATGCGTTAATTTCAATGATTTCTTTTAAAAGATGGCCTTGCAAGGCAAAGAAATGAAGCATTCAGCTGAAATCCAAAGCATTCTGAAGAACACTGTTGGCCTATATAAGAAAGCGTGTCTTTATAAGTATAATAAAATAAATATCCTGTCCTTTATGATCAAGTTACATGTAGTTTGCCTCACGTGTAAGTAGATGTAAACATCAGAGTAGTTACTATTTTAATGTATTGATTATGTTTTAAGCTAGAATTTAAATAGTTTTTACTCTTTAGAGTAATCTTTGATTAATCAGTAAATTATTTAAAATTAATTTATATTCACTGCTGTTTCTTTCAAGTAACAGTGGGAAATTATTTTTCTAGTCTGTCTTTAGATTTTCATTGACTTAAGTTTGTAATGTTTGGTGGAATACCTTTTGTTTCTTTTTTTAATTTTAAGATTCCTCTCTCTTCAAATATGACTTCTGTGACCAATTCACAATTAAGATATTTATTTTAAGTTGATGACGTGGTTGTTTGCATGCTAAGGTCTTGGACAGACTGCTGAACCTGATCTGTGGAATACGGACACCAGTGCATTACTGGTTCATATTGCAGTGTATCCGTGTCAGGCACGTTTTAGTCATGCTTGTAAAACGCATTGAGACCTTCAGCTCGTGGTGAAACCTACTGTAACGTGCATTTACAAGTAGGGTAGCCACTTGCAGAGCCCCTCAGCTGGACCATCCCTGCAGGTGCATCCTAGCCAGCCGTGCCATGCCCCCTCCTGCAGCTCCCGCTGGTGCGGGCCCAGCCGCGCCGCCCTCAGCCGCGGTTCCACGCGTGCCGTCAGGGATCCCGGCGTTCACGTTGGGGCCCAGGGCTCTGCCAGCTGGAGTGCTGACAAATAAAGATATATTAGGAAATTGTGAGACAGGAAATCTTTCAGAAGAATAGTCTGGTCACCCTTTGCTGGGCTTTCACCACTGCTTTGGACTGTAAGCGGAGTCCTTGAAGCTGTGGGAGAAGGTCACACTTTAAGCTACTGCCACAGCCCCTTAAAAGCTGCATGCGAGTGGCTTTTTAAGAGAAAGCGTACTCCTGCTAGCTGAATGTTTCATAATTCTGTCATGGGGTTTGGTCCAGTCAAGCTATTAAGTTGGATAATTGTTCGAGTAACAGTGAAATTCAAAAATTGACATTTGTTATAGAGGAAATGTAGTGCAACATGGGACTTTGCTATGCTAAGTGAGTTCAACTGGTTTGCTCTGTTCATAAATGTATTTTTACTACCAGTCCTGCAAAACTGAGCTCCAGCTTGAAAGGCAAGCTGTGTACTGTTTCTTCACAAAGTTTTGGCAATATTTTTCTGACACCCAAATTTTGCTTTCTGTAATAATAGTGTAACACTATCACTGTCCATCTGCCTCTGGCAGAGCTGTGGCATTGTTCCTGAAGATGTAACTTGAGCAGCAACACTCTTCCCTTTTAGTGGCCATGCCTGAGAAGAAGGTACAGATTTGATTTTAGGAACCCAGGCTGTTTTCATTGTTGGTAGTGAAGGAAGAAAGCATATTCATCTAAAAACTGACTGGGACTATGGATGCAATTTGGAGAAGACAATGAATGTGATGAGAAGGTTTTCAGTTACCTCCCAGGAAAAATTATTTAAATTGCTGTTTTATGTGAGCATGTGAAAAACAAAATATTTGAAACAGTTCTTGAACTGATTCTCATTAGGAATCTGTCTGTACTTTCAAAAGCAGTATCTGGTCAATGCTTCTGTGAATAAAGCATAAGTAAGCATGTTGATCTATACAGAATTTGAGAGAGTTGTGCCACCTATAAGTAGTGCTATTTGTGGAGGAAATAGCAATTTTGCTATTGCAGCTGTATTTTTGTATCCCCAGATGCCATGTTGCCTAGCAGCATCGTTAGAGAGTGATCTCAGATGTTCTGCACGGCGCTGATGTCTCTGCATCAAAGATTGCAAATGGCATGGGTTACCTGTTTCTCCCTTCTCATCTTCTTATGTATGATAATCATCCTGAGGCAAAGTAGAAAGGATTCCTGACCCATTTTTCCTGTTCTGTAGAACAGTATTGGTGTCAGGGTCCTGAGCGTATTGGTCAGCCTTAATGACCCCGAGTATTAGTGTCCTGGAAAGAGGGGTAAATGTCCATTTGTAAATGGAAAGCAGGCCTCTACTACTCCAACGTGCACATTTTCAGAATTACACACGTCATGAGAACATTCATATAGTTAAAGTAAATTTTCAACTTCATGCTTAGATCCAAGGAGGCACTGAAGCATTGTGGTGATTAGTGTATACCTCTGTTTTCATGGTAATGTTCATGGTATTGTATGTTAGATATATCAATGATACATTGACATGAAATAATCTTTGGATAAAATTTGGACATCAGACATTTTAGGAGGAAGAACTAGAATTCAGGTATTATGTTTCTTTAAAGTTTTCTTATGTCTGCAAAGTTCAATGGCTATAAAAGAAGAGGTTGAGCATATGGACCACTCTTGTTTAGCTTGCTGGATAACGTTTTCTCTTGAGGTGGGAGAGATGTGGTCGAACAGAAAATTCCTCTGGACTCTTTTCCACTTCAGGTTCATTCTATGACTTCCCATCATCTGTGCATGAACTATCAGATATACTTGCATAGCTTCTATCCCGGAGCAGTCAGGTTATAAAGGGTGCTCAGTATGCTCTGATAACACCAGTGTTTTTTCTAGAAGCTGAATTCTGATCCAGAAGTATCACAGCTTCACTGTGTCACTGCATGACAAGAACTGAAGATGTGGTGCTGGCACACCAAGTACTACTGCTTTGATCCTGAAGGGCTGATACAATCTGATTTTCTTCCATTTAACTGTATCTCTGTTCCCCATTTTCCAAATAATGAACAGCTGACTGTACTGTACTGGGGAATGGGGTGGAGAATTTACATCGCCTGATTATTAAGGGGCTCTTTTTAGTTTTCCTACCATCTTGACTTAGCAATGCCCTTGATGCCAGCGCTGCTTTCTGCGCAGGGGAGCTGTAGGCACTTGGTGTCTTTGAGAACTTCACTGCTTTGCAAAATGTCGAAGTTGGCTACTGACCCCAAAAGCTTTTGGTGTGGGAAAGTGTTGAGAGAGAAAAAGAGAACAGATGGAAACTGATAGACATCCTACTGCTGTCTCATTTCCTTGGGAAACCAGGCTAAAAATAAGTTGAAAACTTGAGAACCGATACTTTGTTGTGAGTGCCCAATCCCCTTGGCAGTCATTCTCACTCATCCAAGAAACCTTTAGGTGAACTCAAAGATCTACACTTCTGTGAACTGGAACTAAAAGGATAATCTGCTGTTGCATGCAAAGGTGAATATCTTTGGAATACACGTATTCACTGTCTGGAATACAGAGAAATACACTCGAGCCAAATGCAAAAGGCGTCGGTGTGTGTCAGAGCATGCTCGGCGCATACCAAGAGTTAGAGGATGATTTCCAGTGAAGAGTTTTGCCTTTTCTAACAGGATGTGCAATATCATAACCTTCCCGTGGTCTGTTAGCTGCAGCCTTCCCCGTTTTGGCTGTCCACTGTGGGGCAGCTCGCTGACCTCGGGCTGCTGTGCTGCGAAGGAAGGCTTTGCTCGGAAGTGGGGCTGCTGAGGGAAGCAAATCCGTTTGTGTGGTCTAGAAAGCATCCACTCCATTAATGCTCCAGTGCCGGTAATCTGAATGGCATGGTACAATCTTCTGAAAGTGTCTGGACGTAATGATGACACCTGTCATCTTTCAGTTTGATTTTATCCCTTATTTTTCATTCTTAACTTTCTTGATGCGAGTAGTGAAACAGGAGCACCCGTGATTTGTGCTCCCAGACATGCGTGTGTGGAACTGCCGGGGTGGAACGGGCTGCAGTGTATTTTACCCTGCATTCTGCCAAGGAAATTGTGTAGGCATTTCCCAGACTATCAGATGTATGTGCAAAAAGCTTGAAAATGCCTCCTCTGCAATCTAAAGGACTACTCCCATCGCATTATGATTTATTAGGCCTGAGAATTGTTTCCGTAACATTACTGTAAATAACTCAATCCTGAATTCTGCGACTGAAAATGCTTTGATGCCTTTATATTTTAACTGGCTTTAGAGAGCCAGCAAGGTTGAACTGAAGAAAATTACCTTTTGGGATAAACTGCTGTAATATTTTTTCTCCAGATCTGAGATGAAAGTAGCTGTAAATATGGTTCAGAAATTATTCTCCCATCTAGAGGTTAAAAATAGAACTTAAAACTCACTCCAGTTCAGTTGCTGTTGTGGGAATTGGGGAAGGAATTAATTGAAGTTCTATGACCTGAGTTAAGCAGGCTGTTATATTTAGATGGTCAGACAAGCTTCTTTTAGCCTTAAAACCTAGAGATCTCAGTAAGTTATATGCAACTTCTATAGAGTGAAAATAAATATCCATGTTTGTATTTTTCTAGTATTTACAAATTAGGTGAGATGATTAGAAATTGCAGGAAAATGTCTGGCATTTCTGAGGGAATAATGACTTTTTTCAGTGGTTTGCCTAAGGGCTTTTGATACCAAAATAGTAACAAGATTCAAAGTACAAAGGAGGTTGATTTAATATTTCTTTAGGGAACTGTCCTGAAGAATATGTAACAATCTGCTTCAGACAAGGAAATGTGAACCCAAAGACATTTTCTAAATACCACATTCTTCCAAGCATTCACATATAATTGCATGACTGCCAGTGACAGTCGCATTCAATTGTTAAAGAAAAATTCTGGCTGCATCTCTGAACAGATGGGTAAAAATGGGGTATGTATTGAGGCCAGCATCTATTGGCTTGCTTTGAAGAGGTCAGCAGATTACAGTAATCTTCACTAGCCAAAACAGACCATTAGGCATTTGGAACTATACCAAATACATGAGGTTTTGGTTGGGTTTTTTTTTTTTTTTTAAATCTGATCTTTTAGAATATGGAGCTAAGTTTAGAGGCTGTACTTAAGCCAACGATGCATTTTACCAATGTAATGGATCTGGGTGCTTTTAAGCTCTGAAAGTAACTTTTATGAATTCATTTAAATGTATTTCTCCACAAAATTTGATTTTAGTGTTCAGTGTCATTCAAGAAATTAAAGAAATACATATTTTTAACTTTTCAAAAAGTAGCAGGCAAAAGCACTTAATTTTGCAACTTAAAAAAATGTAGGTTTGAGCTCTGGATGTAGTTCTCTTTTACCATCCTGCCTTCCTTTTTAAAATCAATATAATGAGGTTTGTCTTCAAACTGTATTTTAATTTGTATTGACACACCTTGCATTCACAGAGGTCTGTATTAAGTATGAGTATTAATTTTGTTCTTAACTGACAGTTTATTTCAAATCAGTTTTGTTTGTCTAGCTGCAGAGCATTAACAGTATCAGCCTATTTTGTCAAATAACGAGAATATTGCCTTTTTCTTTTTCCAGGCTTTTTGAATGACTCAGTTACCAAGTGCATCGTGGCTCTACGCTTGACGGTGGTGGTGAAAGTGAGCACCTGCATGGCTGTGGGGGGCCCGTCAGACAGCTTCCCATGCTCAGGGAAAGGGAAATGCATCACCAGGCCAGACCAGGTAAGGTCAAGCGACCAAGACATTCCTCTGACGGGGCAATTCTGTGATCTGCATTTCAGCAGAGGGCACACTCTCCTTGGTCTTCGTACTTGCAGCTGTGAGACGGGCATCGAAAGCTCACGGGTGTTACAAACCAGCAATACTTACCTGCTGTACCTGAAAATCAAGCACTTGAAGTAAGAAAAGAACACAAGTGAGATGCAGAATTCACACCCTGCCCTGGCAATAAAATCAGTTGTTCAAATGAGGTGTGGGGAATTCGTACTGCATCTTAGAGTCGCTGTAGAAGGAAGGTCCTCTAAAAGAGGAGCACGGCGTGGGCACTTGGCATCTCCAATCTCCCGACCCATGTGCTCGGATCTGTCGAATTCTCAGCCTTGGCAAAGGTTTGAGGTCAGCTTTAACGAGTGCTGCTCTCTCCACATCTTGAGAACTGCTTACTCAGAGCAGGCTGAGCAGTGCAGTGGAATTACCTGGCCATAAGGATGGGGAGGGAGAGAATGCAGGGCTTTGGTGGTGCTCGCCAGGGTTCCGCGCAGCTCGGGCCTCCAGGAAAGGCTGCAGGGAGGGACTCCCGTGGCAGCTCTGCTGCACACTGGGGGCTCTGTGGGATCTGGCAATGGGAGGAAATAACAACCAGATCTGCCCAATTTGCAGTCTGTTTTCTGCTTTTACAAAAGCACACTGGGCTTTTGTGATTTAGATACGGTATCCTCTGTTACCTCCTATACATGTAATCTTTTATTTCATGGATTCAAAGTCATTTACAGCACAAATATGCATAGATAATCTTTGGTTTTATTAATATTCATTTGGGAGATAAAGGCAGTAGTAACTGTTGAGTAAATATTAACAGCTGTGAGCCTGCTGTGAGCACAAAAAAACTGGCATATTGAGTGAATTCACTTTCAGTTCATCTGCTACCATTTTCTGATTTAAATTCCCAATAAGCATGTTTGATAGAAAATGGTGTTTTGAATTGTAACAACAATAATTAAATTGCCACAGTAATCTATACATACATGGCAGTACTAACATCTGGAATAATTATCTCTTTTATTTCTCAAAAAGGAATTTTGTAAAATGCTTGAGGTAATGTGTGAGCATAATTATTGCAAGATGAATTTGGAAATAAACGCTCCTTTACTATACCAGCTGGCTGGTATCCAAATAAATTATTCATTTGGCTACAGCGTTCTATTTCCTAGTCCGGTTTAGTTTTTGGGCTTTGCTGCATTTATAATTTCTATTTTATAAATTCAGTATTTTGCATTTGACTTACATAAATAATATGTTCAAGTTTGCAATGCATAACAGCATGCCAAAATATTGTCTTTTTCCAATTTTTTGTCAATTTGAGAGTTAAATTTTTTGATGGATTGCCTCATTTGGTATATTTTCATGTTGTTTGTCCAATTTTATGACTCTATTTTTTTTTATCTTGCTTCATGTCATCTTACAAATTACTTCCTATATCTATGCAGAAGAACTAATGCTTTTCTGTATTAAGGGAATAGCATATATGACCTCTAATAATTATCCACGTGTTATTAATCTTTTGAGATGTGTAGCAAATAAAGTAAAATTTTATTTTAAAAAGACAGACAGACTGGCTTCACAGCAAGAAAGAGAAGCAATTATTTAACTCAAAAAAAGATAAAGCAGTATGTGTGTGTTCCTCCCTGTAATCTTGACACTGGAAGCTTCGTATGCTCAAACCAGAACGGTGAGTGACGAGGGAGCCCAGCCTTGTGCACGTGCAGGCTGATGTTTTCCCTGGAATATTATCTGGGTATCTTTCCATTGTTAGCTCCCTGAACCTAATAATAGGAAAACTTATGAAGGCAGAGTTTTTGGTATAACATGCATTGGGCTGTAGTTGCCCAAAAGCCTGAGCCCTGGTGGCTGAAGCTGTGGGACACATAACCCATATCAAAATCCACTTCTGAAGAGTAGCTATCAATTAATGACAGACAGAGGTCAAGAATTAGCAGGATTTCCAATATGTCTAAATATATTTTAAAATATATTAAAAATCATGTAAGTACATTTATATGACCATAAAAGATATTTAGCTATCTTAAAATAAAATTTTAATGTCAGAAATGCAATTGCTTCTATTTTTGCTGTTGCAAACTGCTCCTGAGTTTTCTAGAACTTGAACAAATGAGAAATGCTCTCAGTGACCCTCTCAAATGCCACCAAACCTGTGCCAGGTGCCTGCTGGGCTGGGGTAGCATGCTAGAACATCCAGTACAGTGACCAAAATGAAATTAATTTATATCCAGCCTCCCACTCCAGGGGGAACCAAAAGACCATGTTTTGATTTTTCTTTTTGTCTCTGCTGTGTTTCTCAATCTATGTGAGCTTTCCTTTAGCCTATTTAGGTGCACCAGGTAACTTCAGACAGGAAACTGATTCATGCCCATTAAGATGAAAATAGAAGGTGCATATCTCATTAGGTAGAATGTTTTTGCCATTTTTAAACTCAAATGATGTGAGATGTGCTCTGAAATATCTCAATGATTTCCCTAACGATGGAGCAAGCGGCTGCCAAAATTACATCCTCCACACGACATCCATTGTGTCTGTTTCCCACGACGCACTTCTTTTTGCAGAACATAAACTTTAATTTTCTTTAAAACTGAAACACGCCCTTTGTGATGTGCTGCTTGTTTAATTCATTCTGTTTTGCACAATCCAGTCTTGCAGGATGCAAAGCATTCTTAGAAGAATGCACTGAAGGCCCAATGCCGTGAGCAAGCTCAGAGCCCTGCTGGCTGCAGTCACTGCTCCCAGTGCCAAGATTAATGGGTGTCTTTGGGGTTTTATGTACTTCATAGTTTTATTTCAGTTCTAGTAGAATGTAAAAAAAAGTAGGAAGGCATCTGCTTACTGGGAAATGTGAATGTAGTTCCCAGCCTGCAGAGATACAAGCACGGGGGTTACTCTTAGTGTGGAGTGCATGGAACCATAAACCAATGAATTCCAGTCTGACCTGGCAGCCTTGGCCTGGTTTTACTCGTTCCTTGCTGCTCTATAATTTGACTTCTACCCAGCTGGACGCTTTTTATCCAGGGGGGTCATGAAAGGCGAAGTTCTAATGCAGAGTTTTCTTTCAATGATTGTTGCTTTTTAACGGAACAACAAATTCATCCCTTTGAGCCAAGGCCTGAAGTGAGGGGGAGCCCAAGGGATGCCTTTTCCTTCAATCAATACACTTGATTGATAGTAGGTAATTTTGGAGTTCTTAATGACATTAATTCCAGCACAGTGGCAGTGTGGAGCTGCTTCTTGACTCAGTTTTCCTCAAATATGCAAGTACATGTTATCTGTTCAGAAAAAAAAAAAAAAAATATAGTGTCAATTGGTAAGAGATGATAACCTAATCTTCTCCACAGAATAATTTGTCAGCATCTCAGAACTGGTACCTGTCATTAGATATTTCAGATTGAAGTGTTACAATGCTTTTCTTCTGCAGCTTTCAATCCCCTTTTTGTTAACCACTCTTTAAGGTAAATTGATCCCTATATCAAGCTCTCGAGGAGGTTTTATCCAGGTCTTTTTTAGCTTCCTATTTCAGCATCATTGCTGAAGCAGTGCCTGATTGTTGAATTGTTTGAATGTTTTAATGCCTCCCTTTTAAGGATGAGCTTTTGGTGCAGGCAGAGCCATGCTGCTGGACAGACCACATTAATTATCTTAAAGATAGTTACCTGCCATGTGAGGATAATAATTTTGACTGTGTTTTGCTTGCCTGTCTTTCCTTTCTGTTGAGCTACAGCCCTGTTTGGAAAGCTGTCATTGATGAGGTGTGAGATGCTCAGAGGGGTTTGGTGAGGAGGCTGCTGGGGAAAATTCCAGAACAAGTGCACTGTGCACTTAAGAAGTGGCTTCTGGCACTCCCCATAAATAACGTACTCATGGTTTGGAGTTTTGAAGATGTATCGTGTTTATTCTTGTATAACTCTACCAGTGTGATATTTCTAAGGAAGAGTGAAATCTGGAGTTTACTGAGTGAAGTTTTTTTATTTATCTGAAGATGATAATTTTCTACTTAAGTCACAGCCGTTTATTCATATGAAGCAAAAGCAAGCAGAAATAGAAGCGCCCATCTCGTTGTTTCCCGTTCCATGCGTGCTCTGCGCTTTGCATTCCGTGTTTGTGCTGGGGTTGTTCAGCCAGAGCTGCGTTCAGCCCTGCAGCTCTGGGCACAGCCCGGTGAGGGATGTTGCCATCTAGTGTTCCACGAGCGGGGACTCAGCTGCCAGCCCAGGGCACGCCAGAGGAGAGAGCTCCCCTTGCTTTTCCTGGAGACCTCCTTGACAGTCCAGTGACAGTCACTCACCGAAAAAGTTCCAAAGTCTGATTTTAATTATTTTATTACCAACAAAAATGTACCGTATCATGCTTCCTGTGGGTACTTGAAACGTTTAAGAGGTGTAGTGGTCGTGATTTTTATTAAACAGCGAAGTTTGGAGAAGGTAAGGAATACGCTCAGGAGCAGATGTACTTTAGCAGATTTGAAAGGGGTTTTACTGCTGAAGTCCACTGAAGTGAGCCTCTGGGAGCCTGTCATGTAAAGAGCACATATTTGTAGTAGGATTTTGTTGCAGTAAATCAGCACATTATTGATTCTGACAGCTATTTCAGCCTATAAATCTATTTTCTGGAATGGAAGAAAAAATATGCAATGATTTAGATAGTATGGATCTGATCCCAAGCTCCTCTTCTAGGTGAAATGACCCAACATCGTCATTAAAAATCTGAGCGGCAGAATTGGTGCAGGTTTAGTGTTTCAAGGAGTAACTTTGTTCAGTTGATGTATTCATGGCAACTGCTGTTGTTAGGAACAGGAAAACCAAACCATCTTTGCTCCGAAGTGTATAGAATGAAAACATCATCTTTGAAAATCTATTATGAGGTACATATGCTCTTTGTTTTCAGGCAGCGTTTTTTTGTGAGTGTGAAGATGCCTATAAGGGCTCCCTGTGTGAGGAATTTGATGCCTGTCAGAGCCAGCCTTGCCAGAACAACGCAACCTGCACTGATGTGGCACAGAAACACGACAGGAACAATTTCACCTGCACCTGCCTGCCTGGTAGGTCTCCAGCTCTTGAATAATGCAGCCTTGCTTGACATTCGCTGCGCCTCTTGCAGAGCACTGAACTGCACAGCTTCTGACACCACAGCAGACAGAGAATGCAACAACAACATAAGGGCAGTGGGGGGGTCTTCACTGGTGAAAAGTGCCATTGAAGGCACACGTCTGAACCCTGACCCCAGGAGGGAATTAATGAAAACTACTGGAACTTTACCTACTAGAAACACAAGAGCAAAATCTAGTTTACATCAGCATTATCAGTTGTTGGTTTGGTTTTTTTTCCGAAGAATTCTGTGACCAACAAACAAGAGCTTAGGTTTAGCTTTTTGGGTTTTGTAAATAATACTTCTTAATGTTTTGGTTTTTTTTTAATATCAGATATCTAATGTCATTCAAATGGCTCAATCATTGTTAACTTTAGTGGTTTGTGTTTCTACCCGTAATTATTTTATCCACCAATATTTGTATCCATGCACTAAAAAACAGTCTGGAAAAGGAACTGTTTTCATTTAACATTGAATTTCTAGAAAATATTAATTTCATAGTAAAAATATTAAAGAAAATTGTAGGTAAGAGTTTCATTATTCTATATGTCTCCATATGCAAGTTTCAGAAACATTTATATGTGAACATGATCATGTTTCCAGTCAGCGGATGCAGTCTTTTATAATACTTCATTGTTGCCTTTGTAAAATTGGTGGGAATTTGGGGCCAGTTAGAATTACAGAAAATCACCAGTTTTCCAGAGTGAAGCTGAGATCCCTTGCTCCAAGGGATCTGCCATATGAGACCACATTTCTGGCTTTCAACCTCTTTGTTTTTCCTCCGGTTTAGGTGATTTAATGGAATCATTTTACAAGACACAGCAGTTTCTTTTCTCAGGTTTTGCATTGCAGAAATAGTTTTATAATTTAGCTCTCTATAGCATTTGAAAGTGCAAGTACACAGAAAGATATTTTTCTGTACTACTGTTGTAGCAACTCTAATACTCTGTATTGACAACTTTTTTTATGGTGACATCATAAATTTAAACAGGTATGGGTCTTACTGTGTGCAAAAACATACCCATTTGGATTTTGGATGCATTAAAAATAATTATTTACTAAAACCACGTTTTAGGGGGGGTTTCCCCTTCCTTTTCCTTTTTCTCCCCTGCATAAGCTGTATCCCATCCATGTATGTCCTCAGTCCCACCTTCTTCTCTGCCTGTTCCTGGCAGTGTTCCTCTGGTCACAGCTTACTGCTCTTCAACACCTGCCCTTTGGTTAAACATGTTCCTGGAAGATATTTATCATTTTTTGTAGGGTTCCTTTAGAAATATGTATCTGTGTGTAACATAGGTTTTTTTCTTCAGTAATGCATCCAAGATATTTTCTTGGAGGCTCTTAAAAATTAGAAAAGGGGAATGCGTGGTATTTGTTATGAAATTTAGGTATGGAGCCTAGAATAATTTAGGTTGTATTTTAAGTTTGTTCATTTTTTGGGGATGTGTTACAGACATCAGACATATGGAACAAAGCAAACTTATGGTCAAATAGCACAGTACACACAGTCTGTAGCTTGTGAACTTATAGAAGCTTATTTGGAAGAGTTTGCAACTGTGCTGAGCAGTTCTTCACAGCTCCCACTTAAAATAAACACTCTTTTTGAAGCCCAGAAGTAGGAGCAAATGACAGTCATTCAGCATATGCACAAATAATTCATAGTGTCAAGTTCTGTTTAAAGCCTTGCTAAAGATTATTGACTTGAGATTCAAGTTGCATTTGAAAACCATTCAAAAACGACTTTTATTTTTGGTTATATGAGCACCAGTGGGGCCCCATATCTCTTGCAAATTCCCTAATGATGCCAGAGTATTGCTGTTGGTAAAACACAATAGATGTGGCTGTTTTTTATGGTTCTTCCGTGAAGCACACATTTAAATCTGAATTTATAAGAAACGAGAGACTGTCCTGGATTCTGTAGCTCGTATTGGTTAATTTGATTCAAGAAAAGTGATGGTACTCTTTGGGTGGCAGAGCAGCGTGTTCAGCAGCAAACCCCTGGGTTGTGCTCCATCTCCTGAGTGCTGTGAGCTGTTTTGCAGGTTACACCGGGGAGCTGTGCCAGTCAGAGATCGATCACTGCACGCAGCAGCCGTGCCAGAACGGAGGGACCTGCTCCTCCCACCTCCGTGGATTCAGCTGCCAGTGCCCAGAAGGTAACCAGCAAACACCTGGCTAGTGCCTCAGACAGCGTGCTGCTTTCCAGGGTGTACTTCAAATCCCCAATTCTATTGGCATGGAGATTTAAATGTTTTTAAAATTGTGCCTTGGCTTGTAGTTGTAGGCAGAAGAGAAAACCTGATAAGAAATCTTGGTATAATCAGCAACAGGCTATGAAGTTGTTGTAGGAGTTGAGTGTTTTGGTATATATGTGGTGCAGAAATTTCATTCTACAATAGAAATCAGGCTCCAGTGCGGATGAGAGAGGTGAATTTGAGGAGAATCAGGGTGTGATCTAATTTTTATGTTGTCCGCTGTGAGACATGTGAGAAAAAGATGCCTGCCTTGTGGTATTTGCACATTTCTGCACATGGGCTGGTTGGCTGAAACGTGTGTGAAATAATAACTAAAGGAATTATTTCAATCGCCCCAAAGTTGTAATTAATTCTCCTTTCCATTTGGACATTTTCCCTTCTTGACATGAAAGCTTCTCACTGATTCTCACTGGTAAACCTTGGGAAGGTGAAACAAGGACACCCCAATGCCAGAGTGTGCTTTCATAACACTGCTGACTGCAGTGGCAGATCCCTAAATTGCGCATGAAAAAATTATCATGAGTGGAAGCTTTCAATTATGAAGCCTCCTATTAGTTATTTATAATTAAGATTAGAACTTTGAACTAATTATACTTCTGTCCTTCCTTGGCCTGTGACTGTTGGTTTTGTTCTGCCAGCACCTTAATGCTTGCTCTAAGGGTGCAAGTCTTTGATAACTGCTCTGGCATTATCTACTTGCTTAATAATGAAGATTATTTGTAGTTTCTTCAGGCTGATTCCTTGGTTTTCTAGAGTGCTATGCTTTAACTCTTAACTGCTGTATTGAAACACAGACTGAAACACTGACAGCCATGCAGATCCCGCATTTTTGGAAATCGTTTCCCTTATAAATAGTAGTGAAATCAAGGAGAAAAAGATCAGCCTTTTCTGCTGCGGGATAACCAAATCCCCGGCGCCTCTTCTCTGTTTGCTCCTCTTTGGATATCTCTGTGTTCAGATACTTGGGTCCTCAGTCTAGTTGCCTGCATTTTTACATAATATTCATCTTCTGCTCCTTTCTTTTCCATCGATCCATATTTGTGTTTGAGAAGTTTCCAATTGTTTCTCTTTTGTGCTCTGCTCTAAGTTTCATTTTGGCACTGTTACTCAGTGTTTAGGCTGTAGGCATTGCTCTTTTTCCTTCTGGGCACATTGGTATCATTTTCTCAGTACTCTGGTCTTTCTGTTTGTTGGCACTCCTGTTTTTGTTATGTGTTCCAAGCTTGTGCCCCTTTTCTGCTTGGAGTCTTGAGGTTTTCTATGGCTTCTGGAATTGCCTTAAAGACACAATGTGATTTTTGACCCTTCCAGAGGAAAGAAAAAACCAAGCCAGTTTCTTAGCAACTTCAAGAGGAACCTTTCTGCTCCTAGGCTTTGTTGATAGGCAAACATGCTTCCTGAAGCTTTCCATGCAGAGTTACCAGATCTAGTCCTGTATTTCTGAGAACAACTGTGCTGTAGAGCAAAAATGGACTTGGGGGAAAAGCTGCTACTCTGGTTATTCATTTATATGACATGCTCATGTGGTATAAATGTTTTCAAAAGCACCGGGGCAGTAAAAGAAAAAAGGCTTTTCCCAAATACACCTATTACTCCTGTTAAAATCAGGTGTTGTACATCGACCTGCATTATTTCCGATGTAGAAAAAACCTTTGGAGGGGATAGAATGTTTTGGAAATCATCTTCCGGACTGGCCAGGATTATTTCTCTTAGAAACACTAGTTTAATATGAGTTCTTTGGGCACAGGAAAATCATTGGTAGGTTTGTAGGAACAAATGACATCTTGTGTGCAGGGCTGCTGCCCCAAAGCTCCTCCCTGACGGGTGCTGGTGGCTCCGAGGGTCAGTGTTCCCCCTGGGCTGGGCTCAGCACACACTGGCACAGGCTGCAGGGCTCTGGCACACTCCATTCCTCTGCTGAGTACCAAGGTGGGTCTTCTTCATTTCCTTCTGGAAAGTCTAATGCCAACGAGCTGAGGAATTCAGATGCCTTGTGGAAGGAAAGAAAGAGTCGCTTTAACAAAATGTATTGTCTAAGTTTACTAATTACTGTCCCATGGTCATTCTTACATCTTTTGGGGTGTTATCCTCTCGCAGAGGTGTAATTTTGGGAGCTTTTGTTTGCACTTTAATCTCCGAAGAGATTCAGTAATTTTTGTAAATACAACAAAGAGTAGTTAGTTAATTGAACATCGCAGGTGTGGTAACTTGCAAATTTGCCTACCAACCCCCAATTTTCTAATTTAAGTGAGGTCTCTTGCTCTGCTGCTATTCTGCTGTGCTTAATAGTAATTGCTTGTTGAGAGAAGGCTTTTCTTTCTGCAGTGCTAATTCACCCAGCAGGGCAAGGTAACCAAGGAGCTCATGTCTGTGCAGGAGCTACAGACTGCAGGTAGAGCGGGGCTTGGAGAGGAGAAGAAAATGTGGCGATCTACCACTGCCGTGGAGATCTGCAGCAATTATAAAGCATGTCACTGAACTTAGAGACTTGTTCTTCTTGACAAAAATGATCAGCCAAATGACCCGATCCATGTAAGACCAGACACTGGACTTTTTTACCAGTAGAAATATTTTCTATTATTGCCATCCCCTTTACCTTCTGCGTTATTCCTTGGTGAATTCTGTATTCAGTTCTTTCCAGTTGCCACTTGACTTTGCCTTTCAGTCGTGTTTACACCAGCAATGACCTACCTGCAGGGCTGGGTCCATGTTAGCTGGTTGAAGAGCAGTTCAGGGCATCTTTTTCTGCAGATAATAATTTTCTTTTTTTTTTTTTCATATGGAATTTGATTCTGTTTTCAGTCAATACACCTCTGAATTTGATTTCTATAGTTATTACTTGTGCTATTTGTTTTCAACAGTCGGACTGTTGTTTGTTTAAATGTGCATACAGAAATGCCAGAATAATAGATTTCCATATTTTCTGCTTGGAGTATTCTCAGGTTTGACTCATGCTTGAGATTTGAACTTCCAGAATCACCTAAACGCATTTCACAGTGCAGTCAAAGATAGCACAAGGGCAGCATGTTTTGGTGTATTTTAAACCTGCATGTGTTCTGGAAGTGCTCTGTCACTTGAGCCATCTGCCAGCATCCTCCTCGCTGGGGGAGCGTTGCTGCCGCCGTGAAGGGGCCTCAGTGTGGGCGTGTGACCCCGCATCTCCCCGAGCCTTTCCAGTCTGGGTTCGGAGTTACCTGGGAGATTTCACTGGACCCCTTGGCTGATCTCCTCCTGCTTGGGCTTCAAACTCCTTGCGGGTCCTTTTAGATCTGACCAGTACAGCAGAGGCTTTCTTCCCGTGTCAGTGCGGCACTGCTGGAATTCCCTCCTTGCTCGGAGATTCCTGTTCTCTGCTGATGCTTGGTTATCACCTGCAGGAGGGAGCGCGCTGCTTTCCAGGCTCTCTGCTCAGCACTGGTGAGCAGGGGCTCCTGACAGAGCCCCTGAAGCAACTGGGGCCACAGGACAGCAAAATGGGCAGGACAGAAGGCTCTTGCCTGTTCTTCATCTGCGCCCTGCCACACCGAATTTCCTCTCCTGTCTGTGGCAGAGTTTGTATGACAAAACCTAAAAGTCTAATCTGTAGGTCATTAATTTTCTTTCCATCTTTCTAGTTGTACTTTGTTGTTTTGGTTGGTTTTTTTTGTTTGTTTGGTTTTTTTTTTAATTAGATTATTTTTTCCATGTTTTTCATTCCACAATTCTGATGTAAGACTCATTTAAGGGAGATGTGGCGTTGAAAGTCATTGGTCCAGCACCTAATATTTTGAAGATATCCCCAGAATCCTGCTGCCAGTTGTGACCAAAAAATTCCTACTTTGTCTGGAACTCACTGAGCAATTGTGGCCTCCCCATCTTTCTCAGTTCCATTAACAGAAGTTTTGTTAATTCTGTAAGTGGATCTCTCTAGTACACTCTGTGTGGATTACTCACCTTTGTTTATTATTCTACTGTAATATTAAGAGTTTTTTTTACAATATAAGATATTCCAGGGAATTTTAAGCCTGAAAAGGGAGGGTCTGTACAAATGGACCAAATACTGATTTTGAAAAAATATAAGTGAAGGGAAAGGACAGTTGGCTCTTTTATTTGGAAGGGTTCTAGAGTTTGAATATGCTTTTCTGACTTGCTTTAGGATACAAGAACCATGCCTTGTGTTACTGCATACATGGTGTATGTGTGTGTAGAGATACGAGCTGTAGTTACTGCAATTTATTAAAATATGATTCTTTCCTACATCTGATTAAAAGTTCCCTTGCAAGAATATCCTTTTCCTTACGTCTGTTTCTGGTGTGGTGTTGCTTCAATTAATCATTGTCTCTTCTGCTAATGAGAAGCCTGTTCTTGTAAAAGATATTCTTTAAATTATTGATACTCAATAAACCCATGTTCTGTTTAAGAGGTTGTTACATTTAACGTAGACATTAACAGTTTGGAAAAATAGGTCAGTTTGGGCTTTTTTCCTTTTTTCTAGGCTAGTCTGCCCCTGATCTTTAGGAAATCTCTTCTGCTTTTCAAGCCAGATTCACTCAGAAAGCAGATAAGCACTGTCAGTTTCAGCAAATATTTCACTGCCTTAATCATTTATAGTATGATTTTAGCTGAAGCATCTCTTTTCATAGGATGTTAATGGGCGAAATTAGAGTTTATTATGTAAGAAGTCTGTATTTTTAAAATATCCATAGAATTAAAAAAGGAATATAGATCTCTGGGTGGCTTACTTGTAACGCGCTTTGGTGATTAAAACTGCCTGCATATCAGGATGCTTACTTATCAAACCCATTTATTCCTTTCAGGATTTTTAGGAGCCACTTGCGAGGACAAAATCGACCCTTGTGCATCATCTCCGTGCCAGAACAACGGCACGTGTTACGCAGACAGCCTGGCCTTCTCGTGCAGCTGCAGCCCCGGCTTCACAGGACCTACCTGTGCTCAGCTGATTGACTTCTGTGCCCTGAATCCCTGTGCACACGGCATCTGCCGCAGCGTCGGCACCAGCTACAGATGCCTCTGTGTCCCTGGTTCGTACCAGCCCTCACATGCTCTCTGTCTGCCAGTATTTTTATATGTAGGTTCCGTGAGTAGCTCAAAATGCCTTCCTTTTCTTCTCTCCAGTCTATAAAAGAGATTGAGCAGATGTTCTGTCTGTTTAGAGTAATGGCAGGAATCCACACGTTGCACTGGAAAACCAAAAAATTGCAGAGCGAGCACTGAAATACCCAGCGAGATCCATATGGCTGGAGTGAACTCTACAGCTGTGTTACAAAACTGAAGTCTGCAGGAGAAATCTCTCTAAGGCCAGGCATCAGCGCTGCTGCAATGACAGAGCTGGGCAGAGAGAATGGAGGATGTGATGCTGAGCATTAGGGAAAGAGGAAACAGACAAGGTGGCTGAACAAAGGGAGAGAAGGAAAAGTATTGGCTACTCGGAAGGGTTTATTTCTGCCATGCATGTTTACATAAGTTGTGTCTCTAGAGAAGCTCCAGCTGGGCTGCTCAGGTGAGCTGTGAGGAGGCTCAGCTGGAAGCGTTTGTCAGCCCAGCCACGGGCTGCAGAGCCTCTGCTTCAGCTCCAGGTGTTCTCATCCTGTACCAATCTGAGGACAGTTGGGTGCTGATAGCTCCCCTTATCCACTGGAGCTAGGATAATTATTAGCAGGTGAGGTAGCAGGGGAAACTTCTGCTAACCTGTGCCACACAGCCACCCCTGCTTCAGCACTTACACGGTGAGCACCAACCTTTACTTCCACTTGAATGGTTTTGCACCTTTTTCCTTTTTTAGTCTGTTCTTATAAAGCTATAAATTTGAAAACTGAAGAAACTAAGGGTAAAGCAAGTTTCCAGTGTGCAGAGGATAAACTAAGGAGTGATGTTTAATAGTTAGCTCTGCTGTGACATTCACATTCTTCTGCATTCCTTTCAGAGAAATACCTTCTCTCTGCTGCTTTTCCTCGTTTTGTGAGAAACCAGTCACAATTCTTCATCTCTTCCATCTCAGTTTGCAGGGTGTGCACCTGTCCTACTAACCTATTTGTGGATAGGGGGATTTTGTAATGAAATCTACTCGTTCAGCATTTTTAGGTGGTGTCAGAATTTACCTGCTGTTTAGAGACATGAAAGGGCCCATCAAAAATTTCTTGGGAGGGACTCACAAATGACCAGAAGAGATGGAAATTTGTTGGAGTTGACAGATTTATAATTAAAGTATATAATCTTTTATAAAGGAGAAAAATACAAAAGTAAAATACAGACAATAACATAGTAATGCTACCTTATAATGCATTTGTTCACAGCACTTTTCACTGACACTAGGAAAGCTAGACATTTCTCTTTCCAAGAAATCCAGAGAAGTTATACTCTTCTTCAGCATGTTCTTTGCCTGTAGTTCAAACAAAGAAAAGCTAGTCAAATATTCTTGGTCAAATAAAAGCTTTTTTCAGAACTTTATCACCTGAACCTAATTAGAATTCCGTGGTTTGGTTTTCTCAAAATTATTCTGTCTCTCTCAGGACTTAAAAGTAGTCTTAGACCTCTCATGTTATGGAAATTTATTTTTATTTGAACAACATTTATGCTTTTAAAAGTTAAAGATGGAAAGCCTTAGAGGTTGCATCCAGGACCATATTGGCACTATTTATTTAGTTGAACTCTTCTTGTTGCTTCATGTATGACATTAAAAAAAAATACTTATTTTTTCCAAACATTTTGTAGGCTGCTGTAAACTTCAGTTCAAAAAATAACATCCCTTGCTTCACATAGAGGTGGAGCTAGAGGCCAAATGAAGTGAGCTTGTCATTAATCTGTCAGTAGTTTAAGAGCTTGGGTAACTGATTTCAGAAGGTCGTTTAAGAACTGCACTGAAGTGGCAGCAAGATGGGGATAGACAGAATGTTTCCTCCTTTTATACCCTTTATGCCTTTTCATTGCTATGAACATACCATGGTGGGCTTTTATTAAGTCATAGCAGCAGAATTTGAATCAATTGTCTTCAGGTATTTTCCCCATGAATTGAAACGAGAGTAGACGGACGGCAGCCGGCTCCTGTGCGGGTCAGCGTGCACCCCACTCGTGTCTCTGGGATATTTAGAACCTGCATCCTATTTACAATTTTTCCTGAAGAGACCTCAACAGTATTGATTACTTGCAAAGTGAATAAATAAAATTTTTGTACAGTTTAGTAGAATTATCAAGGGTTAATAACAAAGACATTTCCAGGAAAGAAATGGTCTCTGCCTTGTGACCTTGGGGCTTTCTGACCTGCAGGCTCTCAGCATCAGTGTACCAGCTCCTAGACCACTGGTGCTTTGTGCAAGAGGCTTTTAGGCATAGCCCTGAATTCCTACACATTATTATTATGTATTTTAATGGAAGGGTTCTTAAATGACATTTTAGAATTCTCTTCTGTATTGATTTCAGTGACATGTCTGAAAAATAATTTAAAAAACTTTGGCATCAGTCACTTAAAATTTTGTGTTCAGCACTAGGATGCCATATTCTATTAAAAAAATTCTAAAATATTTTATAGAGGATATATTTTATTAATAGAGAAACAAAGTGCCTAAGAGTTTTGCTTATATATGTGACCTGAATTCTGTCCTTTCTTTATGCACTGTTTTACAGTGTCAGTTCACTTTTGGATTTTCATCTGTGTTACTTCTGCCTCAGAAATTAAACAAGAGAGGAATTTTAAATTGTTCCAATTAGTCCAAGGTCTGTGCAAGTCTCCTTGCTTAGTAGGCAGTTTGGCTTCCTTGGTTTTTTGGCCAGTGTACAGATTTGAAGAATGATAAATGATAGTGGTTATACTTGCATAGCTGCACAATTTGCAGAACATGAACAACCAGACATTTGCTACGATTTTTTTTTTTTTGTGTGTGTGTGTGTACTGGCTTTCACTGTGGGCTTTCATCTAATGGCTTGTAGAGGAAAGCTACAAAAGATTTGTATGAGCTAGCTTGGAAGGCAGTCGAATGCTCCGGAATGTTCCTGTTTCCAGAGCGGAAGGAAAAGTGTGTGAGTTATTTCCAAGTGAAGGTTCTGCTGAGGGGCTCTGTGCATCTCCCAGGCCTGTGCAACCACACCTGCTTTGTGCTCTGTGTGTGATCTTGCACATGGAACCTTATCTTAAATCTGTGTTTATATGCTTACACACCCTAAGTATTCACAGTTTTCACCTCACCGTTTACAGGTAACAAAGAAATTCTTAAAGTTTGGGCATTAGATTCAGAGTTTGTGTCATGTTTTACTTCTTACTTCATATTAAAGAACTGATTCTAATAAAAGTTCTTGCGCTCATTTGTTGGATTCTCATCTAGAGTCTGCTTGGTGAAACTAGTGGGACCCCTTTGTGTCTGTTTGTGGAATGTTTATTCAGTCCCTGGATCCCAAAACAGTTTCTTCCTCCTCTTTACCCTTTTTACTCTTTATATGCAATTGTTTTAGTACAGCTACCATTATAAATTTCAAACGTAAATATTTAATATAGCATTTTTAATTTTGTGTGGTCATAAGTGGAGAAACATAGCTAGAAACAGTTTAATATCACAGTAAAATGTTGGGTTTGGGTTTTTTAAAGACATAGATTTTGTAACAGAAAAGCGTGTGTACGGACAGTAGCACCTGCCCTCTATATAAATATATGTGATGGTGAATGTAGAACACGTGGGGAAAAAAAAGAAAAGAGGATTCAGAAAAAGAGCCACAGGGTACAGAAAGTGGCTGCAACTTTAGAAGTAGTACCATGGAGTTCATTCCCTTGATTTTACTGCTCATGCAGCTTCACAGATCGTTCTAGGAGCATAGATTTATTTTAGTGCCTTAGCAGAGGTTAGAGCAACGTTTGTCTGCAGCAGTTGCAATTTTTCTTTCTGTGTCTTTTCCCTTCCCTCATTTGTAACTGGGGCAGGATACGTGAGCTCTGGAAGAAGTGACTTCAGGTTAACCCCAGTTCCTGAAGTCTCTGAGCCCGTCGTTGCTGCTGTTTGCTCCTGTTGTTTCCACCTGTACGTTCAGACCACCTTCCACGCAACCTGGCCACGCTGGCGAGCGTGGCTCCCTACCTTCCTGCCAGCTGGAGCGTTCTCTCTCTTATTTAACTGCTGTCTAAGCCCAGCCCTTACCTGAGCGCGTTTCCCTCCTGGCTCCTGACATGCAGATCAGAATTGAACGCTGCTCCCTGCACAGCTGGGCTCTTCTGCCCTCTACCCTGAGCCCTCCCTCGCACACGCCACGGGATTGCCGCTCTGCTGCCTTGCCTGGGGAAGTGGTAAGTATGGATAAGCCCAGGGAATCGCTGTCGAGGAGTTAGTGCCTAAAAAGATTTCAGCTTTTTCTGTATTGATTTCTCAAGGGAAAGCAAGGTTTAGGCTCTTTCTTTTGTCAATCTGATAGCACGGATATTCTCGGGAGATTACTCTGCAGTATCTTTTGCTCTTGGAGGCTTTGCCAACGCCCACGTCTGCTCCCCATCAGCCCGTGTGACACAGTCTGGGGGGGTCCCTTTCCCATTTTCTCCTTCTGCAGTTTTTACCAGCCGTGTGCAGAGACAGTGCAGCTCAGTGTGTAGCTGAAGGCTGTGCCAGAACACGTCAGGAAAACAACCTGCTCTCCCCGAGACACCCTTCCTGCTGCTTGTGAAGAAGAGGAAGAATTCGGGGATCAAGAGGAGAATGGCAACAGATCTGTTTCTGCTTTTGTAAAGACCAGTGGCAAAGGGATGGTCACGAAGAGGGAAAAGGGATTACATAAGGACATCTCTATTTTAGGGCACTTTAGGTTTCCTGTCCATTCCTCAGCCTCTGAAGAGAGCCATCAGAATTGAACCTTCATTTTTCAGGTTCTGCTTGAGTTCATGAAGATTCTATTACTGAAGATTTTCCAATTTCATGTGACCTGGAAAAGTTGCCCTTCTTTGAAGCTGCAGTGCCTCCTGTGGTTTTTTTTAAATCCTGTTCAGGACACGGTAGCTGGAGAAGTATTGTTAATGTAGGTATTTTTTTGTTTCTCTCTGAATACATCCACAGAAATGTTGCACACCACAAAGGATGCAAAGAGTTGCATCTGCCACTGGCGAAAGTAAAAGCAGCAGAATCATAACACTACCAGAAAGAGAGGAAGCAACCACACTAGAATCCATTACTCTGAAGTTATTTATGAAAAATGCTCCTGTTTCAATCTAAATTCTTCAACAAAAATTTAGAGATTATTAATGCAGTCTTTTTGAGGATCTCTGTATGAATTCAGTGTACTGGAGGGTTCATGTAGCCACATCATTTAAAGGCAGTAATGCAAGGAGAGCTGTTCATTAAGGATGCCAAGGTGCTCTTGTCTCCCCGAGGAGAAGCATGTCCGTCCCTCAGGTGCTCCACAGCAGAGGCTTCTCCATCCCAGCAGCTCCAGCAGAAGGAAGCTGCTGGCCCCAGGTGAGAGGATGAGGGTGGAATTGTGTGTGAGTGAGACCTGCCCTCTCGTGGAGAGAGGAAATCTCCTGCCCTGGCTGTGTGCAGCGTCTGGCAGTGTGGGCTGGCTGCAGCCCGAGCAGGTGACTCCACAGTTCACTCTGATTTTGGAAACCAGACAACTCTTTAGTCACAAATTCCCTTCATCCTCTTGGAAAGGTGAGAAGTGGGAAGCATTTTTTTCTGAGAATATCAAATTGCTTCGGTGTTAAACACTGGGAATTCCCATCTGTTTTTTCTTTCTCGTTCTCCCGTCTGATTTTAGTGGTTTATATGTTGGCTACAGATCTCACTACATAAGGATATTTCATATACTCATAAGCTAGATAAACTTCATTGTAGGCTAGCAGGAAAACCCATAACATTTAGTATATTTAATTCTCTATTGCCTGGCTGATAGCTTTGGAGAAAGTGGTTTAGAAATGTTTCTTAATGCCTTGGACACGAGTGCAACTATTTCCTCTGAAAGGACAATTTTTGAGAATTGTAGTGGATGGTACTGCCTGTATAACTTAAGTAGTACTAACAGTTGTATCTTCATAAAATTTTGTTTTTAATTATCCATAATAGGGAAGGAGAGGATGAATGCAAATGGTTTCTGAAAGCAGCATCTGTCCTATTTTCTATGATTCTATGAGAACTTTTGGGAAAATTTAGACCAGGATACTGAATATAGATTGCCACTGGGATGAGAATGCCCTTCTCCTTGGTTCTTTGTTCATGATAGATACCCTTCTTTCATATCTATGAGTTTTGCTACTAACTAGAAACTGCTTTAAGAAGTAAAATCACACTGCAGAATCTACGCTTTGTATTTTTAGGCCTTTTTTCTTGGCATCTGTATTCATGCCCATTGCATATTTGTTCATTGTACATTCATTCGTGTAATTTTTTTTTCATGTAATGGGGAAATTGAGCTTTTATAAGCACATGAACACTGTTCCAGTGCATGGTATTCTATCACAGACTACACTACATCTGTAATTGCAGCTACTGTTGAGACTAATGAATGTGTGGCACACCAAGTAATGGAAAAGGTGCTGTTTTCAAATGGATTAACTCCTTCTCTCTTATCTCATGATACAAATGAGTCTGTGGCTGTTAAGGGGCGTGTAGCTTTTATCTGCTTCTGCTTTCTGTGCTTACCTAACCAGCCCGTGGTGGCTTGGGAATGCTGTAAAGACAGGATTCCCTTAATGCTTCCACGCTGCTTGGACACTGGGCAGCACTAAGGCTAAGACATGCCATCGTTCTAACCACTGTTGTGCAATTACCACCTCTGGGGTGAACAGCGGCTTTGATGAAAGGATCCAGAGGAGCTGGGAGATAGCTGATACTCCTGTACTTTACCAGTCAGAGTGTGGGGATTCACACTGCTGCTTCTGGCCTCCATCCTTACACCTCACTGTGGTTGGTTTATCACAGGGGCTGGGAGTTCTCTCAGAGCGTCATGCTTCCAATATTTGCTTGGTAATTTTCTCCTGGGGAACGGGTGCCTTTAAAATCAGCGTCTTGACATAGATCAGTTTGCCCAGTGTATTGAAATTAGCAAGCATCTGCCCTGGGTCTGCAGTTGCCTAATTGTTAATTTTTACTGCCAAGTGCTTCACACCTATTTTCGCTTCCTCTCCGTGTGCTTTAGGGTACCACGGCCTTTACTGTGAGGAGGAATATAATGAGTGCCTGTCTGCGCCCTGCCAGAACGGGGCCACCTGCAGGGACCTGGTGAACAGCTACGAGTGCGTGTGCCTCGCTGAGTACGAAGGTGGGCTGGCTCTGCAATTGTTCTCTGCGTTTCCTGACGCAAATACTGGTACAAACAGAGAGCAGAAATACATCCCTCACCTACAGTTAACAGAGACAAACTTCACTCTTGGTCCACTCTTGATCCCTTCATCTTCATTCCAATTTAGTTAAGATTTAGCTCCTCTGTGAGGAATGCATGTCCTGGTCTGGGCACAAATGGATTTTCTCTGTTCTCCTCTGGTGTAGTTTTTTTCTGTTCCTTTTAAGATATGCTAGAAAGTGATTACCTCATAACTATTAAATAGACTTTTTCATCAGTTGTTGTTGGAGCTTTTACACAGAGAGCTTTCAAATTGCTTTTATATTTTCTCCAATGAAGTGAGCTAAAACCATAATAATAAAAGATTAGTATTTGAAGTAGATTAGCACAAAGAAGTAGAAATAAAAGTTTTATCTCGATTGTTCATTTAGAAGAGTGTAAAGCCTAAAAGAGTAGTAGGCCTGTGACTGCTTTTCCACGTTAACTGCAGCTATTCTTAGATCTGTGTTATATGTAAAAATAAGTTTTACCTAAACAGTAAACCCCAAGAAAGTAATGCATGTAGCAGTGGCATTAGAGTTTCTGTCCTGGTCCCTAGGTTGGAATATGGGCATATGCTGGGTTCTATTTGGTGTGCCAGGTGCAGCTTGCTCTCTCTTTGGCAAGGCAAACCTGCTGGATTCCCCAGGCCCACGCTGGGTGTGAAAGAACGAAGGGAGTGGCATGATGTAGAGCCACCCAGTGATTTATTTTTAACTATACATTGAAATATTTTAATTTTTATTGCCTTAATGATATTCTTCATTTCCAGCAGCAGGTAATGAGAGGCACTAGAATGCTTATGTATGTTATTAAATAAGTTATTACATAAAATCCTTATTCAAGCCAATTATTGTTGACATGTTACTGAAGCATTTTAGATAACTGATCTGTTTATGCTCCATTATATGGTTTTTCATAGACATCCCATAGTTCTTCTGAGCAGAAATTGCCCTGCCTCTCCTAGCCCGCAGCCTGTGGGAAGAGCAGAGGGGAGCGTACAAAGTTTAGGCAGCATAAACCACATGGCTTTAGTGCTGTGGCATCGTTAGCCCGAGGGACAGGTTGGGGGTGTGCCCGCTCACCAGGGGCTCTCAGCTTTTCTCATGTCCCCATTCCATGCTGCCAGGGTCAGGCGTGTCAATGGCAGTGACTGATTTTTCCTTTTCAGGAAGGCACTGTGAGTTATACAAAGATCCTTGTGTGAACATCAACTGCCAGAACGGGGGCACCTGTGACAGCGAAGGTCTGAATGCCACCTGTGTCTGTGCACCTGGATATGCAGGCAAGTGGTCTGTGTGCTGCACAGAACATCCCCCTGGCACTGGTCGCTGTCTGGAGGAGGAGAAACGCCCAGACTGTGGCTCTTCAAGAAAGGAATCCATCTGGGCTTTGCTGTATTGTGAGCAGCCCAGTGAGAATGAAAAATGTTTGATAGTACCCACATCTGCTTTGAACGTGGTAGCAAAATGAAAGCCTGTTAGTAAAGCAACTTCACAAAACCAACAGCTATTTAGCATGGCTTATGACCCTACTACTTGAGACTAGATTGCGTTTTCAAGTCAGTATTGTGAGGATTTCCAGGTAATCCAATGTACCAGCTGGACACTGTTGCAACTGGAAAATGTTTTAAGGGTGACCTTAGTTACTGTGTGCTCAAGAAACGGCTTATTCCATTATCTTAGTAAACAATTGCTAAAAGCCCTAAAGTACTTGTTATGAATCAATTTACACATTCAGAGTTCTGGTAAGAAACTCATTTAATCTTTTGGCCTAGGACTTAGCCTGATGTGATTGGCATAATCCAAATATCTGTTGTCAAGATAATTTACAATCTGATGCTCTGTTGATCGTGTGAGGTACTATCCACTGTGAGAGTAATAGATAAACCCATTCATAGCAAATTCTGCTTTTTGCTCTATTCTAATTAAAGGGCATTCTTTAGAAAAGAATTAGCTGTCCATTGTGCAGTGTCACTTTCTCAGGCCCCGATTACGTGCATTTTTGTATAGCATATCAGAATATCCGTGATCTATTATACCACATTTTCTTGGGATGGAAATTATATTGAAAGAAACGAGACAGAGTTTGTATGAGGTTAGTTAAGGCCCTTAGTCCTCAGGCTTTATTTTCACCTGGTTGAATAAGGATAATACTTCCTTCTTGGAATCTTTTTGATGTTCTGAGAACAAAGAGGTCTTGCACTATAAGGTGTTCAGCAGCAAGGGAGAAGTTAATTGACTGAGGAGGTACTTGCTACATCAGACACTTGCCATGCATAAGTTTGGGTTTGTTTTTGTTTTGTTTTGTTTTTTTTTTCCTTGTATAAGGTGAAGAATGTGAAATTGATGTAAATGACTGTGACAGCAACCCATGTCACCATGCTGGAACGTGCATAGATCAGCCTGGTGGTTACACCTGCCATTGTCCTCATGGATGGGTCGGTGCAAACTGTGAAATACGTAAGTTGTTTTGTAGTTCTCTAAACATTTCTAAAAATTGTAAGTTATATTAAATAAATTAATCTCTAAATACCTATCTGCATAAATACTCTGAATAATATGTAAATGAACAGAATAATTGTAAATTCATTTTATTTTTGGCCATAGCATTACAAAAGTGGTTGCGAAAGTTAAAATCTCCAGTTTCTGGGCGCCCTCCTTTGGGACGTGTCAGACTGGATTGTCAGGGTGCTGTCTCCGAGCTGGGCACTCAGTTTGCCTTTTACTTGTGCTCATGCTTCCCAGCCCCCTGCACACTCAGGGTCCCGTGCTCCATGGTAGCATTAGCACGGTCCTTGCAGGCTCGGATTGAATTCTGAGCACCTTCTGAGCAGCTCCAGTGAGGGGTCAGCTGGAGCTGGCTTACCCAAGGAAACAGACTCTGTGTTGACACTGAGTTCTGACTTTGTATTGGACCTTCCTTCTGAATGCTAGAAAAAGACACAAAGCCAGGCTTATCAAGAAACTGGTGCTGGGGTGACATTTGCCTAAATAGATCACATTTCAGCCTTTGTGATTTTCTGTTTCTGGCCATGAAGGAGGCTCTTGGTACTTAATCTTTTCTGTAGAACCATCCTATTTATTGTTTCCCACTTTTCACCAGCTGCTTTAGCTGCTTGAAGTGACTACCTTAGCAGGATTTCAGGGTTATCTTCTTGCCAGACCATTCTTTTTCATTTCCAGGTGCTGTATATACAACAAACTAGACAGGATGTAGGTTGCCTGAATGAATTGTGATATTTTTAATATCATCTTATGGCCCTTACCAGTATTACCAATTCCAATTAAGTAGGATTAAATTGGTCCTAATTATAAAGAGGATATTCTTCCTTTCAAAATGAAATGCATTTGCCTAAAAAGTTAATGGAGCATTCACTGTAAAAATGCTTACAAATGTCTCACATGAATTCTCTAATGCCTGCTGGTTATTTGTTCATACCATTGCTTTGGCCACTTTTGAAATTATTAATGTAGTTACTGAGGTATGCCAAACCATGTGGTTACTTGAAAACTAACACTATGAAGAATTTCTAGTACACACCATGGTGTGCCTTGAAATCTTATTCTTAATTTCTTCTCATCTTTGTCATCCAGAGATGGAAGACATGGAATCTAAATCAGAAGTGTCTTGTTATATATCTGCACACATTAGATCTGAAGTCAGCCCAGTCTGACAGCCTGACAGGAACCCCTGCAAGTGACAAATGTGCTGCAGGACAGAAATAGGAGCCCATCCCAAGCTGCACAGAGCGCAGCTGTATTCCCTCCCTCACATCCTGCCTGGGCAAACTGCAGTAACAGCGCTTTAGAAACATTAAATCACTGAATGATCCAGGCTCATCCAAACTTTACTGACCTCGGAAGAAGATAAGAGGAACAAAGAGCCAGTCCTTCAACTCAGCTGACATTCGTGAGCAAAGTCTGAGCAGCCCCGAGCTTGGAGGTGCTCCAGGAGCCCCTTCACTCTTGTGACAAAGCATTGCTCCAAACTCTGCCCAGCTGAACTCCACGTTACAGCTCAGGGCTTTCTCTCCACCTCCCTCTAGAACAGATTGCTTTTCTCTCCTGTCCTTGTACATTCACTGTATTTCTACCATAGATCAAGATTTCATCCACAGATGCCACTAAACTGGAGATTTCAACTCAGGTGCTTCAATTATCTGCCATCATCAGCATCCTTGAGAGGTGGCTTCTGAGAATGCCTCGCCCTGCCAAAGCATATGCTTGGAAGCCCTGTTCCCAGACGGGTTGTGACTGAGTAAAGGAAGTTTCCAAATCAGTGCAAAGCAGAAGTACATTTGAAAAAGGAACAGGCACCTACTAGAAATAACTTTTGCAGAGTCCTACATTTCTGTAGTCAGGAAGATTCAAGTCTGTTCCTGTTTTGAAATAATATGAGACCATGGGCTTAAAAGACTGCCAAAAATGAACCCTGGACAGAAGTACAGGTTAATTAGAAATGTTCTGACCTGAGCTGGAGAGAAACAGATGTGAGGACAGAGGCAATTAATAGAAAAATCTGCTTGGCATAGATATAGTTTGGGGATCAAGAATATTTATACAGAAGATCTGGAATACATAAATACAAGAAGCTTCTTCCAGATTGGCTTTACTTTAAGATCTGCTTTGAGAATCTCAGGGAAATTATGCCTGGGAAAGACTCCAGTGGTCTCCCTGCTGTAGGACCTTATGAGGTGTCTTTTTTGTCCTTGAAATGCTGAAGTCTCTGCAGTCTGGTGGGGATAGGCATAAGAAAGTCTGTGTTTCAAACGAAAAACCAAGTGTGCTTAGTACATGTTAAATAACACATTTTAGTGGAACACATTTCACTGTTGGAAAAAAACTGCACAAGAGGACTGGCTGGCTCCTAGAAGCTTTTGCATAAAACCTGCCTGCCTTTAGAGAGCCTGTAGTATATAATAACATAATAGAATAATAATGCAAGAGTGACTCGATGCTTTTCTGTTACTTGGGTTATACGGGACATCAAACTAGAGAGCTGTTCCTGTATGACCTTAAAAATCAACAGAAAAAAGTGAGTGACGGCTCAACATAGAGCTATTCAAATGTGCAACACGTTGGACCTGGTGGTGTATTGGTAACAGAGCCTGGGAGCGTTCAAATTACCTATCTCCATAGCTTCAAAAGCCAGAAATGCTGAAAATGAACACCCTAAAGTATTTCTGTTCAGCAGGAGAGACAGAAATCATTACGGAACGCTAACGTTTGTTTCTCCTTGGCAGATCTGCAGTGGAAGTCCGGGCACATGGCAGAGAGTCTGACCAACATGCCCCGCCACTCGTTGTACATCATCATCGGGGCGCTGTGCGTGGCCTTCGTGCTGATGCTCATCATCCTCATCGTGGGCATCTGCCGCATCAGCCGCATCGAGTACCAGGGCTCCTCCCGGCCCGCCTACGAGGAGTTCTACAACTGCAGGAGCATCGACAGCGAGTTCAGCAGCGCCATCGCCTCCATCCGGCACGCCAGGTGTGTGCCAGCTCTGCTGCCCCTCCTGGGCTCTGCTCTCGGTCTGTGCCAGCCCACGGGCACCCAGGGCTGCTCTGCTGCCCCTCCTGGGCTCTGCTCTCAGTCTGTGTCAGCCCATGGGCACCCAGGGATGCTCTGCTGGGAAAGCTCCAGCTCTGCTCCCCCCTGGGCTCTGCTCTCAGTCTATGCCAGGCCCCGGGCACCCAGGGCTGCTCTGCTCCCCCCTGGGCTCTGCTCTCAGTCTATGCCAGGCCCCGGGCACCCAGGGCTGCTCTGCTCGCCCCTGGGCTCTGTTCTCAGTCTGTGCCAGCCCACGGGCACCCAGGGCTGCTCTGCTGCCTCTCCTGGGCTCAGTTCTCTGCCCATGCCAGGCCATGGGCACCCAGGCCTGCTCTGCTGGGAAAGCTCCAGCTCTGCTCCCCCCTGGGCTCTGCTCTCAGTCTATGCCAGGCCCCGGGCACCCAGGGCTGCTCTGCTGGGAAAGCTCCAGCTCTGCTCCCTGCCCCGTGGGAAGGGTGAGGGCACAGCACAGCTCCTGAGCGCACTCTGAGGCACTCTGACTTCATCTGCTGGAGCTGTGGGACACGTGCAGAGTCCTCAGCCTGCCAGAGCTCCTCTCAGGGGTGTAAAGATTCTTGAACTACTACACACAAGGGTTTGGATCAGCTGGGAAAGGCACGTTGATTTTTGTGACTAATTTACCAGATTACTCAGTGAGAATTTCTTCACATCACTCATTCTTGTGCTCCTATTTGCCTTTCTTACTTGCTTTTCTAGAGAATTTTTTCAGTAATTTTTTACTTTGTAATGTAATGGAGCACTTGCAAGGCAGGGCACTAAATGTCAGAATAATACAAAAGTAGAAGTGGAAGGGATTTGAGAGCTCAGGTGTAAGCCATGGCACTAATATGGCATTAAATATACCTAGCTCGCTGCCAACAATTGTGTTTAACAACTTTCCAAAGGAGTTGAGTAGATTTAGAAAGGGCTTTCCTAAAATCTAACCTGGATTTTCTTTGCTATTAACCTGGCTGCTCCTTTCTTACTGCTCTTCAGGCTGTCATGAAGGATAATTTATCACTGTTCATATCACTTGCACATCAGGTGCTGAGCCCTCCCAGCCTTCTCTTGTATGGTAGAAGCAAACAAAGCAAAACCCTTTCTTTCCTAGGTTTAATTAACCCATTCTTTCAGTATCCTCCCACATCATGTCAGCTTCTTTGTCTTCCTGGGACACACTCCAGATTGTCTTTCTCTTTTCTTTTCTTTTTCTTTTTTTTTTTTTTTTTTTTTAAAAAAGGGCTAGCAGAAATGATCAAATGCNTTTTTTTTAAGAAGGGGATCCCTAAAGCTGGAAGTCCTCTATCTGAAGATTTATGTACACCAAATAAACAGAGTAATCATCTCCTGCACCTTACTTATGGCATTCCTGTTCATACATCTGAAAAATAAACTTGCTTTTTTTTTTCTTTTTTTTTTCCCTCCCCCAGTGACAAATGACATATTTTTGTGACCTGTTAGACCTTTTCCTCATCCCAAGATCCTCTGTGTCATTTTGCTTCCTAGCCAGTATGGTTTCTTCTGTATTTGACATCTCTCTTAATAGGGTAGAACTTTAATTTTTGGTGTTTCTTTTCCCCATTTCTTCAATTTGTCAGGATCACTCTGAATTCCAACAGAGTATTCATGTGTGTTACCATTATAATGCTCTTGAGACAGCTGAGGGAGACTCGTTCCTGTGCACTGACACAGAGAAATGGCTGGTAGTTAATTTTCTGAACGCTCCAGTTGTGTTTCAGTGAAGATGAAACAGGTTAAATTGTACCACTGCTGAAGTCATCCAAACTCTCTGACATGGGTGAGGCGCTCCCCCAGGCTCAGTTAATCACATCACAGCTTTGGGTAGTGCTCTTCAAAGCGTTCCAACTTCAAAAAGCTCCTTAGACTGGGATAGGTTAATGATGATTTCTCAAACCCAGATTATGTCATTAGAAGTGATTGTCCATTGAGGGTTTCCCTATCTTGGAAAAAGTATTTATACTTAATGCAGATGAAAAGAAATGTTTCCATTCCAAATAATTTTCAGTGCCTCCAAGAATATGGTGCCTTATAAAAATCCAGAGCTGCCAAGTCAGGTAACTGTTGCTGGTTTTGAGCAGAGTAGCAACATGTGGTTTCTTTATTCTGTTTTTGGGTAAACTCTGAACTTCTGCCTTCTCAGAAGTTGGAAGATAGCATTTCCTCAGAGTTCAGCTTTCAGTGTTCTCAAAAATCCACCTGAGCAGAGTTGTTGAGGTTAAGAAAGCCCTGTAGTTAGCCATCCCTTGAGACGTTGTTCTAAGGAAGCGGAGGAGCAGGACCCTTCCAAAGGTGAGGATGATGTGCAGTGTCTGTCACACACGCACACCGGAGCTGCTGCAAGGAATGTGTCCTGTCCTCCCAGCTGTCACGGAACCCCCGGTTTCTCTCGAGCTACACAGGCCTCTCTTGCTCAGTGCTTCATTGCAAAAGAGATTTTCTGATTGCTATTTCGTGTAATTTACTTTGTGATTGTCTTTGTGCTGTGTATCCCTGTTATACACTGGTAAGCACTGGAACATCCCCATCCTCACCCATGAACGGACGTGCCCAGGTTGAATGTTGAGCCTGAAAGCTTCCCCAGTGCCACTGCTACACTGTCTACCAGCCCTAGCACATAGTGGTTCACAGGATGGCGTTGAAGCCAACGTTAAAACGATTGTCCATCACGTCCCTTCAGCCTTTTGCCACACTCAGTGCTTCCCAGCATCGAGATTTCCCCACACAGTGTCTACTCTTTCTTATACTCTGCTGTTCGGTTGCCCTGGAAAAAATCTTTATTCACTTGTCTGTATGTGCTTTTGTTGCAAGCAGGCAGTTAATTGATCCGGCACACTCTACAGCAGGAACATGCATCTTTTCACTATTGATTGGCCCTTGAATCATTGCCTCTTGCAGGTGGTATTGATAACTGCTGTGTGTGTTCCTTGCTGTCGCCAGTTAGACAGCACAGCCCTGCTGGGCACTCCTGGCACACACACCCATCGAGCAGAGCTCCCATTTTACCCTTCTGCCTTTGACATCAGCCCCCGGGCTTGGTGAGACCTCTGCTCACTGACTTCTGCAGCACCTGCTCAAAGCAATGGGGTTGAGCATCTCCCTGGCTCAGCCAGCCCACAAACCACTTGCACCTGTGCTGTGCTCTCCTCTCAGCTTTTCTAATTAGGGACACGTGTCAATCCTGACCTCAGCGAGAAGACAGATTTTGTCTTGCTTCACTGTGTGCAACAAGCCCCGTGCTCTCAGAAAGGGCGGGTAGGGTTTGACTGAAATCTCTGGAGAATGTTCACCATCGCTGGTATCTCTGCAAAGCTGCATTTCCTGTAAACCCTTCAGAGAGAGGGTGGAAAAGGGTCATTCAGAACTCAGGGCTGCCTCTGATTTAGTAAGATGCCATGACTTGATTTCTTCGTTCAGTTCTTGAAACTTTATCTCATTTGTAGAAAATCAGTTTTACCCATCATGATGGGGATGAGCAAATGTGCCCTGTCTGTATTTATTAAATAACCTATAGAAGAAGGCAGACATCCAGGCAAGGGAATGAATCTGGTGTAGCCTTATGGAGAGCCGAAGTACTTTGAAAGATGGAATTTTCACCATTTATAGCGTAATGCTTTCAGCCGTTTCAGTTTTGTCTGCAATTCTAAATCCCTGAAAGCAGGCAAGAATGAAATTGCAGAACATGAACGTGCCTAAAAGTCTTGAAGAAAATCAAGTTAATTTTGGTTTAGGTTAAATATTATCCTCAAATTCTGGATTTTCTGGATTTCACTTTCCACTGTGCACCATGTAAATTAATATAGGCTTAATATAGTAGATAAGTGCATAAAAATCCTTGGTGTGGATGACTACATAAATGTTTCTGTGTTTTTTACACTGTCTTCTCTGCATAAGGTCAATAAGAAAAAAATACTTGACCATTTTTTGCCTCATTTTCCTGTGATTTCTTTTGTTGTACAGAGTTTATCTAAGCTCTCTGACTTTGTTTCTGATCACAAGCCATAACTCACCGCATTGCTGCTTTGAACTAATTCGTATTTCTTTGTCACCAAAAGTTTTCTTTTATTTCCAGGTTTGGCAAGAAATCACGACCTGCAATGTACGATGCAACCCCCATTGCTTATGAAGATTACAGCCCAGATGACAAACCTTTGGTTACACTGATTAAGACAAAAGATTTGTAATCTAGTGTATCTTTTTTGGATTATTTTTCAAAAGGATGGGCTACTAACCTAATTTAAATATTTTTAAGAAGAAAGCATAAGTAATTTAAACCATTAGATGCTTCAGAATTTTCTGTAGAATATTTAAGAACCAATTTTCTGCAGCTTTTAGTTTGGAAAAATATTTTAAAACATAATTTGTGAACTTCATGATTTACATTTTAATGTACCTTGAGCTCTATAAACTATAAGCTTATGATAGTGTGTGCTTTTTTCTTGGTAGACACTATTACTAAACCCAGATGAGTTTCTTGTGGTTGTTACAGAACAGAAAACAATAATTAATGAGGAGTTCTTTATGAAATGTCAGTGCCAGCTTTCTCAGTAGAGGTAGGAAAAATGTGAAGCATAATATGATATATAATATATCCATTAATTAAAAAAGTCTAAAATGTTTGTGTTGTGAAAAAGAAACTAGTAAAAATTATTATTCCTAATCTGAATGAATTAGCTTTTGCCTTATTCCATGCATGGATAGATAACCTATTCCTCCATTATTTCCTGAAAGTTGCTAAAACATACTCTTGAGTTGATGTTTGACATTTTTGTAACAGTTATCCGGGCTAGGCCTTGTATAATAATTAAAGTGCCTCTTGAGGCAAAGTGAGGACATGATCCTTGAAACATTGAAATCAATGAGAGAACTTCCATTGACTTCACTGCATATGGGATTGGATCCTACAATTGGACTGAATCTATATTTTTCTTTAAAAGTTAAAGTTTTTTATATTGTGAGTAAACTAAGCATATGGTTTGAGTTGTTTGTTTCCTAAAGGTTGTTGATGTACAGTACTGTTTCATGAAATATTGTGTATTTCTCATAGTGCTTCTTATTTAGGATCAGTATGGGGTTTTTGTGGCTGTATTTGATCGCTTATGGGCGTCCTAAATTCTTGCTTATTTCAGAAAATACTGAATAAAAGTTAACCAGTGAAGATTGCAGCTGTTTATTTGTTTTTCTTCATTTCAAACTGAAGTGTTGTCTATAAATTTTTAAGGACGTGAGCATACGATGCACTATAAATACTGCCAGGAGATGATACTCCAGCTGTTAATCTGAAAAGGGAAAAATCTCGGTTTGTTTCCTCGAGGTGTTCTCGTGGTTTGTTTTATTTTCTAGAGGTGTTCCCTTGGTTTGTTTTCTCGAGGTGTTCTCTCGGTTTGTTTTATTTTCTCGAGGTGTTCTCTCGAGTGAGGTAAGTGCAGCTGGAGTGAGGGCCAGTCCTGGCTGGTGGATGTGCAGGTCAGTGACACCGTTCTGTGTCTGAAGTGAGAAGTGCCAAATTCTCTCAGGAACGCAGAGCAGCTCTCCTGACCTCCTCCAGCTGCTGCCCTGGGCTTCCAACGACGTGGGCCAGGACAGTCATTATTAAAAGAGGGCTGAGGAGCTCAGGTCCCAGTTTAAACCAGATTCATTCTTCAGGCATGGTTTTCTAGGACAGAGGTTGTAAATTTCTATCTGGTGGCTGTCAGTTTCTTTTTTTATTGGTACAGTTTTTTGCTGTACCAATGTATTGAAACTTTTGTTTACTATGACTTCTAGGAATGTTTTGAGAACCCTTACGAAAGAAAAATCAAGAGCAAGCTATATCCTGTACCATTTTTGGTAACTTGAGTAGAAAAGGGGCACTGTTGCAATTGATTTGTTAATCAAAGGAAGTTAAATACTCGTTCTTCAGATTTTTTGGCCTTTTCAGTCAGTAAAATATTAGCTTGGAAATCTACATAAAGTAGGGCAACAAGCAACTCTGTTGTTCCAGGGAATGTACATAGTCATGGTCCATATTTTACAAGAGAGATGTTGCAATGAGCCACAGCCTTTCTGCATACAAATCACACCTTGACAGGGATTCTTGACCAACCTGTATTTCTCTCAGTTGACTGACCTGAATGATAAGTAATTTGTGAGGAGCTATTCTCCTGTCAGCTTGAAGCCTCTAGCTTCTGTAAATCAGCCTGTGCATCTTGCGAATTGCATTCTGAAAATGACTTTGTCTCCTTCCAGTTTATTTTATTGAACTCTGATGGCATGTTTTGCATGCACTTGTGAGATATTTGTGAGGCCCTGTGCTGCCAGCCAGAGGGAGCTGCCCTGAGACCAGGAGGGAACAAACCCATCTTGTGTTTGTGTCCCCACTCTGGATCCACAGGAGCAAGTTGGTCACTGTCTATATACACCAGATCGTGTCCTGAGGACACACATGAATGGGGACAAGGCACACTGCTTATTTCATATCCTTTTCCCCAACCATATGAGGTTTGTTCTGTACAAGGAGAAAATACAGATGTATAGGAAATACCACTTGCTGTTAATATACTACACTTTTCTCTTTTTTTTTTTCTCTTCTGTAAATCATCCAGTTGCAGAAAGGGCTGGTTGTAAGTAGTCTTCTAGCAATGGGCTAACAGCCTCCAGCTCCTCCTGGACTCTCTAACCCTATTCCTGTCAGTGTATGAAACAATGGGCTAGGAAGGAACTGGTGCCTGGGGATGGGATGTGGGGAAGGTGCCTGTGAGGTGAGAAGTGCAAGGAGAGCTGAGCTGCCCCTGCCCTGAATAACCCTGTGCAGAATAACCCTGCCCTGAATAACCCTGTGCAGAATAACCCTGCCCTGAATAACCCTGTGCAGAATAACCCTGCCCTGAATAACCCTGTGCAGAATAACCCTGCCCTGAATAACCCTGTGCAGAATAACCCTGCCCTGAATAACCCTGTGCAGAATAACCCTGCCCTGAATAACCCTGTGCAGAATAACCCTGCCCTGAATAACCCTGTGCAGGTTAACCCTGTGCCTTGTCAGTCAGGGCTGGCTAACACCCTGTACCAAAACCCTCAACCTGATTTCGCTGCTCTCCCTCCACTGCAGCTGTGGCCAAAGGCTACACTGGTGTGAGGGGAAGGAGAGCTGAAAAGAGACTTGTGCATGCTCACAAGTCTCTACGTGGTGAATCCCTTTGAAAACAATGGAATTTAAAGTGTGTGATGTTTTGAGGGAAAGTGGCTTGGTGTCCCTGTGCATCTGAAAGATCTGACCATAGGAGTAGAAATTACTTGTTTGAGTGAAGTCTTGTGTTGTGACACTTCAGTCACAGAACTGATGTTTTCATCTTGTCTCAGCCTCATTTCTGGAAACAGCATGGCTTTTCTCCAGCACGGCTTTGTTGAGAAATGCCTGAGCAGTTATGACATCCCTGGAGATGTGTCGTTTCTTCTTTGATAGCAATAGACACCTGATGAGGAATAAACTCAACACCTCTGAAAATGATTCTCTGTGTGAATGCCTGAGAGGAATCGAAGAGCCACTCCTCACTCGTGTTGCCAGAGGGAACTTCCTTTCCCCTTCATGTGGCTAAATCCTTCTTTGTCCAAAATTTCTTGGAGGTTCCCTTTTCATGTTGCACACAGCCACCCAGCTTTTGCAGAGCAGACAGGGACATTGCACCAGACAGATGCAAATCCAGCCTGTCCTCCCTTTGGGTGCCTCCAGCCTGGTTTTTGTGGGAGGTATTTGCTGTGTGACCAGCTTTGGGAACTTTTTTTTTTTTCACTACTGCCTTGTTTCTGAGGTTCATGTGCTGCTCAGTGCAGCTGGGCTGGAATTGCTGATTGCTACTCTGCTCTTGTATTCCTGACCTCACAGGGCATGCAGAAGTACAGTCCTCCCATGGATCCTGGAGGGCAGCTGAAAGCCAGATTAATTCAGAGAAGAGTTCAGTCTCTCATGCTATGCTCTGCTATGAATAGTTAAAATAATGAGTGTATTATCAAGAGTTAATTAGTCCAGACATGTTCCCAAAATAAAAAGTGGGAGTCAGGGTAGTCCAGTGTGTGCTTAAACCTTCTCTTCAAATCTGCTGAGAGAGATGTGCACTGGCTTACAGCTTTCAGGCACCCTTTATTTTAAAACAAAATATAAACAAAATTCTTGTTTAAAATGTGTTTTCTCTCTCAGCATCCATTACCCTTAGGAAATGCTCTGCATGAGCAGGGGAGCAGTGAGAGAAGGGCAAAGCACAAAGCTGGTGCCAAGTGAGAGACGTGGAGCTGATCTGCTCTATCTCCTCCCTGCAAGTTTGTGTTCTGTCCCTTGAGACTTTGGCAGAGCGTCTGCCAAAGCTGCAGTTGTGTGGGGTCAGGAGGGGTGGCATAAGGCAGAGCTGAGACATTTTTGTGTCCATTTTAAACATCAGGGAGATGAGAGCAGCCAGAGTCTGGCGTCTGAGCACTCAGAGCATGCAGGAGGTTGCTGCCAGGAGGGGCAGAGTGTGATGGGCTCTCTGCTCCTGCTCACTGCTGTGCTGCTCACTGCACAGGTGTCCCTCAGAAATCACCTCTTGACTCTCTGCTGTTTGCACTAGAGCTGATCCCTCTGGTGCAGTGTATGTGCTGCAGAATCCCCCCTTGCAGGACCCAGCACCTGAACCCTTTAGATCCTTTCCCCCATCTCATATTTTGGAACGGCTCCAAATAGGTGAAGACGATTCCTTCCAGTAGGATGTGGGTCAACCAAACAAAACTTCAAAGCAGTTATGCCACATCCTGCTTCATCTGGGCTCAGCTGGCTTCTTTTCTTCTGCAGTGCAAAATGGATAACAAATATGACCTCTCTGGAAAAGTCAGATTTCTCTGTTATTATGAATTCCAGTTTCAAATCCTCTTTTAAGACGTTTATGATAAGATGATTATAGTAAATAAGCTTCCCCTTTAGCAAAGAATAAATCATCAAATAGGCTTTGTTTGGTGAGATCTTTGACAAAGGAATGTAAATAAATAAGCTAACTGAATAAACTTCTTTATCTGATGTGCTGAGCAGAAAAGGCAGCGAAGTTAATCATTTAGGAAAATAAGCTGGACTGCTGTGCTTTCTTCAACAACAGACCAGCACAAGGGAAACAATCTGCTCTATCTCGCTGACCCTGGATGTTTTGCTAGCATCCCACAGACCGCGAGAAATCACGTTGATCGCCCTGGCAGCAATGCTGTCTTGTTAAGGAGATGTCCTTCAGTCTAAATGTTTGATTTGTTTCTTTTCCTGTGGACCGGTCGACTTCCTGTCAGAGGTAGCTCCTCACAACAATCTCTCGTAAGGTCAGCTGTGGCTTCTCTTCCATCTCCTGGGAGCAGAGCACACATGGACAACAATCTGAATCTGCAGATCTGCAGGATCTTAAACTTTGGACTCCCTTCATGTTTCCATATGAGAAAGTTTGCGTGTGACTCTGCAAGGATCTCAGTCCAATACCACTCAAGGAAATGAGTGTGACTGTTCCAATTTTCACCATGGGTTTTTATTGACTTATGGATTTGAAGTAATCTGAAGGAAATCTGCCTGGAATCTGAGCCTATAAGCCAGATACAAGATGCACAAGGTAACAAAAATGTGTGTAGCTGCTGTGGAAAAGCAAACAACTGAATGCAGTGGAGGTTATTTTGGCATGTAGGAGCTGCATCAGCCATCCGTTTGTCAGCAGAATTCTTTGCTCTCGCCCCCATTTGTAATTGTTGGATATGTGACCATTGCTGGTGCAATTTGGTCTCCTAGAGGCTCATTCTCTATATCATGTTGGGCTAGAGAGAGCACAACCAAGGTTCCAGCTACGGTTCCTTCTCGCCGAGAACAGAAACAGATGGGTAGGTTGCAGAGAGCAGAAAGCAGCATCAGCTTGCTGGAAAGGGTGTTTGTAGACCCCAGAGTATGGCACTGATATTTATTCTACAGATCAGTCTGTGCCTGGTTGATTTGCTCTGTTGCATCTGTCATGTGAAGAAGGCAACCAGCCAGCAACGTGTCATGATGCAGGAGAATTTATCTCAAGGATTTTGTATCTAAAATGTGCTGTCCACGATGTCTTACTTGTGGTCTGTACATGACACCAGTTCCTCCTATTAATTTAATTTGAACATTTATTTCAGTTGCTTTGCTTTTGCATGGCGTTTGCTGGAAAGGTCTGTCAAAACAAAGCTGACAGGACGTCATGTAGCTAAGGACAGATCTGCTTTTGCATGTGCTGATTATGCCATTTCACTTTCATCTTGCCATGAATTTGGACTTGAGGTTGTTCTACATATAAAAAGATGATGACCAGTTATTTTTATCTCCGGTACTCATCGTGTTGCTCCCCTCTTTCCTGGTGCCCTGTCTTGGTGTGTGTGCAATAAGGGCAAAGACAGGAGGAGATTTTTAGTGTACCAAAGTAGGTGTGGGGTTTATGGGTTTTTCTTTGTCCTTCATTAATTTCATTTTCATGGAGAGAATATTTCACAATTCCACAGAGATGCCTTAATCCCTGAGAGCTTTGAAGGATAATTTTACTTTAATGCATGTGAGATTTAAAATACGGTAGTAAGCTACCAGTGTTGACAGACATGTCAGTTTAAATCAAAATGTCTCACAGCCATGATTTACTTAGTGATATATGTTGCTGAATTTTGGAAGATTTCATTTGGAATACATTATTCAATGGTTTAGGTTATTGAATGATAAATATGGTGATGCTTTGATAACATTTTGGAGTTTCATGCAATAAACTTCAAAATTTCTGTAAAGGCTGGTTAATACTATCTAATTTTCCCTCCCTTTAGGGGATGGCCATCTGCAGAGAAAACCAAAATTCCCAACAAAACTACTATCCTACCCTGGCATTAGGCCTGGCACCATCCATGTTTTTCCAATTGTTTTTTCGAAAAGCTCTGCTTTTGCATCTTCTCTTTCCCCATAAGGCAGTACCTCTCAAAGAGGCCAGAAACTGTGGACAGAGAATTATCAGACTTCAAATTAACAGTTAAATGTGGTCTTCATTCAAAAGCAACTCAGCCTTGAGATTTCTGAGAATTCATTGTCTCTCTCCTTTTTGTTTATGTGTTGTCTCTGACTTACATCCCTCTTCTTCAAACTCTAGTGTCAAGGGTGATTTATGAGTGCAATTTTCTGTGTAATATTATGTAGCAATAGTTGGCAAATCCCTTCCCTCAGCAATGGGACGTATTCTTCTTTGTCAGGCACCAAAGAGGCACGCAACCTTTGAATTTCTTTAAAAAGACAATTCTCTTTGAAAGGACAAATGCAAATCCCATCTCCTAATAATCTTGTAGTTACCTGTAGGTAGGCTACAAGTACCAAACCTGCTCTGGCCATGTGGCACTGGCATTTCCACGCGGTGGATGCACCGTCTCAGCTCGAGCCTCTTGTCTTGGCTTGAAACGAGCCCTGCACGGTGCTGGGCAGAGCCTGGGAGTCCAGCTGCATTGCTGCTTGGGATGAAAGTTAAGCGTGAGCTTAGTGAAGGACTTTGGAGGCTTCTTAGCTTTCTTTTATGTATTTTTGCCTCTTCTAGGGTTGAAGTTATTTGGGCATTTATAGAGCTCTCTGAGTTGTGAGGCTTGGTAAAATCTCATGTGAAATGTTAATGGCATCAGCCTTATACTTTCTGTGAGGGCTCTACATTCACTCAGGTTCGGGAAAAACTCAGAAAGGACTCAAGTCCACTAAATTATTGTACATAAGAGGGTAATTCTTGTGCTTTTCTGGATTATTTGTGACTCTCTATTTACAATCTTATGGGTATTTGCCAGAAAATCAGTTCACATCCGCCCAGAGACAAATGTTAAAACACTTCCCAATGATGAGTGCAGTGCCCAGGTTAGGGACAAAGAGGGTGGCCCTTTCCAGCTTTCCTGCCTGCCTTGTCTTAGTTTGGACTGGGGTGAATTGAAATAGAGTTTTGTCCTTGCCCTCTGCTCTGTTTCCTGTCTGACACATGTTATCATTTATGACCACTGCAGAACAGGGGACACATCCTTGTCCTGCAGTGGTCTGGGGTTTCTTCACGTGCTTGGCCAGACTCGGCCACTGGAGTTGTACAGTCCTGGCTCGGGGAGCAGTGAGTGCATTAACCGAAGGACACTTGCACACTCCGCCATGAACATCTCGGCAGGGGATTTGAGAGTTACTTGGGCTGAGTTCTTCAGCAATGCCTGTGTGCTCAGTCGCTTCCAGGAGAATCGGCGTTGCTGCAGCAGCGCTCTGCATTCCCATGCTCACGTGGGAGAAGGAGAAACATCTGGATTGTCACACAGCTGACCAGCGTCCCTAAGCCTGGGATTAACTGCCGGGGATGTGTCATTGAAACGGGAAGTGTGCCTTCTATCACTTCCTATTTTAATGGATAAAATTGGGTAGCTGGAATGGTGAAATCTAGATGACAGATTGCCAAATCTTCTTCTTGCTATAATGATGCTCTGCAAACAAAAGTTTTGATTTGAGACTGTCAAAAGTCGTTTTTCTCGGTAAGTTTTCTTATTCTGAAGAAATATCCAGTGCATGTAAAATTTCCCACAGTATTATTTATCATTTATCATTCTTCATGCAATTTTATAATTTCAGTCTCTTCAGTGCTCACTGAAAAACCAGCTTATCTATATAGACATGATTCTTCTTTTGCTTATGTTGTTAAAAGTCAGAAGTAATTTGAATTAAATTACATCTGTGCAACTCAGAAAAGTGTCATGATCAGGAGCTATGCAGATGTCATGGATTTAACTTCGTGTAAAACTGGTGTAAGGGTCATCAGGATCTCTGCGCAGATTTGTGGAGGTGCATGTTTCTTTTTTTTTCACAGACAGATAACTACTTAATAATTAGGAGTAATTAACAGATAAAGACGGTACAGTCAAAGGTGCACAAGTTTTTGTGACAGAGTTCTTAACAGGTCTTGTTTCAAGATTTTCTGGACTAGGAGAGAAGAAATGTGTAAGCATCTGGCATGCGTCAACCCAAAGATTTTCTGGCATCCATTTTCTGCTGCTTACAAGATTAATTGGTGCATTAAGAGCTGGACTTGAGCTTCTTTAGATTGTTAACGCAAGATTTGCTCTTGGGGCTGCCTGGGAAACATCGCTGTTCCCGAGGGGCGTCTGGCAGCCGCCGTGCCGGCGGAGCCGCGGCGAGCATTCCCCGGGCAGGGGCTGACCCAGCCGGCCAGGGACGGACCCTGCGAGCCCCTGCCCTGCCCGCATCCTGCTCTCTGCTCTGCCCGGCCTTTCCCCTATGCCTCTCGGCTCTGCCCGGCCTTTCCCCGATGCCTCTCGGCTCTGCCCGGCCTTTCCCCGATGCCTCTCGGCTCTGCCCGGCCTTTCCCCGATGCCTCTCGGCTCTGCCCGGCCTTTCCCCGATGCCTCTCGGCTCTGCCCGGCCTTTCCCCGATGCCTCTCGGCTCTGCCCGGCCTTTCCCCGATGCCTCTCGGCTCTGCCCGGCCTTTCCCCGATGCCTCTCGGCTCTGCCCGGCCTTTCCCCGATGCCTCTCGGCTCTGCCCGGCCTTTCCCCGATGCCTCTCGGCTCTGCCCGGCCTTTCCCCGATGCCTCTCGGCTCTGCCCGGCCTTTCCCCGATGCCTCTCGGCTCTGCCCGGCCTTTCCCCGATGCCTCTCGGCTCTGCCCGGCCTTTCCCCGATGCCTGTCGGCTCTGCCCGGCCTCTCCCCGATGCCTCTCGGCTCTGCCCGGCCTTTCCCCGATGCCTGTCGGCTCTGCCCGGCCTTTCCCCGATGCCCCGCTGCTCTCGGGGCTGCCCTCAGCGGGCGCTGGGCACTGCCCGGGCCTCGCCGTGCCCGCCGGGGCAGCGCTCCCTCCCTCACGCCATCCCTGCTGCTCTCTCCAGACGCTTTTCTCGCCGCCTGTGCGGCCCAGATTCCATGGCCTGGATTGCCC